>JAPVCE010000041.1:1882499-1904801 GCA_029606265.1 Paecilomyces dactylethromorphus | reverse complement strand
AAAAAAAAAAAAAAAAACAGAACAAGCAAGAAGATACTTGCCTTTCCCCCTGGAACGTATCACGCTCACATAGCGCTCCAGAGTCTAGCAGAAGCTGTGTGACTTCGAAGTGGCCACAGAGGCTCGCCTTCGTCCTGTTAGCATTCAGATTATCCCACAAATCTTGTATTAGGATCCTAAGAAAGGGGCGACACAAACTCAGGCCACGGGGAACTTACCAGAATCAGGGGTGTGTAGTCAAACGGATCTCTGGCATTGATATTAACCCCTTCTGAAATCTTTTCCTGGCATACCTTCAAGTCGCCAGTCCGACAGGCGTTGCATAAATCCCTGAAGGACTCGCTGAGATCAAGCGGGTTATCGTCCTTAAGAGCACCTTCTTTGATGAGCTTCTTCTCGTTGTGCAAGCTGACTTCGAGTTGATCTTTACGAAGAAGACCTCTGTCGGACATCTTGAAGGTACCCTGTGTATCCCCGTAACCACGCCTCTGCGAAGAAAGGAAGATCCGAAGAAGTAATCGGGATGCGGGGAGTCTGACCTCTTGCCCATTCGCGCCGCTTATCGATAAGGGTCACGTGCGGGGAATCTTGATGGTTCCGAATCACACAATGTGACGAAAGGCTCACACGTACCGAAGAAGCGGAAGCACACAGCCTATGAAATAAATACCAAGGATGAACGGAATATATAACTGTATATACTACCAACGAAATACTTTCAGACGTCGAAATTGATCTCGATAACAGTAGTTGCTTGGCATTGAGGAGAGCCAGACTAAGCTGTTGCGCTGTTGGGGATGTTCCTCGGTGTTTTCTCACCGCCTTCCTGTCCAGGCAAAGAATGCTTTCTTCCGTTGCTCAGCAACGGACCTTCAACTAAACATCCGGTCTCTTGGTACACTGTCGCATACTCTTTCCTGGCTACAGTTTCAACCCACCTCATGCATCCATGAAAACCTTCATTTTCAATCGTTTAACTAACATAGCAGGGTCATTGTCGCAATTCGGTTGTTCATGAGCTAGCACTCACTGCAACACCACACTTCTCTTCCGGCTACGTCCTGTTCTGCGTGATATAGTCGCTGGGAGGTTAATCGAATTCGCATCACAATGGCAATTGCATTGGCCGAGACCGACAAGTATGAGGTGTTGGAACGAATCGGTATTATTCTTCTGTTCAGTCGAGGATGGCCCTTCACCTAAAGCTGACTCCTCAATAGGCAGTGGCTCCTTTGGAGTCATTCGCAAAGTCAAGCGAAAGTCTGATGGATTCGTAAGGAACTCGCCGCTGCGACTGATCAAGAGATTCGAGGAACGCTAATCCCGGATAGATACTCTGTCGCAAGGAAATCAATTACATTAAAATGTCTCAAAAGGAGCGGGAGCAGCTCACTGCCGAGTTCAACATCCTGAGTTCGCTTCGACACCCGAACATTGTCGCATACTATCATCGCGAACATCTGAAGGCCACTCAAGACCTGTATCTATATATGGAGTACTGCGGTGGAGGTGACCTGGGACAGGTCATTAAGAATTTGAAAGCTACGAACAAATACGCGGAAGAGGAGTTTGTCTGGCGGATCCTTTCCCAGCTGGTTACTGCTCTGTACCGCTGTCACTATGGAGGAGATCCTCCAGAGGTGGGTTCGAACGTGCTGGGGCCGGCCCCCACTAAAGCACCGGGCTTGAAAGGAAAGCAAGCTCAAGTTATGATCCTGCATCGCGACCTCAAACCTGAAAATATCTTCCTGGGTTCCGATAATTCTGTGAAGCTTGGAGACTTTGGTCTGTCGAAGCTAATGCAGTCTCACGATTTCGCATCGACTTATGTCGGAACTCCTTTTTATATGTCTCCAGAAATCTGTGCTGCAGAGAAATATACCCTGCATTCGGATATCTGGGCTGTCGGTTGCATTATATACGAACTTTGCCAGAAGCAACCTCCGTTTAACGCGAAGACGCACATCCAACTTGTCCAGAAAATCCGGGAGGGCAAGTTTGCCCCTCTGCCTGACTTCTATTCCCCAGAGCTCAAGAATGTCATTGCCAGCTGTCTTCGCGTTAACCCGGATCACCGTCCAGACACTGCTGCGCTGCTCAACCTCCCGATAATACGTCTGATGCGGAAGGAGAAGGAAGTTGTTGATCTTGGAAGCACTCTGAAGAAGCGAGAAGAGGCGGCTGTCCAGAAAATCAAAGAGATGGAGCAGAAGTTCTCTAAGTTCGAGAAAGAGAGGGCTCAGTTCAAGAATGAGATTGAGAACACTGTTCGCAGAGAGTGGGAGGTGAAGGCGAGATTGGAGATTGACCGTCAAGTTCAGATGGAACTTGAAAAGCTTCGAAAGCGATTTGAGTTCGAGGTCCAGGAAAAGGTTGCATTAGAGCTGGAAAAGCAAGCAAGGATTGGAAATTCGCGCGAGGAAGCTGCGCTTCGCAGAAGCCGGCGAATGTCATCTCGCTCCTCTGCTAGCGTATCGGAAGATACCGATTTCCCTTCTAGCACCGATATCAGTCAATTGTCTCTGGAATCACCCACTAATAACGCCAGCAAGGCAGTTAAGAAAGAAGCACGGACACCCTTCACCCGCTCGAAGACCACTGTTGAGTCCCCTGTAGATGTGCAGATGGGAGAGCCCTCTCCGATCTCCATTGCTTCTTTGTCTCTGTCACCACGCCGCACCGCTGCAGCAGCCGGCACTGCGAAAAATATTTTCGCAGAGGCTGGGCGACAAAAGGCCAAGTGGGAGCCTACACTGGCATATTCTGATGACGAAGACGACATTCCTGACTTGCCTTCTCCTACTCGGCCTAAGGTCAAGGCAGACCCCTTCAAGGCTCCTGCTCGGCCACTGCTCAGACAGAACACTACCGCTATGATGCAGAAACTGAACACACAGCCCGCTCTTTTCCCGACGACAGGCACCAGACTAGGTCACAACCAGTCCGCTGTTGCTCTCTCGCAGAATGGACCTGACGCCGGCGAAAGAAAGCCGAGGTCTCCCCATCGACGACTGTCGAAGATCCCATCGTCGACAAACTTGGCTGCAGATGCCCACTCCCCTACTCGCAGGAGCGCTGTGAAGCAATTGTCCTCGAAGACAAACGGGGGTGGTGAAGAGATGTTCAAGGCCGTTATGCAACGTAACATGGGCGGTAGGACATTGGTGGAATTAGCACAAGCAAGGGCCGGCGGACGTCCTATGGAAGAAGTAAAGCGCTGTTCCAGCGACTCTCATGTTATCCGAGGCTCTTCGGCTCCCGCTACTGTGAAAATCGTTGAACAGGATCCTCCTGCTACCTGGGATCCGGAAAAAGATGAAATGCCCAGCCCATTTCTAGCTCGAGGCAACAAAGTTATCCGCAATCTGAGGTAAATGGTCCTCATGACATGACTAGCATTCTCTACGCAGAAGCGAACGGCATAATGTTATGTTTCTTCAGAAGCCGTTCGGAGCTAAATACAGCTGGCTCAACCGCATGGCTCGTTCGAAACCCTGTAATTATCTTTACCGGGTTAGATGTTGCCTACATTACTTCCCTTTGTTGTGGTCATTTGGTGTTACGGCTTGGAATATTTTGAATCTGCAGAGTCCAAATACGGCATTGCAAGGCGTGAAAGGATCTGCTTTCCACTTTCGGTTCTATTGGATATTTTTTTTGCTTTCCTTCCTTCCACTTGCATGCCAAACTCCAGCCGCTCTTTTTTTTTTTAAACTATTTCCTTTGTGCATCTTCGTTTCTCTGCTCCAGGAAGAGCATCAGCATGCATCAAAAGGAGCACATACTTGCATCGCATGTATACAATCGCATTTGTTCGACCGGCGCCACGCGATTGACATATCTTTTTTTCTGCGAGGTCTCCGCCATTTCATCATTGCCAGATTACAAGCGCTCGTTAGACTTTTGGCTGTTCTTTCGTTTCCCTCCCTCTCTGATCTTACCTTGTTCTTATTGGAGTTATATTCTGGGACTACGTTTTTTGGTAGGGTGGAGTTTTGTTTAAAGACGATGGCATTTTCTTCGGAGTATTATACATATCTCCCGATACTTGTGTGTTACGCTATTCTGTATATCCAATTCAAATGGATTGATTGGACAAGCTTGAGTTATTGTGTTATCGTAGTATTAATAACAGTATCTCGAATTCTCCGCTAGATAAAACCATGCCAGAGCGCTTGGTGTCTTTTTTTCAATTTGGTCATTGCATCATTAATATTCATTGGTCTATATATTGTACAGTGCATAGAAAGGATATGCAAGGGACTCATGACTTCCTAGAGCAGGGTAAACAGACGTCTTGAGCCAGAGTGACTCCAAACAGGAGACTTTTTGTCGACCCCCACGGAGGTAAAACATGCACAATAGCAGCAGGGACGGAGAATCATAGCTCTTCATCCGTAACTTCTTCCACTTGGACTGATCCCAACTCTCTTTTGAACCGTTCCTCTTCTTCAGCCAATCTTGCTTCGTCGACGTCAGCAGACGCGGAACTACGTCCTTGGCCTGCAGGTCGGGTGGTACTTGCAGTGCCTGGTACATAACCGGCCTTCTCGAGACGGTCCATCTCTTCGGGCTCGACGAGTCTTCCTTGGCCTTTGATTGCGTCCTTCTTGACCCGAACGGCTGTTGGGACGAACTTGCTGACGGCTTCCTGCCGCAGGTCTCGAATCGCTGGTGCAGCTTCGTAGACAGTCTTGACCTCTGTAGTTTCGGGCTTCGCGGGAAGTGGGTGGAATGCCCGTTCTCCCAGAGGTTCCTTGTTCGCATCCGGGCGTCTTCGTTGTAGATATTCTTTAGGGATCGGCGGTGGTGTATCCCGCGGCATCGGTATTCGACGGACACTCTCGTCTGTCTCGCTACCGTCGCTCTCTTGCCTCCACCGGTTATCACCTTCCCTTCGTCTCTTCCCTAGGACGCCATCTCCGCGTGCTCTCTCGCCGTGCGCATCTCTTCTGGGCTGTCCAGGGCCAAATGTGGGCGCCTTATCCCCCAGTGCTTCCCGGGCCTTCTTCACTGCGCGTAGGTCACGTTCGAGCTCCTCTAGAAGCTGCTTGTCACGCGGCCGCAGCGGTTGGCCCGACTCCTCGATCGCTTTGATGTCATTGATCTGGCGCTGGATACGATCTGGATTCCGACGGGCGAGCCTCTCGTTGCGGCGTGCTAGAGCTTCGGCTTTGCCTTTCTTGAGCGCTTTCTGTTTCTCGAGCTTCCGCTGCGCCTGTGCGGGGTTGATGGATCGTTCTTTGTCCTTAGCCATTCTAGCGTACTTCGAGGATTTTGCACCTGTCAAGCTGTCCGGTCTGGTCTGCTAATCCACTGCCGGTACCGGGTTATAGTCCGTTTGGTCGCTGTTCGCCTGGCGGGTTCAGGCGGTGGGGGAGATATTCAAAGAGGCGAACGGAAAAGACGAAGCTTGGAGAAGCTGTTGCTTTAGCCGATGATTGATGATTAGCTTCTGCGGTGGACTAGACCCGCGGACGGCGGTAGGGAAGACGCTCACAGGCTGCGGCGGGTGCCAGCTGCAGGGAACCAGCAGCTGCTTTAGAACAGACGCTGCTGGTGAGAGGAGCGATGAGACCCAATGAGAGAGAAGTCAAGCTCGCAGTACTCCAGCCTCACGCGTTGGGCAGCGCGAAGAGTCCAGGCAGTAAGAGCCCCAAGTTCGTCGGCTTTTGCGGTGATGACAGGATGAGAGCTCTTCTAGACGGCACTCCTTCAGCGCCTAGAAAAACGGTCGATTGCCCTGTGGCGTGCGGAACAGGCTGAAGAGGCTCTTTCGAGCTCGAGAAGTGTGATATGAAATGCTGATAGGAGGGAGATGATCTGGTCGCAGCGCGGGCTGGGTTGGAGAGAAATCCGAGGGTTGTTGGAGGGGAGGAGAAAAGTAGAGGGATCTCCTGGCAGGGTGTGCCTAGGCAGAGCACAGTGCCGTAAGAGGCTATATAGATGCAAATAAGGATCAATTCGCCGCTCAATGGTCAGTCCGTCCGACGACTGTAACGGATCAGTCGCATTTAATCTAGCCGCTGGTCGTCGTCTTTCGATTCTCCCTTTCCCGTCTGTGTCGGGGCTCCTCATCTTCCTCTCCTCCCCCACACCCATCTCGTCGCGGCCGCAAAGAGGCAGCAGAAGACCAGAGGCGCCCTTTCAGAGACCCCAGCCTTCTGCTTCTCTGGATCCCTTACTCCAGCTACTGTGATCTTGACATTCTCTGTATCATTTAAGTGGTCTGTCCGGTTCTCCCCATCTGTGTCCAGCTTCGTCCTGCCGCCCGTCCTGCAATCTATCGGCAGTTCCTGCGTCGCTGAGCGTCTGTTCGTCCCATCACCAGCTGCCTCCCCACACCCTCTTGGCTCTTCAACGTCCGTGTAACTCGACTGTCTGTTCGCAAAGCCGCGGCTAGAGCCTCTATCTATCGCAAAGGAGCACCGTCTGTTGAGGGGTTTGACCACGCCTTTCGACCGTGCGATTCCTCATCCCTCACCGCAAAGAGGCGACATTACGAGCTAGCATTGATTGCTATCCTGGTCCGGCGCGGACCCGATTGTAACCTTGCTCACTCTTGCTTTCCGCGCTGTCCCTTTCCGTCATCATGAACTGCAGTCCGTCGGCTGTCCTTGCATTTGGATTGACTGGCGCTTCCTCCACCTTGTCGCTGTAAGAGCATGTCTCTGTCGGGAACCAAATGTCCGTCGCAACCTCGATTCCCGACACCTCCCTTGGCCTGACCTCCTCCGAGATCCAGATTCTCCGGCAACAGCAGCAGATTGCGCTACAGGGTGGACATGCCGGCAGTGTGATCTCCAGAGGCAGAGGGACCGGTAGAAACAGCACCTCCAGCTCGCGCGCCACAAGTGCCGCCAGCAGCCAGGGTCGACTGTTGCTGGATCCTATGAGCCTCAGGGCTCTATCGCATCAACTAGACAACCTACAGGAACAGATTCGGAGTCGGATCGAATATGTGAGTATTATTTCCTCGTTGAGTGCTGTCTTCTTCCATTGTGGGATGATGGTTTTGATGCTATGCGACATGGCTACTCCCGCCACATCTTCCGGGTGATTGCAGATGGAGATGAACTCTTGAATGCAATCGTTATCTCTGTCAAGGTCCTTTATCTGTTTTCAAACGGCCGTGAGCTAACTCCCAAGCAGTTGGAACAGCAAATGCAGCTTTCCATTCAAAACAGCTATGATCGTGCCGGAAATGTCATTCGCGATGCAGATGCGGAAATCGCCCGCACTCGTTCTATACTGGCCTCAATGGACGAACTGGAGAATGAACTCGCGAAGATCGGCCACATCAGAGAAATCGTCAAGTCCTTCCGCGCGAGGATTGAGAGCCTAGATCACCGACTCGATCAGTCCTCTCGTCGGAGGCACTGACTTATCTATATCATATCCACTATCATAATTCCAGAAGTCGCAAAGATTGGCAGCCCTGCCCAGGATGCAAGCTTGCTCAATCTTCTGCAGACACTTCTCAGATCAATTCCCAACAACACTATATTTATCCCGAATCTCCCGCATCCCTCAGCCTATAAATTTATCAACGAATGAATGACTATCAGTGGCACCATTGACGCCACTCCCTTCTACTATTTTCTTCGCTGTCCGTCTTCTTTTTTTTCGGCAACTTTGACAAAAGAGACTCTTATATACATACATCTTCCTCCTCGCGGAGCTTCGACGCAGCATAACTACAGGAACTGCGTCACATCTCTTGACCGATGTTTCTGTCATCTTACATGTGGCAGTTGTGTCTAATAATTCTTACCCGTCCGTCCTTGTCACCAAATCAGCTGGTGGTGATCTTTCTCACCGGGGTTTGGAGAGTAAAAGTCACATAAAGACTGGATATATGCCTCGCGGCTAATTGGAAATTTCATGTTATTTCAGCCCTCGTTTCACAGGATGGGATGGATAGTAGGGTGTTGGGTGTCGGAGTTGGACTTCCTTTTCCGTGTTACTATATGCTGCCCCGCATTTTCCATTAGTATATATATTCCGCTCTTTTTTTCGGATCCAAACGGCAGTCAGTACCTTGCTCGTCCGGGGCCAATGGGCCTTCAAGTGCAATTTTGGGGGTTTCCCTGCACATATCGCCTCAATGCATGACCTGATGGTAGCTTGAAACACTTGATGTCGCTGTACCATCCCCCACGCTCACGAGACGAAACACGGACGGCCCGACTTGCGTGGTACGATTCTTCCTTCGATGCGGCCGTGTCTCTCTACTTTTCCAGGCTAGTTGTGTCTTCACTCTTATCAGTTTGTTTTATTTCGTCCGGCTTTATACCCATATGTCGATGATCTGACGTCCACCCTTTTCGCGTTTCATGATGTTCAGTGTTCATATATGTACATGTTTTATATACAAGGGGCAAGAACACAAACTCGTGTCCTGATTTGATGTCTTTGATAAAAAATTAACGTTATGAATTGATTAGTGTTATGCCCTGTTAGTATTATCTAACGGCAAGGCTGTTGAGTAGACCGCCCCCATGCGTCAGGAGACTGCTTCGGAATATCCATCATCTGAGTGCTCGCGATCCTTCACGCGATTCTTCACGCGGAGCAAGACCTGCTTAGGTACTAGCCTATTGGCGTGTATAGCAGTAGCAAGCGCAAATATGGATTTCCATCCCTCCCAAAGATTGTGTTTCGCATCCTGCTGATAATTTGAGTAAGGATTGTGGCCTGGCCTTATTCTCAAGGAAGAGGATTCACATCTGGGAGCCATCAGTCCCAGCCAGAAAGTGCATCTGGAACAGGATTTTCAACTAGAGCGACGGTAGGGAAGTCTGGATTCCTTCTGGAATCGCAGCTCTAGGGCGTAAAAGTCATTCGTCGCACTTTGACTGAGTCACACAATGTTCACCGCCTGATCATCTCTGAACTTCTGACTGGGATCTTGCAAATCAGGTGGGAAAGTCGGTATGAAGAACGTCATCTTTCGACGACGGCCGCAGCAGGTTGAAATCCACGACGAGTCGATCGAATATCAGCTTAGCGAACTACACTTACGAAGCAGCAGCTGATGTATTCTTCGCAGAAGCCTCTTCCTTGCGCTGCAAGAGTTTCTTGCTGCGTCTGTCTGTCTGAGGAAAGCGCTTCACTGTTCCACACGCGGTACAGTGGATAACCCGTACATCTGCCCATGGTTTCTTTCCACCGCGACTTGCATTCTCAATTTTCTCAACGCAGTTAAATTCTGGGACTAGGATGACGTCACATCTCTTGCAGAAGGAACGCTTGACAGTGATGGGTAGTCGCATTTGCGATTTCAGAGATACCCCGCGCATCTGTGATATGTATTGGCGGGGCAGACATAATGTACGATTCTTGCTATGTTTTGGTAGTTCGGTGGGATTCTGAGATTCCTTTAGTGTTCCACAAGAGTCCACTATCTTCGTTACTGTACGAACGGTCTGTTGTGCTTGATCATCGGTCAATTGGCCGTTAGTACTGCCATTTTGATTCGATTTCTCATTCAATGTCGATGCTGATTGGACATATGCGGCGGCCTTTTGTAGATATTCCAGACGAGCACGGATATGTGGTGGGCCTCTTGCAGTATCTTTTTTCCCCTTCTGTTTCGCCATCGTACGTTAAGTTCCCCGATCGTAGACGGAGGAGGTTGAGTCAAAGAGCTTTAGTGAACTGGAGTTCGCCTCAAAGCGGAGAGTGGCGATATTACACTATACTAAGATAGGCTAAGAGCTTGAGGCTCCAGGTGAGAGGATGATCATCACGTGATCATCCGCGCCTCATCTTCTCTTTCATCCCTCGCAGCCGCGACGTCCAGTCTTGCCATCCTCTTACCATCTCCTTCATCGTCGACTTCATCCCCTCGTCTGTGTTATTATCTTTGCAAGAAAGCCGCCTTTGGCTCTTGCGACTCTCTAATCCGTCAGGTCCACAGTCGAGACTCCGGTTCTCTTCCAAGTCTCAACTCACGCTTTCCCAGGCTTTGCTGCCTCGGGACGCGCCTTTTCTCGACTCATCACACTCATCTGCTACGCCATCACTCACCCACTTTCCACCATGTCTCACGAAGAGGATCTCATCGACTACTCCGACGAGGAGCTTCAGACTACCGATGCGACGACGACAGCTGCCGCTCCGGCTGCCAACGGCGCCGCAGCGAAGAAGGGTGATCTGACTGTATCAGGCGGTCGCCCAGACAAGAAGGGCAGTTATGTCGGCATCCACTCGACCGGTTTCCGTGACTTCCTGCTAAAGGGAGAACTTCTGCGTGCGATCACCGATTGCGGTTTCGAACATCCATCGGAGGGTTAGTTATAACATTTCTCCCACAGCCTTCCATTACTCCATCTTCCACCGTCCGTCCATCTCCGCGGGGGTTGTTCATCGCCTGGTCAAAATCTGTTCCGAGCCTGCAGGCGGTACGAGGATGTCTCCTTGAGATCGCGCTACGCTGCAATACGGCTGCAGCTAGCTTCCTCACGATCGAGCTCGAGGCAAAAACCCTGGTTTTACAGGGGTGGTAACTGTCTTTCGAAGCCCAAAGATCATACCTACTCAGGTGTAATAGCTGGGGAAGTGTGCAGGGTTCATCAGCAGAGGGATTGGTGCATTTCTTTTGTTGCCAACTCTCTGGGCATGGGGTGTCCTCGTGTCGGCCTGCACAAGGCTCCTGATCAGATCAGTTCTTTGCAGAATGTTGAATAATGATCTTGCGGTATTTCTGGTGTGAATCGATTAAAGTTGTTTTGCTGGTCGCCACTTCCGGGGATGGACGGACGTTTTGCGATGCGAATTGCTTCTTTCAAAGTTCATGGATCGGACCAAGTCTAACATTTCGTCCCGCCTTACTACAGTCCAGCAAGTTTGCATTCCCACGGCCATTCTCAATGTCGACGTTCTCTGTCAAGCAAAGTCGGGTCTCGGAAAGACTGCAGTCTTTGTTCTCACTACCCTCCACCAACTTGAGCCCGTCCCGGGCGAGTGTCAGATCCTTGTCATGTGCCACACCCGCGAGTTGGCGTACCAGATCAAGAACGAGTACGCGCGATTCAGCAAGTACCTTCCCGACGTGAAGACTGCCGTGTTCTACGGAGGTACGCCCATTCAGAAGGACATTGAGCTCCTTTCCAACAAGGACACCTATCCCAACATCGTTGTCGGCACACCCGGTCGATTGAATGCCCTGGTGCGTGAGAAGAAGCTGTCTCTGCGCAGCGTTAAGTGCTTTGTCCTCGATGAGTGCGATAAGATGCTTGATCAGATCGGTAAGTCAAACTATCCTATGGATTTTGCAGTACGAGTGCTCACTATGGTAAGATATGCGACGCGACGTTCAGGAAATCTTCCGTGCTACCCCTGCTGATAAGCAGGTCATGATGTTCAGTGCGACTCTGTCGCAAGAAATCAGACCTGTCTGCAAGAAGTTCATGAGAAACCCGCTTGAGGTTTACGTGGATGATGACACCAAGCTCACCCTCCACGGTCTTCAGCAGTACTACATCAAGCTCAGCGAGTCCGAGAAGAACCGAAAGCTCAACGATCTTCTGGACAGTCTTGAGTTCAACCAGGTTATCATCTTCGTCAAGAGCACTCAGCGTGCGAACGAACTGGACAGGCTCTTGAGAGAGTGTAACTTCCCCAGTATTGCTGTCCACTCTGGTGTGAGTCAGGAGGAGCGGTAAGTCTCTTTTCGTGTCATACTCTCTTTATGAATGACAATTCTAATATCTCGCAGCATCAAACGTTACAAGGAATTCAAGGAGTTCAACAAGCGTATCTGCGTTGCCACTGACGTGTTCGGACGTGGTATCGATATTGAACGCATCAACCTTGCCATCAACTACGATCTTCCGGCTGATGCGGACTCTTACCTGCACCGTGTTGGTCGTGCCGGTCGTTTCGGTACCAAGGGTCTGTCGATCTCTTTCGTGAGTAGCGAGGAGGATGAGAAGGTGTTGAAGGAGATCGAGAAGCGATTCGAGGTTGCTCTTCCTGAGTACCCCGAGGGTGGTGTCGACTCCAGCACCTACATGGCGTAGGCATCTGATTGATGCCCATGTTTGGTCCTAGTGACTTTTTTTCCTCTCTTGGCGTGACGGCCGGCTTGTGGTATTATTTTTCGTTTGACTTACAACCACTGGACCAGGATGTGAACAGCTTCAGTTGCGGGAGTAGCTGAGGCTCAAAAGAACATCCGGAAATAGAAAAAAGGGAATTCTTGATGATGTACTAGGTATGGAGCAGGTAATTTATTTAGCTGATCGCGGACTTGTGCGTTGGTGTGCACCTCCTCGGTATGTGTCGCTTTGGATTTCCATCGGTTTGGTAAAGCAAATAATCGGTTTGGGAGTCAATATTTCCATCTCCACGTAGCAAAATGCATAAATGTAAAGTAAGCAATACGTCCTGTCTGCCTAAGCAGTATCCGACGAGCTCGTCAGTTCAATACTGATATGGGTGTACATGCAACATTCCTCAGGTCCTCATTCCATGAGAATATGCATGCCTTCACCCCGCACAGGGCTTGTACAATAAATACATCCCCCAATGAACGATCTCCCCTCAAGACACCCAAATGCCCAAAACGAAACAGAAACTAGCAATCATCGACCCCTCTTCTATCCGCGAGCATCCGAAACACATGTACGAGTTCTGCGTGGCTTGAATTACAGTTCAGCCCGTTTCTCTTATTAGCAGTCCTATATGCATGCATGTACGGTCAGCTAGGCACTAGTAGATATGTACATACCTGCACTTATGCATAGTATTGGATAGATATATGCAGTGCAATCCAACTATCAGAACCCAAGGTCGAGTTGTTGCCAAGAAATAAGACTGCTAGCGAGAAGGGAAATGCGTAGGATTATTGAGATCAGGGTGTGGCTAAATGGACGATGTCGGGTTCATCCCTGTTGATTGTCTCTGCAGAGTGAAATTTGAGGGGTTGACTAAGCGGGGATGAGAGATCTCATGACTCTTTTGTCTTGTTCTTTTTTTGGTGGAGGGCCCAGGGGAAGGTTAGCTTGTAGATGTGATGGGGTAGAATGGAACTTGGTGAAATAATCAGTAGGTTTGAGGTTGACTTGGATTGATGTAAGATTATTAGGGGCTTGTGCTTAGGTGACGTTGGGTTGGCTTTTGTATGGAAAATGTATGTATACTGCTGTCGTTGTGTGCGCACCAAGGATCTGTATGTTGAAATTAACACATTTATATTAGAACAGCATACAGACCGATGTATTTAAGTAACAAGAAAATGATAAATAGAGTAGAGAAAGAGAGATACCCTCTATTTGAATTTCCCTGCCAAGTCATGAGGTCTTGATAAGGCTAGTCGATAAGTCGATGCGGCCGTCCTCGATAAATATATAGTACTTCAGGTCCCAAGAAATTGCACCATATCTTTTACTTTTTTCGTCAGAGTCTTGGCTGTATCCATAGATAATCCCGATAGCAGATCTCTCGAATTAAACACGTTCTAGAAGATAGAGAAGAAAAAAGAAGCTTATTTCAGAAAGGCGTGGACCACGGATCCAAGTCTTCCTGATCAGGGAGTCTTCTAGATTTCCTAGCGATCTAAAACAGAAAGTAAACATTGGATGTTCATTCTTTATTTTTAGTTGATTAATATTAAAGCGCTTGTCCAAGAGACTGATGCTGCATGTAAGAGTATAGCCTAATGTAGAGAGTTATCTTACGAGTATAGACATATTATGCTGGTCCCTCTCTGCCTTTTCTTTGAGTAATCGATCCTACTGAGCTGCTAGGTATGACTGCTACCGTAGATGTGCTGGTATAGTTCTCCCACCCTTCCCCCCTTTCCCTTAGCTACAATCATAGTACATCCCAGCCAAGTCCGCGTGGCTCAAGTCAAGCATCTGCGCACACCTCGTGGCATCAACGCATGGACCCCATGTGGGGAGGATATAAAGTCAACGGGACCCAGTTGTATGACAGGGTACTCTAGTCGAGTAAGCTATTGCGTGTATCTAGTACATGGAGTACGTAGCTATGCACCTTGCAGGTTACACGGACCCGGACCATAAGACCTAGACAGGATTTCAGCTCAAAATTAACACCATTCAACTCTACGGATGCCATATCCGGGTGACAGTATCGGGGTCCCAGAGCAGTGGAGCTAGTAGTAACTATTATTGTGTGGTTTGTCTGGCCTGCGTGATCGATTCTATGGATGATATGTATTATTGATGTTAATGACGTACGTACCTACTTAACCTGCTCTAGTTCTCTTATAGTATATGGTACTATGTAATGTATCTCGATAAGTTTAATCGTACGGTCTCTACTTGCCTTCTTGAATGTGCACTGATGCATGAAAAAAAAATAAAACATAACCTATACCAAACAACTTTTAACATAGGAAGTACGAGTAAGAGTACGCATCATCCACATAGGAGTCCTCTTCCACGAATAGGAAAAAATTTTTTTTCTCCTTCCTCTTTCCTATACCGTACTCAACTCTACACCGACAACAACGGCATAAACCCATACGTAGGTTGACTCCATCCGCCTGACGAATACTGTGGGGAACTAGTTTCCCCCCAACCAATCCCGCGTACCAGATTGCCTTATTGGGAAACGACACCTTACGAGGCACTTTCAGCCCTATTACGTTGACGCTCTTCGTCTTTTTTTCACTGTCTCGTTCCCAGCCTCGCTAAGACGCGTAAGTTGGAGAATTGGGATTCGTTATTAGTGAGAACGTGCATTAATACGAGAATATGTCTGTTTTGTAGGGAAGGGGAGTGGTCGCCGTTTTGGACTCGAGTATAAGCTTGATGATGTGGCTTGGTGGGTCGATTAGTTCGTATCAATCTTAGTAAGGAAGGTATCTGGTTTGGGTTACGCGCTGTTAGGGTTATCTTGGAAAGAACAAAGAAAAAAAAAAGGCTGCAAAGCGCGATCCTGGAACTGGCGAACCTATGTGAGACAGGAGCTTCGTTCTAGTCTAGAACATGGTTACGTCATACAGTGGACGAAGAGGCTAGAAGGGACTAATAATTGCTTGGTATCAGAGCTGGGGCACAGAATAGACTCCTGATCCAACGAATTATAACAACAATGAATTATTATGTGCTCAGTTTAAGGCCAAGCAAATAATAAACCACAATGGATAGATGCTTACGGAAAGCCACGGTGAGCCAAGAAGGCGGGATGACAGATTCGTACTCGTACTACTTTCCTGTTGCGGACAGATCATGGGCTCAAGTATGTGAAAAGACATGGACATACCAGACCAAGCCGGCCATTCCTGACCAAAACAGAAACCCCTGGGACTGTCGCAATCAATCCAAGGAGTTCAGCGTCTTAACTTTCTCAGCTCCGTGTTTTTCCTTCAGGGACCGAGCGAATCGACCGCCACGATTGTCCAGGTCCAAAACCTTGGAAACAAGGCAATCAGCTTTACCAGAAAGCTCAAGTCACCCGTGCCTTGGCAGGCTCTTCTCCGTCCCGTCCTTGTGAGCGCGCACTGTGACTGGCGACTTTCGATCTCAGCGGATTTACGCTCTCTCCACGTCTCGTCCTCACTAATTTACTTCAAGGTTAGAGCAGCTTTTTAGTGCATTACCCACCTGCCGTAGTGTCCACGCCTCTGACAGGCTCTGGTCTCGGAAACGTCATGATCTGCTGTGGACGTGTGGCTGTGGTGACCTCGGCAGAGTGGCCGTGCCGTGAAGCTTTTCGCCAATAGGAAGTCCCAGACACGAAAATCGTGTTTCAAGTGGTTCTAAACACTTTTCTTTCACAGCTCTTTAGAGTTTACTTGTGGTGAGTGCTGATGAAAATTTCATTTGTATTTAGAAAAATGACTAGGGGAGGAAACACACAGGGGGTTTCAATGAGCCGCCTGACTCTCGGATCAACAGACCACCTATCGGTTCAGATGGCGGTGCAACCCTCGTTATGGTCGAATCCTTGCTCAGGCTCCGCACTTGCTGAGTTTGGATTATTGCGTCTTGGATTGATGGTTCAAGAGATTTTCCTAGTAGCGCGATGGAGAAGATCGCTCTAAGTAGGGCTTCGATCCGCCTTTCGGGTACTATGTAGTAGCGGCCGACTAAAGAGCACGGTGCTATAGGAAATTGGAAGCTGGAAGAAATTATCTTCCGACATCCAGCGCGGTCAACACGTCCGGTCTTATTTCCGGGTGAACAAGACAGCGTGAACCAGCGGCCAAGCCAAGCCAAGTTAAGCTAAGCTAAGCTAGAGAGACGAGAAGGTCATCATTCGCTGTTTTCCTGCTCAGTGCGAGGAAGATCCAGACTCATCCAGTTGGATAGCTGGCCGTTAGCTGCCTGGAGGAAAGGGAGCTTTGATTATTAGCTTGCACATCAGGGAGAGCTTACGGACCCTTAAAACCCTTTTCTACCTTTGGCGCTTTATGTTCCTTATCTCTGGGCGGCATGCTAGTGGAGGGGGATAGGATTAGAGGGTGGTTTGACTGCAGAACTAGAGCCCAGTCTAGGACTAGCGGAGAAAACCAAGTGCCGTCTGTTTATTAATAGTAGCACCATGTCGTTCTGATAATTGTCAAGCGCACAGTCCGCTTGTTCCGAGGACAGGGCCAGGAGTGCCCAGGTACGTGCCCTCTACACAGACTGTTCATAGAGAGACAAAATTAAAAAAAAAAAAAAAGAAAAAATCTTGCCTGAAAGCGGAGAGTGGAGTGGAGGGCTCGTGGCAACGCGATGGGTATGTTTAATTCAGAGTTTAGTAATAATCTGTGTCAGATGTTCCCCGATCCTCAGTTCCCAAACCTTGTCCTCCGCACTGGGGATGAGGCCACAAGGCTCACGATTCACCGAAGCTAATCAAGCTTTGCACTTAAGAGATACTATTGACTTGATCTGCACTGTATATATGAGTGCACGTAAGATCAGGCGTAACCCGCCTGGCTGCAATGTGATGCACAGCGATAATGGTCGTTAGTGTTTAGCTTTAAATTTGGGTTTGCATCATGACAGAGAACGTCAAAGGCTTCTGGGGAGCGAGACCATAGCTGAAAAAGGTTGAGTTGCAGGCGCCCACCACGGATGATCTTCGAACCGTAGGGTGGTCCGAAAGCAGACGTGTCGCCGGTCCTGTCCAGGTGCTCTCCTTCGAACAGCGTTCTTCAGGGAGGCGAGACGGCGACGCACGCGTTGCGCGTTCCTCGTGGGGGCTGGTGTTGCTGGACTACAAGTGCCGTGTTGATATCATGGCCTTCGGGTGACGCAGTCCATGCCAATCCTTGCCGAAGGAGAGCCGTCTGGAATGTTGGAACTGAAGTAGGATGAATATGGAAAGCACTCTTGTTGGGAGACGGTCAACTAAAACTGGATTTTGATATGGATTGTGGACGTCGACCTGGAGTGCCCCTGGAGCAAGTCATATCTGTGTGAACCGTCCACACAATTGACCCTAGGACTAGTCGCATGCAGCGGCAGTTCTGCGATAACGTAGGTTCGGCCTCCGATCAGGGCGAAGACGGTGGGAACCTGTCCCGGAGAGACTCCAGAAAAAAGCCCACATTTTCTCAGTCTCCGGTAAGCCTTTGTCGGCGTGGAGAAACGGGGGGACTGGTGGTCCACTGGGTCAGATGGTTGGACGGCACATTATTATTTGTTTGTCGATACACACGGATCGGGACTCGTCGAGAGATATCATCCCTTTTTTTCACGCTCATACCATGGTTCTTCTGACGAGAGATCGCCGAGCCATGATGGCTGTGCTCCGATGGCGCGCCGTCCATTTTGACAAGGTTGCGCGCCCGCATATCTGGCATAACGCAGTGTAGCTATCGCATTTTATCATGCACAATCCGACGCCGGTCTGGACAGAATCTCGCCCAGGCTAGCTAGCGGGCGCCTACTGCCACGACCCATCAAGGTGGGTTTATACCAGTCGAAAGTGGATTCGCTTGACGGGCAGATTAGCAGGCCCTGCCATCATCGTCCTCGTCGCCCGGGTGGGTTCGATGCGCTCCCGCTGGCGTCGGGGGATGAGATTGCGGTTGTGAGCCCCAGAGTGATTGTTGTCGTCTGTTGATGGTTGTTCCTGCCAACGAGACAAATGGACTGACGACGAGCATCGGATTATCGACGCTCTGTAGCTATAGTATACGAAGTACAATCTGAGAGACCATCCAGACGACTAATAATCACCACTACTGTCTCTGTATCTATCTACCTAATCTACGACACGACTATACACTAGTAGACGGAAGCCAGTCTCACTCTCCCCTCCAATCCATCCCTCCATCCTATCTTTTCCCTCCCATCGCATCCCACCCATACACAACAACGCACAACGAGACGGACCAGCACAACCAGCGAACAACTGCTGGTCGTCTTACTGCGTGGTGTTGGCTGTGGTCGTTGTGTGGGTTGTCACTACGAAACCGTCTGGATCCTAACCCAATCCAATCCAATCCAATCCAACCCCTCGAATTCCACGGCTGTCTAGCTTGTCCTGAGCAAAGACCACAGATTAAAAAAAAAAAGAAGCAAGCTAGAGCCGCGGCCGTCCGTGTTGCCGTTTCCCGATAGATTGGCGTATACCCTGGTCGGTCTGCGATCCCATCGCATAAGTTTTTGAGAGCTGTGCTATTTCCTGCTGGTTGTTGTTACCGAATCGAGGCTGGCGGCACCGTTGGAAGGGTCTCTTGTCTCTCTGGCTTGTTCTCTCTGGCCTGCAAAAAATAGTGTTCGACTGCCCCCCGGCGCGGCTCGCAGGCCATTCGACCACAGCCCAAGTCTAAGCGCAAGCCTTCCCGAGCTGCCCATCGCAGGCCCATCCCTCCAGTCCATCCATCATTCTCTCCATCCGCCCTTCTATCATCCTTTCTTCCCTTTTCAAATCGTCCTTCCCATCTTCGTCCCTTTCCTGATTCACATCCCCTTCCACGTCCATCCCTTCCCTCGTTTGTTTTTTTGTTGTTGCGTGGAAGCCGTTGTTAGGGATCCCTCCCTCCTCTCGTTTCTTTTTTTCCTTCGCTCTTTGGGATCTCTACTGGTTTCGGTTGACCCCGACGCGGCGGTCGTTCTTCCCTGTGAACATCGACCTCGACTCCCGCTCGCGAGCTCGTTCACTGCGTTCTTGGGAGTTTCCTCCCGACGACACGACCTTCTGTGTCGTTCCTCCATCCCGTTGACACCTTCTGCACACGGTTATCCATGGCAATGGCTCCTTCTCCACCAAGGTTGCGCATCCTATCAGGTATGGATGAATCATTTCTTGTTATCGCTTTCGATTCTGTGCTTGCCAACTGGACCGATCTCCTACTGCGACCCCATCCCATCCCGACCCATCAAGAAAAGGTCTCGACCGGGAAGAAATGAGCGGATTGCTGAAACGTGTTTGTGTAGTGGGCGGCAATGCGGTGTCGGCCTTCCTGTCGTGGAGGTTGCAGGCGACGAATTCATGCGATGTGACACTGGTCTGGAAGTCGGGATTTGACTCGGTAGCGCAATATGGTGTCTCATTCAAGTACGTGACTACGACGGGTTTCTATCTGCTGCCGGTTCGTCTGCTGATACGGTGATTTTAGATCGAAACAATTTGGAAATGAACGCTTCAAGCCGCGACATGGTACGTTGAATCATCAACCCCTCAACCTTCCCGCACCATGAGGTGTCCGTGCTGACTTACAGGATGATAGTCGTTCGCAGTCCCGAAGAAGCGTCGTCAAGGGAGAACGCATACGATTACGTTCTACTCTGTGTGAAGGCATTGCCAGATGTCTACGACCTGGCCGCAGTGATCGAGTCCGTCGTTACGCCACAACATACATGCATTCTCGTCAACACTACCAATACACTGGGTGTGGAAGCCCATTTAGAACAACGCTTCCCGACGAATGTCGTCCTGTCTCTCGTTTCAGGTCTTGAGATCCTGCAGATCGGGCCTAGTGAATTTGAGCATACGGGGTCGACGGAGATCTGGGTGGGACCCGCCAGCAAGAACGCGTCGATCCCCGCTGCAATCCAGAACGATATGGCAGTCGCGTTGGCTATCACCTTGGGTACTGGCCAGGTCGATTGCAAGGTCTCCAAGAACATTAGACAGGAACAGTTTGAACGTATGATCGGGTAAGGGATCGCTGTTTCTTTCTTTCTTTCACGCTGTTGCTTTCATCTGGTACTGACTCGACGTTCTTAGACCGATTGCGTTCCACCCTGCTAGTGTCTTGTTCGAGATTCCCAACCATGCTCAGCTGCTGGAGAAAGTTGGCCTACGTCAGATGGTGTCCGATGTCATTGACGAACTCATCGAGCTTGCCAACGCGCAGGGTTGTTCATTTCCCGATAACTTCCGTCAGAAGACGATCGAAAACATGACCGCTTCATCGGATCCTCCAAGCACTATGTATCAGGACTTCCTCGCCAGACGGCCCATGGAGGTTGAGACTTATTTGGGATCCCCCATTAAATTGGCGACCGAAACGGACATCCGTATCCCACGGATAGAGACCTTGTATGCGATGCTACATCATGTGAATATCCTCAACCAGACCAGACCTCAGAAAAACGATTCCCCACCACCAGTCCTGGCCCAGCCACCTCCACGGATGTCATCTGCTCCGGGCTATGGTCAGAGACCGCCGATGAATGGAGCTATGAGGGGTGGCCGGGCACCTTCAATGGGAATGATGCCTCCGCCTTCCAGACGGGGTCCCCCGCCAATGGGTGGTCCAAGAACACCAAACGGCCAGCCCCCAGCGGGCAGACTCCCACGGGATCCGTCTTTTGAGGATAGTGGTCTCGAGGAGTTCAGTCACCTCGTTCTGTATGATGATGGTCCCGATGCTGCCATACCTCAGAACGGCGGTCCATATCCCGATGCTCCTTCGGGAAGTGCATCTGCGGCAGATCTCGCTTTGAGAGAACGAGAACTTGCCCTACGTCAACGTGAGCTGCAGTTGCGTGAGCAGGAGATGAGCCTTCGGCGGAACGGCGGCGGTGGTAGGAGAGGACCGCCACCAAGACCTGCTACGTTTGATGAGGAAGATGAGGATGATTATGTTGATCCCTTAGACCCTCGAATTCCTGTGCCGCAGATCGATCCCGATAATTTTGATATGATGAGCGTGACGTCGCGTCGCACAAGGAAAGCCCCCAGCGCCAGTCAACTGCGGAAGAACCCGGAGATTACTGCAAACAGCCGTCCAGGTTCCTCCTTCAGTCGGTACTTTGGCGGATCGAAGAATCGTACTAGCGCACGCATCATGCAGGATATGCCCGGTGTGCATGAGAACCTTCTAGATAACCCGATGATGATGTACTCATCCAACCGATATGGAGCTGTTGACCGCAAAGAAATGCACGTCGAATCTAGAGCCAACTCGATGACGGCCAGCCGCGCGGGTGATTACGGTCCTGGCCCTTACCCTCCGAGCAGGAGGACGAGCCAGTCGCCCGGTACGCCGTTTGGCGGAATGGGTGGCCGCGGCATGCCTCGACCTCCTCCGCCTCATGACTATCCGTCTTATGGACCTCCGAACGGGATGCCACAGGGCGGCCGTCCGTCCCCTCCTGGTGGCATGCCGGCACCGGTCCCCAGATATCCTCCCGGGCAAGGTAATGCAGTCGGACCACAGCAAGTGGAGCAAAATCTTGGGGTGAGCAATTCGTACCCAGCCAAGGGCTCTCCGAACAACAGAAGTCTGACCGGCAGTGCGAGCGCCAGCGCGGAGAGTGGTGATAGCGGAGCTAGCGCGAACATCGACTCGGAAAACTCGGCTCACAGCAGCCAAACCAGCTTCGGTGGCCAGCAAGCCCCTATGCCCGTTCGCTGAATCAACCTGAATCTAGTACGGATCCGCTTTTATCACGCGGATGACAGCGAGAGTGATTACCTCTCTGTGAAGCGTGCGCAGAACACAGAAGTTCTGCATCTCAACTCTTTTATCACCTTTGCATAAGCATATTACTTAATGTCCATCCATACCCATCATAACCCGTGCGTCAACATGCAGCTGGTTTCTACTGATTTTACTCTCTGGTAATTGCTCGGAGAGGGAATAGGAGCAATTTCACTAATTCTGTGCTGTTCGCTTCTTTTCACATACGTAGGGATATACGGGGCATTTCTCTTGCCGTTTGCTTGGGTGTGGTTGTGCACGTGTATTTGATTTCTCATTCCTTGTGCCCCCCTTGCATTGTTATTCAAGCAGGCCAAGCTGATTGAACGCTGGTCCCGGGAAACCGCGCAGATGTCCTCCCATGCTCATGCCATGTTTTCTTTCATTGTTATCGGCCTTTGTGCTGACCATGAAATTCGATTTCTGTATGACGGCCTTTCTTTGTGTAATCG
>JAPVCE010000041.1:1776023-1882414 GCA_029606265.1 Paecilomyces dactylethromorphus | reverse complement strand
TTTTTTTTTTTTTTTTCGTTTCCTTGCAATCATTCTTCTCTACTATAACTCAGGCTGGCCAACTGATTCTGGCCAGCCCAGTCATCTTTGCTTTGGCAGTCTAGGTTCTGGCGCATAAAAAGAGCGGAGGATCTGACTTCTAATCGATTGATCAGCGGGTTGGGTCGGGGTGCGTCTTCGCAGGGAATTAATCAAGGGCCAATTCAACAACCTCATTATCGCCACCTCTCGCAGTTGATGCGAAGTAAAGTACCCGAGCAATACGAAAAGTGTTCTCTGGTCGACCATAGTCGTTTTTGATGTTGCCTCCAGTTTGTATATGGGATTCGTAGACCATTCCCATTGAAGTAGCGTTTGTATACTCAAGGATGATATTTGTATATTTGGGTATCAGTAGGGATCTTCTAGTGTTCTAGTAAACGGACTTCTAACTAGATCGAAACTTAGATGCTCGATATGACCAAGTGTTGGCAGTGCAAGTCTGTAGCCATCACGACAGGCACGTGACGTGGAAGTTACTTTGGTAGTCGATCGTCTTCGATCATGTCAACAAACTGTTCCTGACCATCTTGTCCTGGGCCTGTCACCATTTATGTTACGCAAGAACGATTGCAATTTCCGCCTCATAGTATACGGTACTCTCATCCCAGAAAATCTCAAGACACCATCCCACAATCCACAGAGCAAAACAGACGAGAACAACCACCACCATGCCCCCATCACACCACCAATACCACCACTCTCACACTCACTCCAACTCCCTTCCCCGCGCCTCCCTCCTACCCGGCACCACGTCCGCATCTAATGGCTCTTCCTCATCCATGTCCGCTGCGAAGGCGCGACAATACGCACATCTACATTCGCAATTAGCGCAGCTTAATGCCCATTTGGCGGATACCGAGAATCTGGTCCGTATGACGGCCGTTCAGGCGGGGGATATGCGCTTTCTGGGTGGTTATATTGGCGGGTTGTTTATGGGTGCGGCGAAGGTTTTGGGGGAGGAGGGCATACATAAAGAGGAGGGGGCTGGGAAGAAGGCTGAGGAGGAGAGAGAGGGGTGAGAGGTTTGGAGTTGGGTGGAGTTTATGGAGTGATTGCACTAGATGGAATTGAGAGGCATTGTTGTATGGATGCCGAATAAGGCTTGCGGTCGACGGTTTACGTGGTTGTCGAGGAAGCATATGATCTCGGGACTACGTGTGGCATCATGGGAAGGTTCTCTGCATGAATTCTTGACGAAGTGGCATTGTGCTCTATTCGGTGGTATTGAGATGAGTGAGGCACAGCAGTGTTCAATCTCAGATTTCACAGGCTCGACGTGATGGTTGGAAGCCTATCAACTGTCAATCTCATACTGAGTGCGACATTATGGTCTGCAAAATTACTCGACTACGAATCCTCCTCCGAGAATGATCGCGGGCTCGTCAATGCTGTGGTGCTCGTAACTGGATCGTGTTAGCATATATCGTTCGCCTTCTGCACTGAGTTATGCGGGCGTACCTCAGTGTTCCAACACCACCAGCCTCCAGGATCAACGCAGTCTCTGTCAGAGGCTTTCCCACCCAGCGCATCGCAAAAGCTCTCAAGATATGGCCGTGTGCGACGACGAGGACATCGCCTTTTCTCTCCGCCGACGGCTGATTGAAACAGTGTTTGTGATACCTCTCTCGGATCTCCGTGACGAGCGCATCGAGTCGGCGTATGACGTCTTCGGGAGACCTGTTGTCAGAGGAATTGGCACAGATCAGCATCGTCACGCAATGTTATATTTTATTTCTCGTGTTATATCATCAATCGCAGCAACCGGCCAATAATCCAGGAAGACTCACTCTCCGCCAGGACAGCCTTCCTTCCAGATGTCCCAGGGTTTCTGGCCGTTCTTTTCTCTCAACTCCTTGATCTGCTTGCTTGTCAATCCCTCATAGTCTCCATAGTCCCATTCGCGGATCGCGTCCGTAACTGTGACGATGGCGCTTGTGCGGATGGGCTCCTCGTTCTCGGGCTTTCTCCTTTCCTGCCAAGGCAGTCTCTCCTTGCATCCAATCTCCAGGAGCTCGAGGGTTCTCTGCGCGCGGTGACGTGGAGAGACGTAGCTGTGTGCACCGATCCGGTCAACCTTCTCATCTCGATCGAAACGATCTGAAAATCCACAACTGAACCGACTGTCGATGCGGGATCGTCTATGGGTAGAATCGAACATACACATGGGCCAACTTCCTTGGCACGATCAGGCGATCATCTCCGATCAGCGCTTTGCCTGTCGCCTTGATTCGTCTCTCCCCGTTCACTGTCAATGGCAGTTCGGTGGTGCCGGTGTGTCGGCCATTGATTGACCACTCAGTCTCTCCGTGCCGGATGATGAAACAACGCGGGTCGGGCATGTTGGTATTGGAGTGCTGATTTATGTCTATATGCGATTATTCTGTAAGTACGGTATTGTGGATGAAAAGCAGAGAGTGTCTATATCGTTGACATGAAAGTTCATACCAAATTATGTCCTCTAGATCGGAGATCGTGGGGGTGAAGTAGCTCTCTGGATGCACCGGGTTTGGTTTACTTCCATTCTCATCTTCCCGGTGTGGGGATGTCCGGTGTGGTAACGTCACCGCTGTTATGGATCGGCACATCTTACTTTGATGAGGGCAGTTATAATCCAGCACGAGCTGAACCCGCTCTCATTATTCGTGGTGACAGAGGAATGATATATCCAATGTGATTTCTAGTCCGAATGACCAAGCAATCGCCTAATCATCGTGATTGTGTCCGACAGAGTCGAATAATAATAGACTATGAGCCCCGCGGAGAGAAGGCGGTATAGCGCTGGTCACGTGTGCATAGAGCCATTATTTGTCAGCGATATCCAGCTCAATAGAAATCCATCACAAATGCTCATGTAATCACGCGACACCCGTGGAATTGCATCTCTCTGGATGTTTGGACATATACAAAACTCTCTTGCACGAGATCAATAGCTACTAATGGTCGTGGCATCTTCTCCAGTTTTGCACACTAGCAGCAGTATCTAGTTAGTAGATCCGATTGTCTAATCCCCATAAATACGGCCCGCGATATCCGTTCTATGCGGAACAATGCCCACCACGGCATACAAGGGAGAAATCCAGCTAGTGTTTTGTTCCCTTCTATTCTAGATCTTGCTGACCTATCATGCTTGAATTGGCTGAGTCATGCTGACAGATTAGGAAAGCTGCTTACGATAAAGTACGAGACTAGTTGTCATCCTGGATCGGATCTTCTTTTAGCGGGGAAATTAATCCACTCGGATATTTTTCGATTCATTTACACCTGATTGCCAGCTGAAACAAACGAGGCAAACCGTTTTTCTGGTTATCGTGCCTTGTTCCCGGTCTCATCTCGTTGCTCTCTTTGTGTGCTGATCAAATATCTCGCGGACGTTCAGGGAAGTGGGAGAAGATCCACTCATGCTATCGGATCTGATACGCTCGAGAGGATTGTGAGTTGGATGGGATGCCTCGAGCGAGAACGAAATTCATTTGGCCGCCGCCAACGGATCGTCCGGACGACCCGAAGGCCAATTCGACTGAACCGCCGGCGAAACGACAGAGAGTATCCGCATCTACGGGTACGCCGGGGAGTACTAGAAGACGACGAACGGCATGCAATGAGACCTCTTTTCAGAGTCACGAACCATCCAGCGCGGATGATCAAGGATCACGAAGGCCGCAGTCACTACAAACCACTGTTTCTACAGGTAGTATAACACCCCCGGCGGGAAATCCGGACTCTTCAATTGCTGCTACTATAAAATGGTATAGAGATTGGAGGCGTGAGTGTAGCCGAACCTTTGGAAAATCTATATCCTGCTTTTTCTAGATCTGACCAAGCTATGCGACAGGGAGCGGATCTCCGCATGACGCTTTCTGTTTCATCTGTCATGAATCGAAAGACGTTCTATTCTGCGAGACGTGTCCCCGATCATATCACGAAGCATGTGTGCCGTCGGACGAGGTGACATTCTGTCAACCGGATCGTAATCGATGGTATTGCGCCGTATGTGTTGGGAGGAATTGGCATGTGAATCCGCCAACGATTACGCCGCCTGCGTCGCCGTGCTTATCACCAGAACGAGGTTTTCAGGACA
Source organism: Paecilomyces dactylethromorphus (assembly GCA_029606265.1). NCBI lineage: Eukaryota > Fungi > Ascomycota > Eurotiomycetes > Eurotiales > Thermoascaceae > Paecilomyces > Paecilomyces dactylethromorphus. The sequence goes on along the minus strand of JAPVCE010000041.1, from coordinate 1,878,294 downwards.
TTTCGACAACACCGTCACAACGACTAGGGGATGTGAACACAACTGCTAATTGTGCACATAACGGATATCCCGCGGAGAGCGCTCCTAGAGATCCCCGTGGGCTTTCGATACTGGCTGATATATCGCGCTCCCTATCCAGGGAAGATAAGACAGAAGCCAAAGGCTCTACATGTCCGCTGCTCGCTTCGAGAAACGACTACCCTCTTCTTTCTTCTGCCCCTATGTCATCCACATTCCGTCGTGATGAGAGATGCGAAACAACTCCTCCTTCAACAGCACAGTATCAGAGCTCTTCCCTCCTTGACTACCACGCCCGCAAATCCCGCTTCGCAACTCTATCTAACGAAGTCGACTCCGCCCTCTGGGTTCTATACCGCGAGCTCGAAAGCACTACCTCTCTCCGCCAACAGATAGCGGAACTAGAAGCTCAAATCGTCAAACTTCGTCAAGAAGTCAGCATCCGAGATAACCAATTGATCCTATCCCAGCGCGCCACCAAAACAGGCCAGATTCCGCAGGCGGAACTGGACCGGCTTCGAGTCCAAGCGGCGAAAGCTGATATTGCGACTCGCGAAGCGGAGACCTTGCGCACGAGAAATGAAGTCCTTGAAAAGGAGCTAAAGGCTGCGAAGGCAGAAACAGAAACGATGACAGGGACGTTGAATGAGTGGAAGGGAAAGTTGATTAATTTGATTGGGAATTGAAATCAAATACAAATCTTTGGACTTATGAACAAGTTGGCGTTCTCGCGGGACTAGATGCCTCGCACGTGGGTTGTATTATTCTAATTCCATTCTATTCCTTGTACAGCTCTATATATATACTCGTGCATAGTTTGTCCTGGAAAGGATATTAGCAGGGCGTTTCGAAATATAAACGGGTTATTTTATGGATAAGTCACATACACACATCTATATTTTCTCTTGTTCTTATAGATTTAAATCGAAGAGAGTACATTTCTCTTATCTCTAGGTATACATATAGATCGTTTCATGCTTGCAAAAAAAAAGGAATCCCTCACAAGCGGTAGATACGTAGATACTTCGATGAATTTCTAGTTCTACTCACCTAACTTTCTCGAGTTAGAGCTGTGGTGTGGTTTCGTTTCATATCATCTGCACTATATAGAACTAGTAGCTTTGGTTTACTGTAGTTACAGGGTACAAGGATGTGACCGGTTGCAGGCGCTGATCATCGATCGATCTCGATTTAGATCTCGATCTCGGAATTCGGAAGGTGTCTATACCGAGATGGACAAATGTTCGAGAAAAAGCCTAGAAGCCGATTATGAAACGAGATCGCTACACTAATCTACTTCCTAGAAACGGATAGAAGGTTGACTCTGTAAGCGCGGATTCTAATTCTATTCGAATCTAGATATAACCGGCTATATACATATGTGCATGTGCATGTGTGCATGAAGATGAGGATAATAATAATATGTAATAATATGATGACGATAGACAGACATCATAGATCATTTGTTTTTTCTTTTTCTTCTTCTCATAGCTCCTATTCACATGAAAAATGTGCAGCCATAAACCGTGGGTATACGTGAGTAGTTAAAAGACATAGACGTAACAATAACAGATATGAATGCAAGCCGTTTACGGCAGGAAAGCAGACCAGATCGGTCGCTTAGACCTCCTGGTGAACGACCTCTGGGCCCATAGCACTCTTCTCGGTGAAACCCATCTCGACAGCGAAGGTGCTGTGGGGCTTCCACTTGGCAGAGGTACGGGGAGTGGTCTCCTCCATCATCTTGTCGACCTGCTCTAGGGTGAGACCCTTGGTCTCGGGGATCAGGAAGTAAGCGTAGACGAAGGCGCAGGCGCACAGAGAGCCCCAGATGAAGAACACCTTGGCGCCGAGGTTACCCTTGTCCTTGTCAACCATGTAGGGGGTGATGACGGCGATGATCTGGATGGAGAGTTAGCTGGATGTTTTCTTTTTCTCTAACTTGCGGAGGAGAATGTGTAGGTGGTTACTTACGCAGTTCCAGAGCCAGTTAGAGGCGGTGGAGAGAGCAACACCACGCGAACGGATGGGCAGAGGGTAGATCTCTCCGATGACGACCCAGGCACCGGGACCCCAGGTGCTGGCGAAGAAGAAGATATAGATACAGATGAACGAGATCATGGCGCTGACCGCCTGGTGGTTTTGGCCATCGGTGACACCGATGATAGCGACGATGAACTGGCAGATGACCATACCAAGAGCACCCCAGATGAGCAGAGGACGACGACCGATCCTCTCAATAGCCCAGAAAGAGATAGGGGTGGAGCAGACGTTGACGATGGTTGTGATCATGGAGATCAGGAAGGGGCTATTGATAGTTCCGAGCGCCTGGAAGAAGGTGGTTCCGAAATAGAACACGAAGTTGACACCAGTCCACCTGATTTATTGGTCAACGGAGATTCAGAAACAAGAAGTATTGGATAGATAAAACTTACTGCTGCATCATCTGGAGAGAGGTACCCAGGATAGTACGGCGCAGGTTGCTGTTGGGAGACCAGAGACTGCCCTTGAAGCAGTTCATCCAGCTAGAGAAGTAGCCGCCCTGGGGTATAACCTGAAGCTCATACTCGTTGTTGGCAACGATTTCGGCCAGCTCCTGCTGGATGTAGTCGGAATCGACAGGCTGACCGCGGACACGGGACAGCACCTTAGCTGCCATGTCGAGGTTCCCCTTCTTGACAAAGTACCGAGGGGACTCTGGCAGAAAGAGGAGACCGGTACCTAGGATCAATGCCCAGGCGAGCTGCAAACCGATGGGAATACGGTAGGAACCCGAGTCAGTGCGGTTCTCTGTGCCATAGTCGACACAGGAGGCCAGCAGCAGACCGATGGTGACGCAGAACTGGTAGCCCGACACAAGGGCACCACGAATCTTGCGAGGCGCGATCTCAGACATGTACAGGATGATGATGGCCGAGACGAAACCGACACCAAAACCGGCAACCAGACGACCTGCCACGAGCAGACCCACGCTGGTCGATGCAACCTGAAGGCAGACACCGACGATGAAGATAACACAACCCCCGATAACGGTGGTGCGACGACCGAACCAATCAGCAAGGTCACCGGCGATCAGAGCACCGAAGAAGGTACCCGCGGAGAGGATAGAGGTAATCAGAGACTTCGTCGATGACTTGACGACGAAGTCTGCTGAAGGGGTAGTTGCCTGATTCTGTTTGTACATTGTTAGTCCCACGATATTCTAAAGAGAGCTAGAGAATAATGGTTTCTTACCAAATGCTCGAACCGCGAAATGAAGTAGTCCATACCCATGACACCGCTGATGTATCCGGAGTCATAACCAAAGAAGATACCACCAAAAGCGGCAAAGGCACACATGAGATAGGCCTTGAAGGTGACGGGAGCTTCGACACGCTCCGTGTCGGCGGTCGCCGCCAGGACAACGGGGGTCTCGACATGCTCCTTGTCAGCCGTGCTTGTGGCACCGTCGTGTCCCATGTTGACAGCTGATGGACAATGAAAGATTGAAGAGGGGCTTAAGAGGGGAGGTCCAAAAGAGGATGAGACAATGCCCAGAGGCAGGCCAGGAGTCGGAGGGCTGGAGGGGGAAGGGATATCTTCAACGATACACCAAGCACACAGAGAACAATTGAACTTGCGGGGGAAAGAACGCAGTATATAAACCTCCCCTGAGACTAGAGCTTCCCGATTTTTCTTCTCCTGCTCCGGGGATAACGTCTGGGGGAGATGCCGTGTTTGTCATCGAAAACTCGGCTCGGTCGCTCCATTGACGAATGTTCTGTACCACGAGATCATCCTTGAGAATCGGTCGGCGGGCCTTTCACAAGCCAAGCCTGTTTTTGTTCAAGCAAGCATTGCACCATCTTCGTTTTTGCTGTAGCGTCCCAGAGTGGGAAGCTGCAGGCCGTCTTCTCGTTGGTGCCAGGGTATGTTTTGCGCGCCAGTGGCTGCGCCGTCTGTTCGAGAGTTCCTGTTCCTAGTTGAGTAATTAGTTCGAAACCTCGGGGTGCCCCAGACGGACCAGGCATTGGGGAACTGGAGAACCTCCCAGGGGCCGTTTGCGGGACAAATCAAAAGACGAAAAACCGCCGCGAAGGTTCGGCTTAGCAGATTTTGTCGCTCCACTTTCACCGCCACAGGAGAGCTCACTGGCGGAGACGATTGACGAGACAGACGCAACCAGATTACCCCGATGGTCATGCCGTCTCTCGACCAAACAGAGTCTCGGTTCTCGTCGGTTCTGACGGTCGGTCGACGAGGTTAATTCGGGCGTAGCACAGGGCACTTGAGCTGAGCAGTGCCAATTTCCAGCGCCGGTTCGTCGGTGATGTGACCATGTCGGGAACGGCACATTCCCTTCTCTTGGCTTCCTTTCGCACTCAGCCTCAGGGCCGGCGTACCACGTGTTCCGACAGATGACGAAAAAATTTCTCCCGGATCGGGGGCTGAGGGTGAAGTCAGGGAGCCGAGGTCTTGTTTACATGCTGTTTCCGGGCCGAGATGATTTTTTGGGGGGGAAGGGATTCTGGAAAGAATCGCTCTGTCGCCAATCTCGCGGATAGCAGATCTCGTAGAGTCACCCCTGTTCATATTGCGCACGGCATCTACTGTTGGGACCAGTGTCGTGCCATGCCTTCCAATAATTGATTCCGAGTGTCCATCACTTGCAGGGCAGACTGTTGGTGTTCAGCCACGTCTCTCCTCACGCTATCCCTGGGTAAACGTCGGGCATGTAACCGTGGCGCTGGAAGATTGTTACCGAATTGGACCCAATCCACCTCCAGACGGGGTCTCCAGAAAATTTGACCAGCATCTTCATCTTTCGCCCCGCTGAATCAGCGGCGCCGCTAGCACTGACAAGGGAAGTATTTTGCACACGATCCTCGGGTCTAGTAGTGATTCATGGAAATGCTCTGGAAGAACGAGCAATCCTGTGGGCCGTTATTCGTATCCCTGAGAAAATTATTGCATTGTCGTACACAACCAGGCTGTCCTCTTCTGCAGGGTACATCTTCGCTTGCGACCCCGTGTGGTTTCTCCTCTCTTCCCATGGCCGATAGCCGTAGCCTGTAGTGTTCTGACTGGCTCTCTCACCCGGCCAAGACGCCGTCTCAACGTAAGATGCGACTAGTGCCGGCTCTCTGGACTTGTCTTGGGTCGAAGAAAATAATCAATTAGGTTCTGGACGACTGACCACATCGCGGGGGTTGCAGCCGATCACTGTGCTCAGGCCGAGAAGTGGACGGGCTGCGGCAGTGTGCTGATCGGTGTGTCCCAAGACATTTGGTCAGGCTGTCCATCGTCAAACCGTCCATGAGAGCCCGGGCAGCCTTGTCGGCGATCGTGACCATTCGTCATGCGAAACACAGGCTCAAAAAACGCCTCTCATCCTTCTGGTGGCACTTTGTGGTCGTTGTCATCTTGATCCCCAGGTGATGATCCCCCGTTAATTCCCCGCGGGGTCAATTTTTTCTTCCCCAGTGTGCACCGGTGAGCGTTTTGCGTTACGGTGCTCAGTTACACTCCGACGAACTTTTCCTCTCAGGGTCGTAGACGAGGGGCCGCCACGGGCGACTCCGCTGTTACCCCCCCAAAAATCCTGCTGTGCAGCCATTGTCATTTCCTTGTCCACTACTGCTGGACGGAACCGGGGTGAGGCCGCTTGTTTGCCATGTCTGAGAAAGGATTGGATGTCCGAGATGGAGGCGCGCTAGACAACACCACTCCAATGTCTTAACTCGCATTCATGTGCTGCATGGTATGCATTGGTCTCCGGTGTGGAAGAAAGCGCTTGCGAGAGATATATTGTCGAAGGATTACTGGAAGAGATTTCCGAATCACGCCTCCCGGCCATCCACGAGTCTCAAAAGCTAATCTGGTAGCCACCAAGATGCCCGTACATATCTCAACATTTCCTGTGAACCTCGGTCAGTCAGAAGTCAGAGGGCGGAGGAAGGGCATCCTTGTCCTGCATTTTTCCTCTTGGAGAGTAGTTAGTTCCGTAGTTCTAATGGGGGCTGTTTTTAGTCATACTGTTGTCTAATTTTATAAGTTGATGGGTTTGTTCCCGTGATTGATTTATAGTAGATGGTTGCCATGTGACTTCTCTCCTGTCTGATCGCTCCGTACAATGTTGCTTGCGTGTTATGAATCTACTAGAAGAGCGCTCGAATCTATCTCTTGAAACATTTAATTATCATTTACACCATACAGAGACCACCATTAACCATAATGTATTCCCCGTTCACCCACTTGGACCTGTCCTCTGCTAACCAAGCTACAGCCCACGCAACATCTTCAGGATCTGCCAAACTACCTTCACAAGGCGTCTGTGTCTCGAACTCGGCCTTAATGGCTCCCAGCTGCTCTCCTGCTCCCTTCCGGAAAGTTTCCGTATCGACCGGCCCAGGTGCGATGCCGTTCACTGTACAACCATAGACCGGTGGCAGTTCCTTGGCCCAGACCTTGATCATCGAGTCGAGAGCGCCCTTGGTAGCCGAATAAATAATGAGTTCGGGCTGGGGAAATCTCCCTGAGCCGGAACCGATGCAGATGATTCTCGAGCCTCCCTTCACACCGGATTGTGATGGAGGTGACGACGGCTTGTAGGGAGGGAGATGAGGCAGAACAGCCTGCGTCAGGAGAAAAGTACCTCTCGTATTCAGATTAAACGTCTTGTCCCAGACTTCAGGCGGGACTTCCCATGTGGGATAATGCGGCACAACAGCGGCGTTATTCACAAGGATGTTGATCACGCCGAATCGGGATACAGCCGCTTTGACGAGCTGTGCTGGGCCTTCGAGTGTCGATAGGTCAGCCTGTACTGCAATCCATGGTGTCTGGAGCTTTTCCCCGACATTCTTGGCTTCCTCTTCGAGTTCAGGAAATGGATAGTTTAACACAATGTTTGCGCCACGCGCTGAGAGCTCGATGGCGATTGCGGCACCTATCCCAGAAGATGAGCCCGAGATCAGGGCTGTCTTTCCCACCAAGGTCTGAGGACTGGAATTGGTCATAGTATCCTTCAATGCTAACGTAGCAAATTTGTTTCTCGACGATAAAGGAATGATCACCCTCTCTCGATAAGTAGCCTGAAGGTAATATCCTAGTTATCACAGTAACAATATCCCCCCAGTATACGTTAAAAAGTCATTTATCTACTGATAGACAGTTTCCGATACGGTTGGTACCTAGTTATTCCATTTCCACCCCGCTACCGAGCCGCGGGCGAGATTCGTTCCTAGTGGCGGACTGGCCGGAATCCGGCCGGGAGGAGGAGATCTGATGTAAAGAACGTTAGTAAAAGCAACAAGATAGGGTGAAACGAATTTGAACCAGATTAAGTGTCGAGAACGTGTGGAGAATATTCTTATCGCATGCGGAATCGAACTATACTGATAACATGCATAGATAGATATCTGGGAACATAGACAGTTTATAAACGTATCTTTTCGAGCCTAGATTCTTCCTTTTCGCACCCGCGACTGCTAACAACAATGGTGAACATGGAAAAACTTGACTTGAAGATTCTCCAGGGCTCCATTGAGACAATGAGGGCTGAATATAGCCCGGTTCTGAAATCACCACGGACTTTGGTCGCCTTGGCGACCATCGCTGCTTTGTTGCTAGCCAGCATCGCCTGGTTTCTCCAGTGGATGATGCGAAAAAAGTTGCGATTGAAGAACATTGTCCTAGCAGATGAGATATCTAGCTCGAGAGCTCGTGCTCTGGAGTATTGTTACCGCCCACGAGAGGTCATGCTCAAAGGTTATAAGCAATTCCCCAACCAAGTCTATGGGATTGATACAAGAGATGGTGAGTTTACTAGGGCACATTTAATGAATTGAAAGAAATAGTATTAATCTACCCTCCATCCAGGCGTTAAAGTTGTGATTCCTTCAAGCTTTCTAGATGAGTTAAAGAGCCATCCTCATCTGAGCTTCAAGTTGTCTATCGACAATGTAGGTTTTTTTTAAGTGGTCACCACCAATTTACCTCACCTGCGCGCTTCTAGATCACCTGGACTGACAAAATATCCTCAGGATATGCAAGCTGAATACACGTATTTTGGGGGACCCCCAGAGCATGTAATTCATGCTATCAAGGGTGGGCTGACCTCACTTCTTCGTAAGCATATTCTAATGATATTCTAAACTGTAGCAAGAGCTAACCTGCAATAGCTGCATACACTCCAATCTTACACCGGATGGTCCAGAGAAATATGCCTAGAATTCTGGGATACTATAGAGGTAGAACACACTGGTTTCTCATTTTATATCGGCTTCATGCTAAAACCATGCTGAAAATACTACAGACTGGACAAAGGTCAAAATCCATGATTCAATCCTACAAATAACGGGCACCAATAATTCTCGTGTATTCCAAAGTACTGCGGCGAGTCTCGATGATGAATGGGTTGCTGCGTCAACAGGATACGTCGTGACTACCTTTGACTGTATCCGATCGTTGAAGCAATGGCCTCCGTTTCTGCGGTCAATCGTATATCGATTCATTCCAGAACGTGCTGCAATCACAGATCAGTGGCTTAAAGGCAGGAAGCGGGTGAGCCAGTCTCTGCTTGAGAGACAGCGTAAGGGTGGTAATCTGGAGGACCCGCCTTCTATGCTGGACCTTCTTAGCTCTGGAAAGAATGAGCAATTTGCAGGCGATATCGAGAAGCAGCTACTGTACCAGATGACATTGGTTGCGGTGGGCACGGTTACCACATTTTCTTCCATCATCCAAGCCATCTACGACTTGGTTGCCTATCCGGAGTATATCCCCGCCCTGCGCGAGGAACTCTTGTCTGTACCGCGAGATGATGATGGTACTTTCAACAAGGACTCTATCAGCGCGATGAAGAAGCTCGACAGTTTTATCAAGGAGAGCCAGCGGCTCTCTGCACCGGATCTGAGTAAGTTCTCACTACCATATCGAACTAGATGGCTGTACTAATGTCTGATACAAGGTACTTTCCAACGTGGTGCCACCGCCGATCTCACTTTACCCGATGGAACGTTTATCCCCAAGGGCACTAAGCTGGAGGTGAACACGGCATCCATCCATGTCGATGATCAAGAGTACGAGAACCCACATCAGTTCGACGGACTCCGGTACTACAAGATGCGCCAGCGATCAGGAGAGGAGAATAAGCACTTATACTATAGTGTCGGAAAGAATGACCTATCTTTCGGATACGGACGGCATGCCTGCCCTGGCAGGTACCTCGGCCATCTGAATATTAAGCTGATTCTCGCCGAGCTCCTGACTCGGTATGACATACAACTCATTCCGGGGCAGTCAAGGGCAAAGAATTATGATTTTGAGGCTCTGGTAAGTGATAATAGTTTCTGTAATGTTATATATATCCGATGGTCTTTTGTATTCGCTTTCTTTCTGGCTTTCTTTTCTTGAACTAATGGCATATATAGTCTGCTCCGGATGCCGAATACGAGATCTTGATAAAGAGCAGAGAGCCGGTCACGGTTGCTTCAGCAAATAACTGAAGATTCTTTATCGTTAGAATGCACAAAGACTTGGTTTTGGTTTACTCTTTGTTGGTTATGATGTAGCATAGCATAGCAAGCAGAATATATTTACTCTATTGGAATATTGTGAGATAGCAGAGTGTAGAATTTTGGCATAAATTTAGACAAGTAATTCGGAAGAATCCAATTGCTCCGAGTTTCTGGTTCTCATTCCTTTCGTTAGGGAATATCTCCTGCGCCTTGAAGGTTTCTAGATAGTTGTGACGTTCCATGCTCTCTCGATTAGGAAGCCCGATAAAGTCAAGTTAATTCCTTAGGAATTGTTAGAACCCATGAATCATGTCAAATGAGAAATAATCCTTAATCCCTTGATAAGATATGTAGACGAATTACGTTTCCCAAAAAGGGTTATTCTGTAGCAGGAAGATAAGGCTAAACTCCACTAACCGCCAAGCACGCATTCCATTCCGGCGGCCCCACATGCGGAGCGGAAACCGTTCCGGACGGAGATTCGGATTCCGGATTCCTGTAGTTCCCAATCCTATCTACGATCTCGGTTTCCCCATTTGCACCAATGGGAACCTGTAAGGTAGGAGTGTTTGAATTTCAGGAAAGGAAGAGAGAGATAGATGGAAATGGTCCGATACGGGTAGATCAGGAAATGATCCAGAGAACCGTTAGCGTTTCGTTCTTCTCGGCTAGGTCCGATTATGTCGCTAGATGACATTGCTAAATCGATAAAATGTGTTGCTGAATGAACGTACAAAGATAGCATGGAGAAGAGTACATGAACCCTATCACATCCCCTTCATGCCAAAGCAAGTGTGGGAGAGAAATTACAAATATCAGGGAAAGATAACCACCTGAGCAAACAGCAATTAGCAACTAGGAACACTGAACATGGAAGAACGTCGGATATTTTGTGCCATTGTTGGCGCCGGTATGACAGGAGTGGCTCTTGCCGACAGGGTCCTCGTTACCGGTACTCTGCGACGAGATGAGTTCGTCATCTTCGACAAGAACACTGATTTTGGGGGCGTATGGGAGAGCAATATCTACCCTGGTGTCGCCTGCGATATTCCAAGTCATGCCTATGTTATGAAAACTTATCTGAATCCCGGTATGTCTCTTAAAAATTTGATTACAAAACCCGCCTGGCTTGTATTGTGTGCTTGAATTGACCATCTCCTGGGGTGCAGATTGGTCCAAGAAGTATTCCGACGGTCGAGAGATTCAGAAGTATTACGCCAACTGGGCTGACCATCACCGTCTCCGTGAGAACACTTTCTTTAATGTCTTGGTACACGAGGCTCGGTGGAACGAGGATACATTATTGTGGGAGATCTTAGTCGAGGACTGCAGTTCCGGTCGCAAGACTAAATGGTTTGCTAATGTGTTATTTGATAATGGCGGCGGTTTCTACCGTGCCAAATATGCCAACATCCCTGGTATGGAAACTTTTAAAGGCGAACAGTGGCACACAGCGCAATGGCCGGCTCATGCGGACGTACGAGGTAAACGCGTGGCCATGATCGGGACTGGACCTAGTGCAGCTCAGGCTGCGCCCCGAATCGCACCACTCGTCAAGAAGCTGTATATGTATCAGCGAAGTTGCGGCCATGTGCTTCCGCGTAACAACTACGTGATCCCATGGTGGAAGAAGTTCCTCTTCCGTTGGTGTTATCCCATCCTGTGGCTTTACCATGTTACTTGGCTGGTTTTCGTATGTCCTCCTGTTATAATAGGGAAGAAAGCAGAGCTAACAGACTCGTTGTCCAGTTTGATAGGACGAGATCCATGTGGATAAGCGGCACAAAAGAGAACAAGGCATGTCATGACGCTTGCATTAAATTCTTGGAAAGGGAAGTCAAGGATCCTGTGGTACGAGAGAAGCTCCGGCCGACGACAGAGTTCGGCTGCAAGCGTGTCCTTTTCCTTGACGATTGGTATTCAATGTACAACAAACCCAATGTCGAGCTCGTGACTGAGAAGCCTCTACGCATCACGGAACACGGAATTGTTTCTAAACCGCCCCATGCACTTTCGAGTGCGGAACGTGCTGGTCAGCCAGTTGGATCGTACCAGCAGAAGACTTCAGAGCCAGACGTCGAAGAGGTCGAGCGCGAGATTGATGTCTTGATCTGGGCGACCGGCTTTGACATGAATGATTCTGGCGGTCACTTCCAGATCTACGGCAAAAATGGCATCAATTTGTCCCAAACGTGGAGGGACTATCCAGAGACATACTGGGGTATGTCATGAAACCTCATAGCACTTTAATGCCTCCCGAAATTTCTATTTGTATAGAAAAACTAACTGTGAAATTTCCCAGGCGTTGCTGTTACTAACTTCCCCAACCTCTTCCTCACTCTCGGGCCAAACTCCGTCAATTACTGGTCCAACATCACGACAGTTTGTGAGACTCAAATCAATTACCACTGCAAGATCCTCAAGCACATTAAGAAGCAGTTGGAAAGATCGCAATACGCTATATATCCGGACACCAATGTGCAGAACAAATTCAATGACTGGCTGAGGGAGAGCCGTACCGCGCCTGGCACGCCATCTTTCCTGACAAGCCAATGTGCAACCTATCACAAGGCAAGTCGAGATCCTAGCTATAATTTTTTTTCCTACTTGTTCTTTGATCACGAGCAAAGAAGCAAAACAGAATGGCTGACTTGAGTATAATAGACACCTTCCGGTGCAACGCCGATGTACAACCATATGCGGGTTTGGGATAGCTATTGGAAGATGAGAAATGTTGAATGGAATGAATTTGTGGAGGTCCGCAAACCGAAGTTAATCTTGGATGATCATCATCCTTATAAGGATTCTGTGAACTAGATAGGCAAATTGTACATCATATATTGAATATTTCGAATCTAGACTCCTTTGCAGATAAGTATGAACTATATCAGTAGAATTTGTTCCAGGGTTGAGTTTTCTGTTGGGGCCATTCGTTTAAATTCGATGTCAAAAACATTGTAAGGTCTGAGGGTTCTACTAAGAAATCGAGTTTCTGGTTGCAGCTTTCCACGTGCAACGTCATGAGCTCCAATAAAATAGTGTTCTTTCATCATACACCGCAAATGGCTTCTATGGTAAGAAAGGAGGTTCCATCGTTCTACTCTGTGAAAAAGAGCACCCACACAAAAATTTCTTGAGACAGCCTATCTAATTTTTCAAAAAAGCAACCATAGCATCCAGAAGTACATCCAAGCCTCCAATTTCGTTAGCCAAGCCAAAGATCCTATGGTTTCTACACGTGGCTTCGGTACCCAGCTGTTCAACCTTGCTGGACACGTTCTCTTCACTGGGTCCATAGACAGTAACAAGCTTCTTCCCATCCACATCTCCACTGCTTCCATTAAATACCGGCAGATTGTCCGTTCCATTGACGAAAGAGACCAAGTTTTCCGCCATAGCGCGAGCAACGATCCAATTCTGCTTGGTGTATTTCTGATTATAATTGCCCCACATGTACGCAGTGTCCAGCAAGTGGCTGGCGCGTCCTTTGTAGAGGCCTTCAAACGGGTTACGCTCGTTGAAGTGGCCAAGATACGATGGTCCGGGCCATGATCCCGCTAACTTCACTGCAGGTGCGTAGAAGCTGATATCTGTCACGAATTGAATGATGGATAATAACGCCTTTGAATCGGGCGTGTCTTCAGAGATGTCATAGAACCAGAGTAGCTTGCAAACAGCTTCTGGACCGAGACTCTTCCTAACTGATGCCACGAATGATCTAGCGATACCTTTCTCGCGTGCATTCAGATTGACGAGTCCAAATATCGATCCCTGCCATCATTAGTCTCTTTGTTCTAGATCCACTTTTCGCGGATGGCATAAAGAGCTGAGGTTAGGGGCACTTACGTCGAACTGACTCTCAATGATGAAGAGGCGGTGACACCACTTTTTGCCTGGCAATGGCAGCTTGGTATCATCACTGATATTATCGAACCTAGCTGCGGCTGGTATAAAGTCGCGATCTACTGTCGGGCCTAGAGATACTAGCTCGGGTGAGATCTCAGCCACTAGCTTCTCCTGTGGCAGTGTCAAGAGTGCCTTGATCTGCTCCTCAGATGTGAGATCTCCTAACCCCATCCTGTTGAGGATAGCCTTGCACACATATTCAGCATCGTCTTCAGTCGCGGGCTTCATCATGAGAAATGAACCTCCAAGCAAAATAGCCTGCTTGAAAAGCGGCTCTTCTAAATGCATTTGAAAGTTGACCGAGGCTGAATAGTCCATGTTAGAGAGTTTTAATAAGCCAATTGACGAAGTGGATGGGTAGATGATTGTATCTTACCGGCTCCTGCACTCTGTCCGACAACGGTAATACGCTGAGGATCACCACCGAATCCAGAAATGTACTTTTTGATCCACAGGAGTGCTGCACGCTGGTCTCGCAGACCACGGTTGGCTTTGAAACCTGCTTCTTGTAATTCCTTAGAAATGAGAAATCCAGGAATGCCAAGACGATAACTGCACTTTATGTTAGTGATTCAAGAAATACCAAATCCAACAAGTAATTCTGGTCGCCAGGAACCAAAACATTTTAGGGAATATTTACTTGAAATTCACTGCTACAATGCGCTGATCCATAATAGCAGAAAGTTCAACAACTTTAGACTGATCGTAGTGGGGATACGTGCTTGAGCCAAAGGCGAAACCTCCGCCGTGGACGTATACTACAACGGGTAAGTTGTTGCCGCCATCTTGTGGCACAGTTATATTCAGATTCAAGCCATCTAAATCTGACATGGGAGGTAAGTCTGGCTTAGGGAGATGCTCCTGAACGAAGCTCATCTCCATATCAGCTGCCCCGGCAGGTGTCACTACTGGAGGACTTTATTTTGGAGCATTGGTAATTAGAACTTCTTCTGAAGGTTCCGGCATTGAATGCGTGAACGTACCCATGTCTTGTCGCATCGATCTGCTGATGTTCTGGATACTGGATAATCTCTGGTTCTGCGAATCGATCTTGTAATGAAGCATATTTGATACCGAGATATTGGACAACGCCTTTGTTATACCGTCCCTGGATTTGGCCTATGATGGGATGGTGTAGCACGGGGGGAAGGCCAGGTGGGTGTAAACTCAGGTTAGCCATGATTGTTTTACAACAGAAAGTTCGCTATTGAAAAAAAAGCATCAATTCTTGCTAATTTGCTTGAATGCAGGCAGGTCTCTGAATTGAAATGTCTTGAACTAAGCCTTAATCATATATTACCGCTTAATATTTGCTCTTTGCGTGAAATCATGAACACGGATTCTGAGACGCTAGCAACTCCGATACTCGCGATGGAAGGATAACTCAGCAATGGATCTCTATCTACGATTCGTAAAGTTTACTGTAATCGTGTGTTGCGGCCTGCTCTATCATGACGGCGGACGCCGGACCTCCCTCCGGATTCCGCCCGATACGTGGTCCGCGCCACTTACAAGGTGTTTCCGAAACTCGAGAGATTTTCAACCCGAGCACCGAATCTAAGCTGAATTGTGTATCTACAGCTTCTAAGGGGGTTGATAGGACTTGTAAATGATTCTTAATAGAAATTAATTTGTAATAGTTTGTAACCTCCGCGTGCAACTTCACTTCTTGTAGAAGAAACATTGGATTTTCCACATACACAAACTAAGCCGTGAATTTTCACTAGCTAAAGAAAATAATTAAAATGAGCAATTTTCTTGACGATCCCACGACTTGGGTGGAGCTAGGTCGGATGGATCCGATCCTAGAAGAGGTGAGAAATGCGAAATCTTCTGAAATGAGATTTAACGACAAGTCAACGCTTGACTCAAACTGACGACTACTTTGTATAGATAATCAAGAGCAACAATAAACCAGCGCTGGCGAAAACTCCTGACATCGCAAGCATCGTCCCAACCCGTGACGCCTGGAATGAAAAATTTAAAGTAGTTGCAGATGCAGCTGTTACCAACTCTAATGGTGCAGTGACGAGTGAAGAGATTGCTATCCCGCGGAGGGATGGGGGCTCATCACGCGCCTTGCTATATCGGCCCGGAGAGATCATGGACAAATTAAGCACTGACTTACGACCTCTTGTTATATTCATCCATGGGGGAGGTTTTGTATACGGATCTCCTGAGATGGAGACGCAGAGCGCCGTAGGAGTCGTTCAAGCTTACGGATGCATCGCAATCTGCCTGAGCTATAGGCTTGCACCAGAGCATAAATTTCCTACTGCAACAGACGACTGTTGGTATGCATTCAAATGGGTATGGTTTATACTTCCAACTTCTTTGTTCTCTTCTTCCGCTGACCCAATTCTCTTTTTTTACATTTAGATCACACAGAATGCATCCAGCCTGGGAGCAGATCTATCGAAAGGCTTCGTACTGGGAGGAACATCAGCAGGTGGCAATATCTCAATTGTGCTCTCTCATTTGGCACGCGATGAAAAGCTGGCTCCATCACTTACTGGTCTGTATATGAACGTACCGCTAGTTTTGGACCCAGAAGCAGTGCGCCCGGAACACCAGGCGCTCTACCGAAGCCGAGAGCAGAATGCATTTGTCCCCATTCTCAATAAGGCTTTCTTGGACATGTACACTGAGGCATACGCACCGGATGATTTGAAAAACTCGTACATCTGGAGCCCTATTAACTGGCCTGGTGCTGACGGGAATGCCCACAAGGATCTCCCGCCCACTTACTTTCAGGTGTGTGGTCTTGATCCCCTTCGCGATGAGGCCTTAATATACGAGCGTGTGCTTCACACTGAGTATGGTATTTCAACCCGTGTGGATCTCTACCCGGGCCTGCCACACATGTTTGTTCCCAACTTCCCAGAGCACCCATCTAGCAAGAAGTACCCGGAAGATACGATACGTGGCATAGGATGGCTTTTAAAACGTGTTGAATGAATGTGGAAATTTGCATAATCTATATAGACGACAAAGAAAGGAGGCTCGTTGCATGGTCCTCTGTTAGCACGGATTATGTACGCCCGCAATTTACCTAGGTTGTGAGAGGCCACAACATTGCATTAAGTCAAAGATAGACGCAAGCCACTATCTCATATAGAAAACCCAATACAAATTTTCAGCATACAGTTATGTAGAGTCTAAGACGAGACTAGAATAGAATTATTTCATTATGGGTTGACATAAATTCTTACCGTAGGAACCATCCACTAGAGGTGGAAAGACATCATGTGAATAGTGGTACCAAACGTAAAAAGAACCAGCTCTTTCGCCACATTAACATTAACTTTGAATGTACGAGGCATTGCGTTACTACCGTGTACTGGACCAGCTCCAGATGCTTATCAGTCCCGGATCTCGGGAGTCCGAGATTTCCGCCACGGAGTAGATTGACGGCTCTAGTGCCGTCCGATCGTTTTGATATGCAGGTACAACCGTGTGCAATCTAAGTATGAAAAATATGGTCTGTCTGTATATATCACCAAGATGCTCATTTACTCTGACCGTAATATTTCTATTCTTGCTTTCTCTCAATCCTATCTTACACCCTCTAGGGTCTTCTACATCTTGTCATTGATGGTTTTGCTATCCCGTTCTTTCACATCCTTTTAATATTACTTCTTAAGTGCATTAGACTCTGGCGACCACGGGTCCATAAAAAATAATAGAAAAATGGTTCAGAACAAGGCACTCGTGTTCATTGAGGTGCCGGAGACTCTCCCTGTCGCGGGAAAGCACCTGCAACTTCATACAACGGAATTTGACGTTAGTGCGGCTCCCCCAGCGGGTGGATTTACTGGAAAGGTGCTGTATGCATCTTTCGATCCATACTTAAGACACCGACTCGTAGCACCAGAGGCCGCACGCGATGGATTCGAGCCTCTCCCTCTCGGCTCCGTGATCCCAAATGGTCTTCTGGTAAGGGTCCTAAAGTCCGATGTCCCGACGCTCGCACCGGATTCTCTGGTCATCGGCATGGGTCCAATTCAGGAATATATTACAGTTCCTAGTGAGCTGGTGCCGCAGTTTTTCCCTGTGTTGAACCCGTTCGGTCTGGACCCGAAGCTTTTTCTGGGTCCGTTGGGCATGCCGGGTCTCACTGCCTATTCTGCATTGCACGAGGTCGGAAAGCCTAAACCTGGAGAAGTTATCTTCGTGTCCGCAGCTGCTGGAGCTGTTGGGCAGATGGTGGGTCAGCTGGCCAAGCGTGAAGGCCTTACAGTGATTGGCAGCGCTGGAAGTGATGAGAAAGTCAAGCTATTGAAGGAAGTGTTCAAATTTGATGATGCCTTTAATTACCGTAATGGTGATATTAAGAGTAATTTACGGAGCTTAGCACCGAATGGAATTGACAGTAAGTGGTGATATCTTCTTCCTGTTGAGTGATTTTGATTTTTATTGAATATCGGTCTTGGAATAACCGAGATTCATTCTTTAACATCTTTTATGCAGTATACTATGACAACGTGGGAGGTGAGCAACTTGAAGTTGCGATTGATTGCATGAAACCCTTGGGAAGAATAAGTACGACTCCCTTTGAATTCCATTAAACTGCGCCTAGATACGGCTCAACTTCATAGTTGCCATTATAACTTCAAGAATTGCTGACATTGGAGTCACAGTCGCGTGCGGGTATTCTTCTCAGTATAACGTTCCCCCCAGTCAACAATTTGGCATTCGCACCACGAGCCAGGTAATCGGCAAGCGTCTCACATGGCGTGGAATAAGCGTCTTCGACGACGGCCTTGGAGATAAGTACCGCGCTGAGCACCAGGAGAATGTAGGTCGGTGGCTCAGTGAAGGAAGCCTGGAAGTTATCCTTAGTGAGACTCGGGGCATCGACAATGCTCCGGACGGGCTGATTGAGTTATTTGCAGGCAGGAATGTCGGGAAGGCTCTTCTGAATATCAGCGAGTTGTAGGAGCGATATTGTATCAGGCTTAGATAGGGATCATTAATCAACTCTAATGATGCAATTATTACTGCTGCATGCCATGGCACAATGTACATATCCTATTCCTTTGCTGATGGCAACACATGGGATCAAGTGGTTGATAAACACTTTTGTACAGGACAGCCTCCTCATACATCTCTTATTAATATAGAAACGACGAGTCATTAGAGAAGATCTCCCACAGGCTGAGTAAAGAACAGTTCCCAGTTGACCTGTTGATCGAAGAAGGTTGGGTCTATCGGTGGGCCATTGCCAAGCAACGAGAAATCTTGGAGATTGTGAATAGGGGGATCTATGACCGTCTCACTGCTCTGGTGACGATATGCGCTGACTCCGTTGGTTGGATATCCGGTGGTGAAAGCCATCTGCCCGGAAGTGGGACGGCGAATGCTTTGACTCCGCATAGCAGGTACAGCACCTTGAGCCTGGTAAATTTGTCGAATATTATCGGGCTCTGGAGGATCCTGGCTCCCAGGAGAACACATGGATCGCTCGGCAAAGTCGGCGTAAAGATTTAATAAAGATGCGCAGAGTCGCTGTATCTCCATAATGGAGTGAAGTGACTGAGCTGGCCCTTCGAGTGCCTTAGCAATATCCTGAAGGATCTTGAGGTCCATCGCGTCGGACGTTTCGATGACGTTAGTAAACACAAAGAACAATGGTCGTAGCGGAAAGAGAGGGACGACCCTATTATGTACCCGAATTAGTCTCCTTTCTCAATTGTTTCTGAATAAGCAAGGTCATGTCTCACCAAGCTAAAGAACTGAGATAGCGATCTTGATATGGCGCTTGAGATGCGGCTTCTAGCATAGATCTAAGCGTGAGCAGAGATTTTCGCGCATTTTCTAAACACTGGTGATGTGCATTTGGATCCTCCCCAGTTGAGCTCAGCCGTGTGATGGAAGTCATCATCGAATAATACATAAAGTCGATTGTTAGCCATTCGAATTGCAGGTAGGAATCGTTCTTTGATTGCGGTTTTGCTCGATACTTTGCTCGTTAGTCCATGCTAAGAACGTTGTTTGCCACTTCACACAAGGAAAGCTTACCTCTTGCGCTTGCGCTCGGATATATTTCATCTGTTGTTTGAGACTCCCAAGCCTGGCCGTATCCATCTGGTTTCGTTGACCTGGAGCAGCAAGTTTTCGTGTCTCGTGAATGATGACCTCTTGTACCTCGGAAAGAGACAGCAGGATACTGGACATGGCATCGCCTGGTCTTTTTGTGTCTAACACAGTGCGATCAATATCCATTCTCGCTAGACATGCCGGTTGGTAGTTATTTGCAGATAGAGCTGTGTCGAAAATGTAAGACCGGATGCAAGCTAGACGTAAGGCAGTCACATCATCGGGGCCGAAACCTCCTAATTCTGCCATTGACCGGCCTCTGAGTGCTGCACCCACTCGACATGCTAGCGTATTTAGTTTCCAGCACATGCGCATGCGGCCAATATCTTGCATTAAAAGTGCCTGTCGACGGAGACATCATCAATTGTCAGTATCGATTCGATTGCGACAGACACCAAGAAATCAGGATGAGGAAAGCACATACGCCCGACTGAAGAGCATAGAGAAGTGAGACTTCGGGTCGTACTGTGGTATCGAGATGACTAACAGCGGTGACTATGTTATTTCGATACCTCTTCTTGGAGCGTAGCAGTTCGCGACGCATCAGGGGGGTTGGATCCGAATCAAGTGCGGTAAGGAAGGTGTAGGCAGCATGGTTTACGCAGATGAGGTACTGGATGCGTTGCTGTCCGTGAACCGTGCAGTCTATGAGGGCAAGGGCCATTTGTTCTAGCGACACGCTGGTGGTGCTAGCAAATAAGCCAAGAAAGTAAGTCGTGGCAGCCCCATTTGTGCTTTCCTTGGAGATATTCTGGACTTTACGGTGACATTAATAGGAGCGTCAAGATAGATGTAATGTGCAGGAGTTCACTTACCGTGTTGTAGTAGATGCAAGAACTCGGCACTGGGATACATGCTTGGCTCATAAAAGTTGGGCCTCTCCTCTGGGTCACTCTCTAGGTCAGGCTCGCTCATAGCCTGTTTGGCAAGTGATATGGCTGATTCAAGCACACCCTGCCGTTCCGGATCCATTTCTCGGTTTCTATTCAAACCTCCACTAGCTGGTCGCAGGTACCGATTAAGATCAAGCGAGGTGAGCACCTTGTCCTCTGGGCTTTGCTCTTCCTCCTCGGGCAATGGCTGTGGAGGAGGGTTTCGATGTCGTGACTGATCAAGTGAAGACGGAGCGGGTCTCTTACGGCCGGATGGTTGTCCATCCCGCGATGCTATATCGCGAGAAATCGGCGACGGTGGCCACTCAGCTGCTTGGTCTTGTAACTGTTCTGATGATGGAGTCATAACGGTCGAGTGGGCATTGTCAGCAGCAGCAGATTGCTGTTGCGACTCATCATCCATCGGATAGTTTGGTGACGTCCGCCTGAGATTTTCCTCTAATTGGGACATGCGCTGCATTACAGCAGCGAGTCGGTCGTTAGTAGTGCTAGTCCTGATATTCACATCAGCCTTCTATACCGGTCAAGAACGATGCGGCAAGGATGAAAAGAGCGTACCCATTGCGATTCTGTCCGGTTTGTCTAGGCCGATGGCGTAGACAGGCGACTTTGGCAGTGACGCAATTGAAACAAGGATCGTTTCTATCACATCGTGTCTATGAGGAAATAAGAAAAAGCGCGTGTCAGCTATATCTATCACTGACTAGTCTCATCTTGTTTGGATGAAGATATAACCTTCTTAGAATAACAGAAATCGCACTACCGGGGGTGGTTAGAACTAGAACAAAATTGGTCAATGGCTCTAAAAGGGAATGACCTACAGCAGGTAATTGACGTGGCGGTGGTCGTGGTCCCGGCACATTCATAATTTGATTATTGTGTTGAGTCCATCCACTGGCGATACTTGATCTGGGGATGCTGGAAGGGCTAAACTGTAGAACGTCTTATACATGGAGGTATCTGAGAAAGTCAAGTCACTGTTACTACTGATAGCCATTCCAGATAGTTGGAAATCACTCCGCTTTGTATGTACCGAGGGAGCAAGCAAGCACCAATCAAATCGGAGTGGCTGAGAGGGCGATAAGCGTCTTGCGGGGCTGCCAAGTTTCCATTGGCAGACCGAAAGAGCCTGCTGATAAGGTAGGATGAATTTGCGGAGCAATCGTATTACCTGTATAGGCATGCTGATTGACAAAGAAACCCTATACGATTTGATTAAGGATACCGAATCGGGAAATTTTTGTATCACGCGACGTATCGCCTCGTGTCACAGACTTGGAGAATAGAATAAGATTGGTGCCCGAAGTTTTTCCCCTTGTTTAGAATAATGCTTAATCATGCGGAGAAAGTTGACTAAGCGACAAAGTAACGATCAATTCCCTCAGCGTATCACCTCAAGTCTTAAATACAGTCGGGTTGGTACGTCATTTCGGAAGTATTGCTCTGAACATGTAGATCACAGCTTTATATGTTACTTTCTCTATATAAACTCTGCAATTCCAGGGTAGCAGCGGATTCAGAACATCACTGGAACGAGCTCATATTCATTACAATACTAACATTTATGAAAATAGGATGGAGATTCATCTTGTCTAATTTTCTAGGGGGGCGATCTCTGCAAGATCAATTGTTAGAGACTACCCGCTGTCCCCTATCCGAAACGTCGGATCAGCAAGTCTTGCCAACCTGCACTTTCCCTTCATCACCAGGAATAGGAAAAAAAAAAATAAAAAATAAAGGCGATCCGGATGCCAAGTAACCCTTTTTTTAGAGGTGAAAACATACACCCTGCTTTATTCTTGAAGCATAAATGTGAGACATTTTCAGTGGTTCTCAGTAGCAGGTAACCTACAGGGAGGCGGATGAGTGCGCTGTGGAAGTAATAATCTGGGGAGAACCCCACTGATCTCCCACTTCCGACGTTCGTCGACGCACCCGATAAGGTCCAAACCTTGAAAGATAATAGAAATCTGGCCAATTAGAAGGCCCAGAAAGAACTGGAAGATTACGAACATTAAAACGGTTACTCATGGTTTGCGCCAATCTATTTGGAATACGCTTACGGACCCGGATTCCGGAGATCCGGGAGGACAGATAACCACAAAGATGTTGGAATTATTCACATCTATCTCTGCTTATTGATAATTAATTCTTTTTCAACTCCAAATAACATTAGCGATGGAATTGAATAGAAGTTGGTCCGTTGTACCGTCTCCTCGCAAAAAAGAACCAATTAATCGCTGCTAGGAGCAAAGTACCACCAAAGACTACGCAGGCATAGTCTATGTGGAGAATCACATCGTCAGTTAAACCTCTGGGAAGGCTATCAAGATATAGGGCTTTGAAGGGGAAAGGGCAAGAAAGGAAAAAGAATTGCTTACTCATAGTGTTGCTCGTGGGAACAGAAGTCGTCGGGAGGAGCATAAATGAACTTGTAATGAATGTGAATAGAATGGTAACGATATTGCAAATCCAGCCTGCCCAGCCTGGAAGGCGAAATGACCGAGTTGGAGGCAAGACTTCGTCCGAACGACCGTGGAAGACGAGGAAAAGTGTAGGCACACAGAACGTGATTTGCTGTAAGATAGAAGCCACCCCAATAATAGAGTTAAAGGCTTTGAAATTATCAGCAAATTAGTCCCATTCTCATACAGGATTTCAGAGTTCGTGACTGTTTTGAAGCGACGTGGACAGGCAGATGTGTGACTTACCCAGGCTGGAAAAGAGATAAAGGCATCCGATAAGGAACATTATGATAAAATTTAATAGCAGAGACCAGACTGGAGCATTGAGCGCAGTATTGATCTTGGAGAGGTAACTTCCAAGTGGCAAGCCGTGGTCGCAAGCTAGACTCCAGGTCATCATTGAGGCGACTTGGCAGGTAACAGTAGTTCCGACGGGCAGAAGGACCAGACAGACAACAGTGAAGACGATCGGTACGGCAGTAGTCCGAGTCGCCTGGGCCCAAATCTCAAAGAGAGGAAAACCAGATGGTGTTGCGAGGACCGCATCGAAATCAGATGTGCCGTAAAGTACGGCCAGTACGAAGGCCAGCAAGGTCACGAAGCCAATAGCTAATCCCGCCATCACCGTTCGTGGCACAACCTTTACTGCATCGTTGACCTCTTCAACTAGGTGCACTGCTCCATCAAGAGGGGAAAATGCCACTATGGGAGAAGATAGTGCGATCAAGAACTGCACGCCTACTGGCCACCCCGAAGATTCGGTGTAGCTGGTCCATACGACAGCTGAGTCTTGCAGTTTTTTTTGCATAGCTAGTGTGGTGACTGTGAACACAACGAAGGCTGATAGACTTAGGAAGACTAATTCAATTATGAAGCGTTTAGTGAGGATTTTCAAACTTTTATTCTGCATCTCATCGTGCAAAAGTCCAATGAGAACAATCTGATGATAACTTACATATGGTCGAGTAGAAAGTGGAGAGTATTTTCTTGCCAAAAAGATTAAGGCATAGACTTAGGACGAGTACACCCTCATAGAACAAAAAGCTCTGCCAACCGGCAGATTGGAAGTTTGGGTTTGCTTCATAGATGAGGGCGTATGAGCACAGGGATACCGCTCCTGCACTCGAGGCGGCGAGAGTCATCCACGAGAACCAACTGATAAAGCCGACGAAGTAACTCTATACCAAGAATAGATTTTATTAGCTTATCAATGAACGGCCTAAAACAAACATCTTTTGTCTCAAGGGCAACCAGGGCACTCACCATAGCTCTGTTAATTTTTGCCGGCGCAAGTATCGACGTCCAGTGATACTGGCCACCTGTCGTGGGATAAGCCGATATGAGTTCAGCGAGCGTTAGGCCAATACAGAGGTAAATAGGCATAATGACGATAATTCCCCAGATCGTAGTCATGGGACCGTAGGGCAAAGACACGGTCATTGTTGCGGCCACGACCAACCAACAATTGGTTAAATTATATCCGGCAGCGAGCACGCCGATCCAGCCCATGTCCTTTTTGAAGGTGCCATTTTGTTGCTCCCTACCATCAGTGCAGACTGATGCGTTGATAACTGAACCCTCCTTTACCGATTGATTGCTTTCATCAACAGTTCCTATTGCTGTTTTCCTGTGAGTCTCATGATTCATTTTTAAGAGAGCGACCATTACCATGGGTTTTCAAGGGGAGCCATACGAGCCTTATTAGCCATAATCTTATCATCGTCTGTCGGGGACTGTTTTTGGACTGAATCCATATTATAAAATGACCAATCTATGTCTTTCTCTCCAGATGCAATTGGTTGAGAAGACTGGGTGGTTTAAAGGAAGTGAGGTCAGGTTTGCCCTCAATATTGTCACTGGGCAGTAGAGATATGACAAGCAAGAGCTCCCACAAAGCGTCCTACCATCATGACTGTAGGGGCTTCTTAATATATCTATATCTGCCTTTGATCTAAATGTCACCTAATACGATGTGGCAAGATAGGCGGTTTCTGTGGGATCTTAGCCTCTGAGTTAGGCTTTCCGGCGCTCGATGCCCAGGCGGTCCCTCGATAAGCGGGATTCCGGTTCGGAATGCTATCGATTGAAGGACGGACAAATAAAACCATTAATGGCCGGAGAAGTGGATTTAGGAATCCAGACACTGGACAACACTGATAAGAGTCGTTGGAACCCTGTATTCAGAGTATTTACACATGGAACTCAAGTAACTTTCCTTAATAGGCTCAAATCAGCTTAACATCTGGGAACTGCACAATGCTTAACCAAGGAGTCCACTTCAATATAGCGCAGCTTAATTTCAGAGATTATTTTATGATAAGGATCTTGTCTAAATATAGTGTATTTCAATTCCGTGACGCGTTTATCTACTGAATTTTACAATATAGAAGAGCCAAACAATTGGAATAGGAAAAAGTTACATAATATTAGATTGCCTACACCAACTTCTTCTCCACATAATACTCTGGATATGATTCCTTGTATCCCAGTATCCAATATCCCACCCATCCCATCAGAATTAGAAAGATTCTGCTCACTACAATACCTAGCCACTTGGTTGGCATGGGCAATCCTAGAGGGGTATCAGCCCCCCTGAGAAAAACCATGAGCTGAAAGAGACTAGGCGACTGGCCAGCTTTCCTGCAATCGTCGAGGTAGCCGAAGAAGTTACGGAAGAAGCGCTCTTCTCCCTCCACATCCTCGGGAGTCAGATTCACGTCGAGAACCAGCGGCTCGGTGGCCGATGCGTTGTTGATGGTGTGGTATAATCCCTTGGATATAAAAGCTGTCTTAGCCGCATCAGGGTCTTTTGCTGATAGTGTCTTCCATGGCTTGTCGGCAGTATCGCGGAATAGGTGGCAGGAACCCTCGACGATGCGGAAGTGCTCAGTCTGGTGAATGTGATAATGAAAAGGAGGCACCATAATCGAGCGCGGTTTGTTCTTGTCGAATGGAGGATGCATATTTCTTAGCAGGTAGTCTGCACCTGAAGATCGAAATTCCAGTAGAGAGGCGCCATCTTCGTAGATAATTGGATTGTCCGCTGCTCTGTTTGTCCTCGGCGGTAGTGGTGCCCTTAGAAAAGATAACATTGTAAATAGACGCACAACATGGGGTTGCGATCACAGAAAGCTACTCGATTTTCCTCTCAGATGAGCCTCCGTTTCAGAGTTATGGCTATAGAAGATATTTAGAAGGAGGTGAATAGCTGCAGAGTGATCGGGAGGAATAAGGCAATCACATCGGATAGCCGTAAAAAGGTTATTCCCTCTTGTTCAGGATTTGAGGGTCATTGTATGTGAGTATCGTCCCTGCGCAAGGTACAGAAGGATTTCCTTTCTTTTCCTTTCTGTACATGAAAGTCCAGTCCAAAAGCCACCGCGACTCCGGGACTGCGTTGGATGCCAAGTCGTGGGGCGGAAATGCGGAATCCGGTCGGAGCCCGGGCTCTGCTTTGATACTGATAAGGGCACTAGAATAGTGGCAAATCGGATATGTGTTTTCGGAACTTTCACGTATAGTGTATCTTTGTGGATTTGATGGAAATCCGATCTATACTGCCTCATTCGGAATATGATTTGTGTGCCATTTCATAGTAATCTCTCTAGATGGGTTCACAGATAAGCTGTTTGAGTAATCCAATTGGGATACAGCGAGGTGTGATAAGACGAAATGAGTTGTTTAACTGGCTGTGAAATGTTGTTTGTGACAGTAATATCTCATAAGTAAATGTGTGAATATACATATGACTGACCGACTTCTTATTCAAATGTGTCATCGTTGTCCTGTCCCTTGAATTAACCAATCTATTCCTGATCGGAGAAGACTCATAAAATATTATTTCTGCACCCAAATACACACCTACAATGGGTTCGAACGATACTCACGGCTGGAGGCGTCTTAGTATAGGAGTGGTGGGAGGTGGAATCGGCGGCATGTCTGTAGCTATTGCATTGCGACGCGCCGGACACGAGGTGACTATCTATGAGCGTAACGACTTCGCCGGAGAGGTTGGAGCATCAGTATCCTGTGCTGCTAACGGAACTCGCTGGCTCCATGAATGGGGTGTTGATGTTGCTAAGGGTGATCCGGTCGTGCTCAAGAAACTTATTAACCGTGACTGGAAAACAGGCGAGCCTGTGAGCGTTTATGACCTTGATGATTATAAAGAACGCTGGGGTTATGTCTATAACATGTTCCACCGCCAGTACATGCATCGCATGTTGAAAGACTGTGCTCTGCAGGATGAAGGTGAAGGCATTCCAGCTAAGCTCTTAGTCAATCATGCTGTAAGTGTCCAGTAACAGATGAAATTCAACTCTGATCTTGAATCGGTGAATCTTCGCTGACTTAGAGAGAAGTGCACCAATATAGATGTCGATAGTGGAATGATTTCATTTTCCAACGGGACTACATATCTGCACGATCTGATCGTTGGCGCTGACGGTATTGGATCCGTTGTTCGCAAAATCATTGGTTTAAACCCGGAGAAACGCCCAGCTGAGTCCAGCTGTCTGCACGCTAATGTGCTGACTGAAGATGCAATTAAACATGGATTGGTGGACTATTCAATCGATAGTGCGCTTGAGTATTGGGGTGGCCAAGAGGGAAAGTGGGATAAGATTGTGTTATCACCTTGTAATGGTGGTAAGCTTCTTTCATATTATTGCTTCTTCCCACGGTCTGCTGGTGACTACGCAAACCACACTTGGGGAAGTCAAGATCGTCCTGTTGAGGAGCTCCTTGCTCCCTACCCTGAGCTCGATCCTCAGGTCAAAAGTCATCTCGCTATTGGCAAGGAGATTCAGCCATGGAGGCTGTGGGTGCAGTATGCTTAATCCCCCTTATTAGACTTTGAGCAACACTAATATTCTTGCTCTATAGCGAACCTTACCCATATATTGTCAAAAATATGATAGCCCTGCTTGGAGATGCAGGTCATCCGGTAAGATGAATCCTCATTGCTAGTTTTCAAAGGATGATAGAAGGCGAGAAAATGTTTGAATTATTCTACTGACACGTATTCCAGATGATGCCCCATCAAAGCCAAGGGGCATGCATGGCAATTGAAGATGCAGCAGCTTTAGGTATCCTCTTCAGCAAAGCCTCCTTCACGGGAGATATCGAAGAGAGCCTCTCAGTGTACGATCAAGTCAGGTTGCCTAGAGCTACTAAGGTTCAGTCTGCTGCTGCTAAGGCAGCATACAACATCAATGAGCGAATTGGTTAGTTTAAAAATTCCCACATTATATCTGATAAACCAACACCTCTGATGCCTTGGATCTTAATAGGTTTCTCAAGTAACACAGATATTCCTAAGTACAAGGTTGAGGATGAGTCGAAGAAACTGACCATTGAGGAGATGAATGCGTAAGTTTATTTTCTATTCTAAATGAACCCCCCGGCCATAGATGGTCATGGAGACTCACATGGGGCACCTAGTTATGATATGTATAAGGACATTGAAGAGGTCCTTGCGCAGAAGAGAAAGGTACCATTTACCGACAAGTTCATTCGAGGACTGCCTATTGGATTCAAGCTTTCCAATGGAACAACAGTTGGACAGTGATGAGATCACGACTATTTGAATGCTTAAGGATTTGCAGAAATAACATGTTATCTGAAAGAGAAGCCTTCTCTCATTGATCTGTATAGTAATTTAGCTTATTTTATGTAGAAAGTATAATGGCACTTGTGGTTCAAACATTGCGATATTTTGATAGTGGCTAGTAGGCTGAGGGATCTACGAGATATTAACAATATTCCTCTAGATCATACAGTAGAAGTAAGATATAGAATAAGTTTGAGGGACCTTAAATTGCTGCAGGATGGGGATCACTTGGAATAGCAGGCATCCATGGGGCAGTTTAATAAGCCATTAAGTGAAGCCCCAGGCTAAGTGTTTCCTGGCTGTACATTTTCCACAAAGAAGATTTGTACTTCAGGTAAAATGCGGCTGACGTTGATTTTGCGTGGTAGTTGTATTTAAATCTCTAGAAAATTTCTGCTTGTTGAGAGTATATTCAAAGTAGCTCTTTCAGACTTCCAATTTTCCAACCTGTTGTGAATCCACAACTAGAGCTGTGCCTCCTATTGAGAATATAAATAGTTCCAGCCGTGAGGAAGAAATATGAAATAGATTTAGATGACATCATGACATGAGGGCATAGTTTCAAAGGCGCTCACTAGAAGTTAGGACACAACAGAAATGGCAAGTGCACATTACGGTACATGGTTTAAAGATATTGGAACGATAATACTACTTTCATCCAAATACAGAAATCCCCGCTCTTCTGCAGAAAATGAGTGAAAAGTATCTCACGGGATCAATAGACAGCCACAGCATGCGATCTTCGTTTGAGAGATTCAGCAATATTTCTGTCTGCCATCACGTTCCTACCGGGAGATCAGAATAGAAGAGACCCCGTAGAGCGCATATGATAACAAACAGTAATGAATAGCACAAGTAGCAAAATTCCAATAGATGCACCCTTCTGAAATGCAAATCCATGGTTTCTTCCGCAAGTAACAACGATAAGATATCCGTTAAATTTCTCTTTTCTCTTTTTGAAGATGAACATATCGTACTGCATTGACATTTCAGCAGTTTAAGAAATCTCTTAGGATATGGGGCCGATAACAGGTCAATCAATTCGATATCGCCGAGGTCCTTAGCTCAGTATCATTCCATAGGATTGACAATTCCATCGTCATTGAACCTCACTTTATTACCAATACCACAACCTTTCACAAAATAAATAAAAGGTGTAAATATATATAGAAAATGTTCAGTCTGAAAAAAATAGAGACGCGAACGCGTGTGTGTGTGTCCCCATAATGTCCTTGTCGACTTGTCTTTTGGCAGCAGGGCAGCAGGGCAGCAGGGCAGCAGGTGGAGTACTTCCCCCCATACTTGCCTCCCAGAAGACTAAGAGGGGGCTCTTCTTATGAAAATGTAGAAATAACAATGTTACTTATTATACAAAAGGAGAGAGAAGAACTAAATTGATCTTTATTCATATTTCCCCCCATTCCGATGAGCGATAATCTTCATAGTTTCGATGAATGAGCTACAACTACATTCGCTCTCTGGTCCGCAACCCCGATTCTTGTCTCTCTTGTACTCAAAGAGGTATGAGGTTCTCCAGAGTCGTTTCTTAAGCAGTAGCTCTAAGGCAGCTGTCGAGGTATAGTTTCACCTGCATTGCGAAGCTCGTATATATACCTACTTAAAATTAGTATTCGTATGAATATTACTAAGAATAAAGGGCAAGGACTCACTTAATGTACCATTAGACAGATTTTATGGATGTCCATGTTAAGAAGAATATCTTCATAGATGCCACGAAAACCTTGTTCATTGAGAGATGTCAGTCGGGTATTCTTGAAGCCTGTAGTATTCAGATTGCATAATCGACAAATAAAATTGTAATATATTGGTCTATAAGTCGGTTTCTTAGGTGGTGGAAATGGTGGTACCATATTAGTAGTAGCAATGAAGAAGCGTAGTTGTGATTGAAGAAACCACCAGCGTTTTTCTATTGGTCCTTTATTCAGGAGCATGGTAAATATCATCAAGACAGAGTCCAAAGATCCAATATAGTTGCTAAATACCATTGAATTATTTGGAGCGGCAAGTGCAACGTCGATATTACTCGAGATCCTTAGGAAAGAAATAGCGATAAGAAGAGTAAGACCTAATCAAGAGGCATCAGATTCAGGAAGTATCAAGGAAAACGCCTATAGCATTCTTATAGGCCAGTGGAACAGACACAATGTCGCATTGTATCTATAAGGTAGGAGTATATTCGAGTCTACTCCTCGCTGTTAGGATCTCAACTATTATAGATCCGTTTGGCCCTAGCTGTCTGGTTGGATGGTCGTGATTCCTTGTGAATATATAAGGTTAATTGTTTATGAGTGACTTCGGTGGTCAATATCAAACAGTTAAATTTTATGATCCCGAAATTATGATATTATACACTAACTCAATGAGGGTATAGGCAGAAACCATGACACCAAGAAAATGTAAAGTGTAGAAACACATCATATCATCAAAAGAGCTTTCAGAAGAGAAGGTATAAATTGTAATTCGATCAAATCCAACGTGGCTAAAAAAAAACACAAGCAGTTGCCCACCAACGTACATGCGGAAAAGAAGGCAGTAAGTACGTACACCAAAAGGTAGGAGATATCTATATATATGTGTACCCATATCCAATCATATTCATAAAATCTCATCGAGTCATCCATAAATGCATGCCTTTCATCGCCCTCGTCGGATGAGAAAGGTACAGCATCAGTGCGAAGGAAGATAGACGAGCATCAAAACATACAGTCATACAGTCATGCGGGAGAAGAGGGGGTATAGAGATAGAGGAGGGGTCGCGGTGAATGTAGAGGGTGGGGAAGGAAGACCAGTGAAATGGTAATTGACGTGCATATGGCGAGTTAATATCGAGCACGGTGCTGGAACGGACCATGGCTTCAGCAATGGAACGTCAAAAGATGGTAATGACAGTTGTATAGCCAAACTTCGACGAGCTGGCGAACGGGAGAAAACGGCCCGCAACATAGATTTCCAAGGGTGAGAAGGAAATAAACAGTTGTCATGTAGACGCTGATCTCGACGCGGCTTTTTCAAGGAGATAGCGGTCAGCAGTAGCAGCCTCTGATTCGAGCTGCCGGTCTCAAAGATTGGTCGCTGGCAGCGCTGAACGAAACAGGAACAGTGATGCAAAATGAATGTGGCTTGTTGGCAGAGGTCTGAAGGGTGTCTAGGCCGTGGATGGTGGATTGTTGATTATTTGATCGATCATGTGCATCGCAGACTTGACTTAAACCTAGAAGCCAATTGTTGTACCAACAACAGCCAAGGTAACCTAGAAATGTCAGTGGTGAACAATGTCTAGTGGATCCCGTGAGAACCTACTACTATGACGATAATCGCCAGGCCTAATGGACACATCCAGCGGTTCAGATTCCTCCACCACCGTGCATTTTGATAGCGCCGCGTTTCATATTCAGCCACGCGGCCGAAGACAGCAGTGCCAATTTCCGGACTCGCTCCTTCCTGCATGGACAGTGGTCGGGGTGGAAGAGGAAGAAAGGCGGCAATGAACCAAGCTGGAGAAGTCAGTATCATCCAAAAAAAAGGAAGTTTGGGGATTGCTTACCGAGGGGAAATATGAATCCTAGACAAAACGCGTAGACCTGCGCGTTTCTTCGATTGAAAGCGGGCTCTGCTCTCGAGTCTACTGAGGGCGCAGTCCACGTACTTCCGCGGACCTGGTCCGCTCGTCGATCAACAAACAGATGGGGAGACCAAGTGCCTGACAGTGCGAGCGAAATCCGCTCCGCCATGCTACGGGGCCGATCCGGGTCTCGGTCGACCCAATCGTTTCGAGGGTCCGCTGAAGATCGCTGGGGGAGTCGCCGCGGGCTTCGCTGCGGGCTCCGGGAGCCCTCGCGCGGGCGAGTGCGCGGACGAGAGATCGATGTCGGAGCTCGACTAACGATATGAGAGTGCGACGTGGATGGGCGAGCGGACGACGGACGGCTGTCCGTCAAAGCAAATGGTGAGTTTTGCAGCTCCCGACTACCATAGTATACTCGCGCCCAGGCGGGAATAGTATTTAAGACCAAACTGGAGCTGGACCCGGGGCGTAAGCTGCGAACACTGTTTTGGCGGGAGGATGCTGGGCTGGCCGCGAAAAAAGAGCGGAACTGCGTCGCTGGTAGATTACTGAGGCTGTCCAGGTGCTCATCACTGTCGGTATCCGTAACGAGCCAGACGGACGAGTTGGTTTTGTCGCTCAACCAGGCCGCGGATGGTCGCGACGGCCCGGCGAGGCTGGAGTTAGAAGGATCATAGGTAGGACTAGGCGTAGGCTGAGAGAGTTGGCGCTCCGCCGACCACTGGGAAGGAACCGTGGACAGGTGCGGGTTCCAGCGGCCCGACGAACCGTCCGTCATGGACCGTGACGAATCTTTGGGAGCGGGCGCGTGGGAGGACTCGGCATACGAACTGGCCGAGGGCTGGCGGATCGTGGGATACTGTACGGAGAGACCACTGTCGATGGCCGCCTGCACATCGGGAGGGGAAGGTGTGCGATGCACGGATGATGGTAACGAGGGCGATCCGCTCGAGTCGGCCGCCGGAAGACCAAAGGTCGAGGTGGACGGGTAGGATCGAAGGACGGGGAGTGGCGGGCTGGAAGTGAAGGACTGCAGTGACTGAGACTGTCCGCTGGAGTTTTCGGAGGATGATCGTGACCGACTCCAATGCGCGGCGTTGATGTATGTTCGCACGACCGTTCCGAGCGAGGTTATGGAGGAGATATCAGAGTTGGATCGCTCCACAACCTGAAAATTAGGCGACGAGCTGCCGATGGGGACCAGATTGGGACTCGAACTCTGGATGGGAACGAAATTGGGGCTCGACGGCAGCCCGATCGGAACGACGTTGGGACTGGAACTGTGCGATTCGGACGTTGAACTCTCTGGTTCTGGCGGTGGTGGTGATGATGATGATGATGATGATGATGATGATGATGATGGAGGTGATGATGGTTCAGGAACGACGGTTTTGATGGTGGGCGTGTCCACAGACGGCCGCAGTGATGAGGGACCGGGGGCGTCATCTTGTCTTTTATGTGAAACGGCGTCTGGGATGGATGATCTGCTAGATCGGGGGTCGTCAGAAGCCTCCCACAGCTCCGGGGGCGATCGCGAGGCATCAATGCTGGACGAGAACTCCCATCGATCACCAATGGATCGCAACGTTCCCCTGTCCTCTGCGACGTGTTCTGTGGCTTCGGATGGGGTGGCGGTCAGGGGTCGAGAACCATGTGAAACGAAGGAAGCATCATTGATATCTTCGTATTCATCCTCGGTTTCTTCATCTCCAGCGAAATCTTGACCTTTGCCGGGTCTGGGCAGCAGAACATGCTCGGGTTTGGTGGGATATGGTGTTGCGGCGTAGACATCGCTGTCTTCCTTTTCGTGTACTAAACGTAGCGTGGGCGACTGGGGGGCCGAGTTGGTCTGCGACTGCGTGCGCTCATGAAGCGCCCTCCGTTTGGGGGACATGGGTGGTAGAACGGGCGATCGCATGGTGAATATTATTGCATTATCAAAAGTCGTATATATAAAATAAAGAATAGCAGAGAGCTGCTATCAATGCTGCAAAACGTATATGTCTGGTCGCGTCGGGGTCCGTAAGATCAATGAAGGTATGCAAGACGATCATGCAATTGAGAGAGCGTTCGACGGTGGTGGCACAATGACGACGAACAATAACAATGTTAATAGCAAGCAGCCACCAAGAGGGGCAATGGGTAAATGAATGACTGTTTTGGGACCGTTAAAGAATGCGTCGAGTTGGTCATGAATGTGGGCTCTGGACAAGCCGGCCAAAAGAGCGTGAACAATGAAGAGGCGTTATTGTTGCTCCGAAAACTATGAGGGCATCATGAATTTGCTTTTGGGGGGGACTAAACGAGAGTCATGAAGAAAATGAGAGGAACGAAAGATACAACTTTCTAAAACGACACAAGAACGACTGAAGGAAGCACCACCATCACCATGTCCCAGAGAATGAGGGAAAGAAGAAGCCGTTCTGCCCTGGGGGGAGCACGCCGGATAAGACAAGGAATTCGGTTGCGCGGCGGTGAAGCGACTGGTATGCAAGAATCGAGGCTAAAGAGAGTCTAAAGCACGACCTGCACAAGTGGGAGGCTTAGGGGCGAAGGGATGCACAGAGCACAGAAAGTGATACACTCGGTCACAATTGACGATCCTGTGGGAGGAACTGGTCTTTTTCAATGGCGTCTGGTCGTCTACTGGCGGTTCTGTGATGCAATGAAGCTATTCAAGCTCTCCCCAGGTCCCATGTTGACAGCAGCCCAGTTTTATCGATTCAAAGGAACCGAAAAAGCCGTCATCGATCCCGTCCCACCCAGCCTCCCGGCTCGATTAAATTGATCTGGATCTGTTCTCCGCGAAGCACCAGCGGGGAAGAAACGCGAACCGGCGATGAGTGACAGTGGACTCGTCCACTTCGCGCGACACTAAGAGCGTCTGGTTGGATGAGAAGCCTCGGTTCCTGGCGCCGTTCGCGAGAGAAACGGGGGACTCGCATCGACACACATCACCAATCCCCATCGCGCAAACCGGCTCCTTTTTTCCTCCCTGCTTTCTGAACGGACCACACAGAGATTCCCATCTGCAAAAATAGCACCATCATCGGACACCATCCCCGTTCAGCGCCAGGAACAGATCACCGTAGCCCCGTTCGTTTCTCTTCCCCCGCCCGGAGGCTCACGGAGAGATCGGCAGCCTGACAGCGTGGCAGCGTTCAATTCATCCAGACCCGTTCCAGACGGCCGAAGGATCACTCCACGAGCAGCATATCAAGGTTTAGTGACCTCACAAGGAATCTGCGTCCGGCGACACCGTTGACGGAAGCCATCTGACCCTGACAGTTGAGCTACTGCTAACGCTGCCGTCTCCTTCGCACTGCTTCCCCGGCTCCCGGGTTTATCCACCGGCCAGCTCCCCATGGCGCCTATAGGCCTCTTCAGCCGTCTCAGGAATCTGTATTCCAGAGAGTCCGGTACGTCGTGAAAGCCCAATCTTGCTCGCTCAGGCCATCGAATCCAGCCAATCGTGCAGCGATGGGATGGTGACGAA
This sequence comes from Paecilomyces dactylethromorphus, assembly GCA_029606265.1. Lineage (NCBI taxonomy): Eukaryota > Fungi > Ascomycota > Eurotiomycetes > Eurotiales > Thermoascaceae > Paecilomyces > Paecilomyces dactylethromorphus. The sequence continues at coordinate 1,842,720 of JAPVCE010000041.1, read as the reverse complement.
CGATGGAAAGGAACTCCAGACTGATGCTGCTTCATAGAGGAGCCGTTGCCCGTGATCTCGGTGCACGCTGCCGCTGTCCTCTCGGTATGGCATTCCCACATTTCCTCTGCATGCTATCCTGAATTTCGGGTCGTTCGCCCTGACTCATCGATGCTCCTAAGATGCATAATCAGGCACGGTGGCGAAATGCACATTCGCTGCGCTGTTCCTGCATAATGCTCCCTATTTTAGTTTCATTACGGTGGATCATATTACTCTGATGATATTATAAGGCATAATATTAGCCCCCGCGCTAACGAGCTTGCAAGGTCTTCTTCACCCTCGTGTATGTGGTGCCTTTCTATCTATCGTCCGTCACGAAGCCCTCGCCCACGCTGAGCAGAGATGCTCCGTCTGTGATCCGGGCTAGGATCCGAGCCGTGACGGCTGCCTGTGCAGTCAGCTCTCTGGCCGTGTTGTGCCTAGCGGTCCATAAAGGAAATGCCTCATTTGCGGATGGATTGAAATTGTTGGGCTTGTGGCCGGTTGGACCGGCAGAGATCGCTCGCAGCTTCCTACTGACGGCTATCCTGTTTGCTGGCCCTCTCTTCGAGCGAGGTGCGGCGGAGGGTGAGTGGAGGGAATGGTTTCGCGGCAGCAAGATCGCGGAGACTCTGAGCGGCTGGATCGGTTGGCGGAATTATGTAGCCGTAGGGAAATCCCTTCCGTGCTTTTATTCATGCATTGACATTATCCCCAGGGCCCTGTGACGGAGGAGATTATGTTCCGTTCTGTTATTGTCGCTGTTCACCTGCTGGCCAAGGTCTCACCGGGTCACATCGTGCTCGTGGCGCCGCTGTACTTTGGAATCGCCCATATCCACCACTTCTATGAATTCCGCCTGACTCACCCAGACACGCCAGTCTTGGCGGCTCTGCTGCGCTCACTCTTCCAGTTTGCTTTCACCACGGTGTTCGGCTGGTATGCCACATTTGTCTTTGTACGGACGGGCTCTTTGCCTGCCGTCATCCTCATCCACAGCTTCTGCAACTGGTGTGGTCTTCCCCGACTCTGGGGTCGCGTCGAAGCGGGCGTCGCCATGGGACCTCTGGTCCGGGGAAAGGAAGACTCAGACGGCAGTACCTTCCAGGCAGGAGATGCCACATCGAGCATTGCATGGACTGTTGCGTATTATCTCATCCTTGTCGCGGGAGCAGTAGCTTTCTACTACCAGCTGTGGCCGTTGACAGCTTCTCCGCTCGAGCTGGCATCGTTTACATCTAAGTCAAAATAATAGACCGCTTCCTTACTACTATTTCTACAAAGGCGCGAGCGGGGGTGTTGGCAGGTTGAGATGATACCACGTACAGTGATGCTGTGATTAAGGCGCATACATATTATTTCTTTGTCTAATATTCGCAGTACCAGCGACATTCTGTTGATGTAATTAGCTATAGATCTAATGAATTCCATGGACTACATATCCTCATAGTCTTATATACACCCAGTTCCTGATGGATCGTGCCCACTTCGGGTCTAGTCTTCAGTATCACATTTGCATATAGATCCTGCAAAGTGATTCATTACTCTAGGGTTATTCCTACCAGCTACCAGGTGCATAACCGTCTCCTTCATTCCTCCAGGCCTTCCCCGCACACAAACAGCTTTGTTCATATATCCCGACCACCACTGAAAGGGAATGACTCCCTCTCAGCGCAGTCACAGCTATGGACCGCTTTCCGCCGTCCAGTTCTCTCTTCCCCGCTCCCATCCCCTCTATTGCAATTGAAGTGACTGTTCTTCTCTTGGCTACTTTCCCTAGAATGGGATCTGCAGTGACGGCGTTCTGTCATATTGTTCGGGAATGACCTACTCCGTGCGGGGTTTACTTGCTGGTATCCGTGAATTGATACATGAGACAAAGGTATAAATATCCCCTTCTGGCCCCGAGGATCTCCTCTTCTCTCCCTCCCTTCTACATCATCTTTCTCGGGTTGAGAGGACTTGAGAAGTAGTTATATATATTTGGTCATGCATGTTCTGTACACTTCTGTTGTCTTGTTATATATATTGCATACCCTTCTCTTCTATACATACTCTTGGCTCGATGAGTCCGTTGCTTCTTTTATTGGATATACTAGCGGCACCTGTGCAAAGATGGCCCTGGGTTAGTTCGGTTGTTATAGAGCTGGTCTTTTTTGTGCTTCTTTGTCACTTCTTTATATATCGTCCATGGTAAGTTGTCTTCTTTTGTGACGTCCTGGGATTATTGTGATGTGATAGTTATATACTGATGTCTGCTATTAGGGCTGCGTCCCTTCCCTCCAGGTAATTGTTGGCTCGGGAATATTGGCACCCATGAAAGACAAGAGTTTAAGAAGGAAGGGTATACACATTGCATATACCGGCAGTCAGGGGAACAATGAGGCCAAAGACAGGGCTTGGGTGAGTCAAGTTGCTTCTCCATTTCTTCATAAGAAGTTGCTAATTTTATAAGAGTAAGATTTACATTGCCTCCGATAGAGGAGCTCCGTTCTATTCTTCGCACGTCGCTGCACACAATCATCTCCTGAAATTATCTTCCGCACACTTCCATGCATGTCAGAGTTTTCACGGAATCCTGCGGAAACCCAGCCGCCAAAAATGTGTCGTGGCTGCGTTGTTTGTATAAACCCCTCCGCCATCCCCCTGCCTGTGCCCCCATTGCCGGGCCGACAGGGTGACGCCGGAGATGTTACGCTCCTTATTATAGAGAACTGCCAAAGATGCAATTCTCCTTTCTTTAACTTCTTCTCCCAAAAGCCCAAGTACCATGCCTTATGGTGTGGTGGTGTGTCGATTCTTTCGCTCCTCGATACACGCCGGGTCGGAGTTCTTCTATATAATGACCCTTTCAGTTCTCGGCCATGGCTGGGTCGACGTCTCAAATTGTCCTGGATTGTCTTCCTAACTCAGTCTCCATCGTATCCAAAATCGTTGAAGTTGACGACTCATCGCTATCTTCGATCCTCGCACGATTCACGATCGAACGCGTCGCAGAACGTTCGTTAGTCTTCTGCCTTCGTTTCTTCTATCGTGTATTTTCTAATTTCCTTTATCGGATGCTTTATATATCGTATCTCGGTGCGATGGCTGTTTTCATGGGTCGACACTATCCAGATGTCGACATCTTTTGCATCTGTGGCCTATGTCTCTCCTCGCTGTTGAATCAGCAGAGGCCCTGCTGATTGCTACCAGCAGGCTTCTTTTGGCAACAGCTACGGTTGACATTCTCTACACAATATTTAACGATGAGTTATGGACAGAACGTCCTAAATCTGCTTCAACTTCAACCGGAGGAAGCAAAGTATACCTGTGCACGGAAATCTTGTCGGACGATATACTGTCTACGGCCTCTCGCTTCTGGGGCATAATCTAACAAATTATTATTATTTTGTGGATCCTTTCCACACTTCTAACCAAATTGCTGGAGAGGAACTTGTATAATGGACAGGGGCACATTGCCCCATCCACTGGGTGATGGATGATTGCCATCGTGGCAGCTTCTTGTTTATTCAAGTCTGCGATGGACAAGGCTCGGGCCTCTTATCCACCTTCACCATCTTCACCTGAACCTATAAATTGTCGATCCTGAATGACTGTGTACCATGGGTGGCCTAATAACGACCAAATTTCGTCGTCTCCCCTGATCGGGTGCAAGTTCCACACATCGCTCATAGAATGCTCTTGAGAACTCTGTCACGACTAATCCGCTCGAAACCGGTGCACGACAGCCAATACCCTGGAGGAAAAGCCTCTAGTTTTCTTTTACTTTCTTCTTTTCTTAAGGCTGCTCTTGGCTTCTTCCTGACGATGGTCCAAGTCGTCATGGCAATTAGAATTGGTTGTTGTCCTAGGTCATTTTTCCTTCATGCGAAAAGACAAGGTCCAGAAGACGATTATCTAGTGTGCCCATACTTGGGCCCTAGATAATCGCGAAAGGCGAATGAAGACACACTTCAAAAGCGTGGTGTTTCATCCACTCCAAAGCATATTCGCGGCCTTCTTCAGCAACCAACCTGAGGTAACCGGGGGTTTACCCTATGAAACGGAGCATCTACTCTAAAGAGATGGATTCTTTTCATGGAATTGGTCTTGAATCATTATTTGATTTGGCAGCCGAGAAAAAGGGACTCGGGAAGGAGCATAATACACTATGGTTACTTGTGGCGTACCTGCATTGTCCACCCTGCTGAGGCCCTGATATAGGGCCCTGTAGAGGTGTGCCTCCAGACAATCACCAAGACGACATATTGCCCATAGCAACAGCTGGAGGGCATGTGTTGTTTTGGTGGCTTGTCTTAGAGTCACAAGAGAAGCCATGGTCTAGATGGACTCCAATACTGGATATGGCACATTGTCGTTGTGAAAGAAGGCTTTGCGCAGAGGTCATTCCTGAGCGCTGAATGCTAATCAGCCTTCCACAACGAAGGAGATATTGGCTCTGTCCTAACTAGGAGAGCTGCTGGGAGATTAGTCGAGGGTTTACTGTCAACTTTCGCCTCCGACTTAGCCTTGGGCTGGTCCTTGAATTCCCATTATAAGATCACCCAAACTCCGCCCCTTTTTTCAAGATAATTGCTGCTATATTTACAACACCGATGCCCAGAGATTCTACGAAGAGTTAGATAGTTTCGAACGCGGATCACTGAATGTTCTACTGCGACACGGGGCAGGTGATGCTCCTGATGTGTCCCGACTATATCGACTGAACAGGTTGGAAATCCCAATCGTTCTGCCATGACGTTCAATTTCTGATATGCTAATTTCTGAAGTTGTGATAGGTCCATCTACCTAGCAGCGACCTCGTTTTCAGGATATGGTTCAAGGAAGGAAACATTCAGGACATGTGCGGGCGACATTCGGAGAATACGCCAGTCCTTACATCTTTTCCCGAAAAGCAATGTTTTGCAGCCATGGCCAGCGTGGAATACATATTGCAGACATCGAACTAGGGGAAATGGAACAGTCAAGGTCTACGATTATATCCAAGATGGTTCTTTCAACTATTGATAATGTTGACTCAACGGGAACAACCTTCAAGCGGAGTAATCTGGTGAAATCAACTTACCCTATGGCATCAGGCCCGTTTCGGCCGATACTTGTCATCAGCGAGGTTGATGTTAACTTCTCACCTGCGAGTAGAGGAGGGCTATGACACCTCTCTCAGGCTACACCTTCTCATATCGATTGACTTTTGGAAGAATACCTTTTGACGAGGATTGGGGTGGTTGTCTAAAACGACGCAATGCCCATAGCAGTAGCTGGAGGGCATGCTGTCGTTGGCTACGGCCATCCAGAAGAAGAGTCAGCAGGCATGTTCAAAATGGTGGCACAATACCCACAGCAGTAGCTAGAAGGTATGTGCCTGGGCGGTCCTGGTTCCGGAAATTTGTCAATTCAAGGAGCGGCCAAGATAACATACTGCCCATAGCATCAGCTGGAGGGCGATGTGTCTTTGGGCGTGCCCATTCTGGAAAGAAGAGGAAACGCAATAGGTCGAGGTGGATTCAAATGCGCCAAGGTGGTTCTTCCTCTGCGCGTGTGAAAGGGATATTTTTAACATGCTATGGCGACTTGTTGATAGTCATCTGCAAAGTCCGAGGATCTGGAACTGTGGCATTTATCAGAAGATTTCCTCCTGCCATTGCTCCATTGTCCAAGATCGATCTTATGTTCCCACTTCATCCTCACTCACTATCTTTAAATTATCATTGCAGATTGTCTATAATGTGACTGCGAATGCCGACCTTATCAGGCCCGTTTCTGGGCCGATGAAATTCAGACGATTGTCGAGGATTTTCCCGAGTGATCATATATGCAAATCCGCGGATACTACTACATCTTCCGCAGTATACATGATTCAACAATTTCATGGATGGATGAAACAGAACAGAGCGTCAAGACTTATATTGCGAAGAACCCGTGGACGACTTTCCGGTGTGTGTACATTGCACAAACGCAAATAGAAAACGGCGGTGGAGAGATGACCCTTTAAAGCAGTACATACTCTTGTTCTTGATATTGGATAGAGTCAGAAGCCATATACTAGGCCAGATGGCAGAACGAACTTCAGCTCTGAGAACTCCCGTACCTGTGGTCGGCGCTGGGCCTTTATTATATACGTTGCATAATACTTGCCCCTTCAGACCACGACACTTCTTAAACCTCCTTAAAGTTCTGTTCCTCTTATATATCTTGCAGCAACAAAGGACACAAGGGTCTGCCTGCATCGAGCGAAGAAAAGAGAGTGAACTGTCATCAATTTCATCAGATGGAAACAATCATGAGTGCCTTCGAAGAGCAATGACGATCGCACTGGTTTTTGAATTTTCTTCACACGTTCCCGGCTCCTTTTTGACATAAAATCAAAGGAATCGTTTCAACCGCGGAAGCTTGTGGGCCTTGTGCTTTCCAGCATGAAGTGCCCTAAGACAATCCTTGCTGGTGGCTCCTCCTGGGTCAGGAGGAGAAGTTCCGCATGACGCGGTTATAATTATGGTTCTGTTTGCACATATCGGTGATGAGGAAGAAAGAAGCCATAGAGCGTCTTCGAAGAGCAATGCCGATGGTGGCGTTGGACGGTCGATGATATAGAACGGAAACTGGTGCTTGCAGAAGAATAAAGTCAAGGATGCTCTTATACTGTGCGGTCGCACATTTTTCAGCAAGTGCAACTTTCCGCTTCTTTGGAATGCTTTACGTGTCTTGAAGACAAACCAAAAAGAGAACATAGCAAGACCAAAACACCTCTATCCGCCAATACCGCCAAATGCAATACGTCTTCACTTCGGACATTTGTCTATGTAGGTGGACGAACAGTATGGTACTCAGCAAGAACTGCTGCTCTCAGCTCTCTCATTGAGAAATCATTAATTCTTCGGCGCTTGTCTGAAGATGCCCTGTCTACGAGGGCACACATACAAGCACCGGTAAGAACCACGATTTCGAAGCGTGTAATCGTATATTCCATTTGGCTTTGCTGTCTTTGATGCCCTTGGAGGGCACGGCGGTAATTGTCAGTATCCTTTGTTTATCAGGATCAGGATGGCTCATTATTTTGCTGGAATCAACAATCAAAAGTTGCTCGGTTCTGGACAACTTTGGCGCGGTCTGCTAATTGGTATACTGTTGTCATTACATCACGGTGTTCACTTGTGAATAATCAATTCTTTATGTCTCTAAAGTTCAATATGGACAACGAAAAGAGAGGCACCTATGTTGGCGGAGACATAATACAAATATGATTTGTTCTAGGCCTTTCAAGTGGTTCACAATTTGTGGGCTTTGAGCGAAGACGAAGCAATTACGGAATAGAATTCGAAAGCCATACAAGCCTAGACACCTACTTTTTGGGATTTGTGAGATTCTGCAAAAGTAGCGATGGCATATCGCGGAAACCCGGTATCGAGACTGAAAGGTTCCAACTCAAGCGCTCCGAAGCAGAAGGCATATATATGAGCATGCCTAGTTTATATGGCCTCGACATAGGAGCAGGAATTTTGAGATAAGAACGATGAGAGGGCTACAGCTCCGAGTCATATATCATATGGCGGATCTGAACTTGGTGATCACCAGATTATACCTCCATAGGGATCTTCGACGATGCCCTTCAAGGGCACTCAAGGAAAAATGCTACCTGTGTCTTCCCGTGCTGAATCTTTGTTGATATTTCTATATCTACTTTGAGAAATGAGAAATAAGATGATTTCTTCAATGCAATATCTTGTATACGATGTCGACTATCAGACAGACACATGGAGAATCTGGTTCTCTCAGACGGGCTCTAAAGGCTTCGAGGACTTTTCAGAGCTTTAATGCTGTTCCCAACGGAGCAGATCTAAGTGTCAGGAATGCCGGAGTAAAGAAACTACAGCAATATCTCGTCATGCAGCATATGGCACATCCATATATCAATGTCGACCAGGTCAGTGCTGGCCCGTTCTTTGGGCTGCTTACTTGCTAGAGAGGTCTTTCTGGATTTATATACATTTGGAATCCATCTCATGTCACCGCTCGTCAAAGGAGGTGTCTACTTCTTCCTGAAATATATTCTGTGTGGAGCTATTACACAAACCCATATATTTGACAAGAGGACACGCAACCGTCGAGGGATGTGTGAAAACTTCCTCCACAATAGATCCATCCTGATCTCAGCAATCATGTCACAGTTTCAATACACAATTGCGATATGAAATCCATTTTTCTTTTTCAAGTATACCTTGAGTAGCAAGGTAAAAGATGCCAGCAATGCATACTGTCCTGAATTCTCGACTATTCATCAGCAAAATTTACCGAACTGGTCCTCCACGCTCGCACTTTATCGATATAGCTTGGTGGATATCTGAAGAGAAGATTGCAGACACGTATGTTCGATTAAAAAAGTGTTCTGAGCGCATTCCTTGCAAAAAGGGAAAACAAAAAGCATCTCATGAAACGAGCCATGGAATTGGAGAGCCCTAGTACTAGCGGCCCCGAGGTTGGAACCTTCAGCTCGCATGTATGTTACTCTTCAAATGTCAGTGGGACGAGTTGAAGTTGTCCAAGTGAAGTCACATTTCTTGTATGAATGACGAAGACAAATTTACCCGGCGCAGGATTTGATTGAGATCCCGGTGCATATATTACCTTTCATTGCTATGTGGAATACAAGCCTCAAGAATAACTCAACTTTCCTTCCTGATGACTGGAATCCACGAGTTACGACAATCCTCAGTCCAGATAGTGACAATGTGAGATCTGACATGGCCACAAGACTCAAGGAATCGACGAGGCCATATCAGACAGATCGAACAATCCCTTCAAACAGCACGGTCTAAGCAAGGGTATTCGAACAATGGAAAAGCCCTGCGTTCTTAGAAAGAACAGAGGAGAAATGGCGGGTGTGCCTGCAAATGATAGAATACAGGGGTAGGGCACGAGATAGAACTTTCTCCTGATGCCCTCCCTGGGTGGTGCCTCCGTTTGAAATGCGAAGTTTACTCTAGCTTCTCCATTTTTATTATTCTCAAATATTCCTCGAGTGCCCAGTTTGGGCCGGGAAGATATACCTAGAGTTGGTCGCACATCTTATTCGCATTCAAGGGGGCTCTGCTCATGCTGCAGCATGAATGCCAGAGATATCTTTCCGAGAAGCACTTACTTAACCTTGGAGTTGACATATTCCTATTTTGGACAGCCTCAATTGAGCATGTCCTGATGATCTGTCATCTGAATTACAATTACCAGTGTAATTAGACTAATGTCCATTTCGATTGGTTAATGCTCAACAGGATGGGTTACCCTATTGACGGTGGCTCTCCTTCTCGTATTTTGTCCTAGTTATGTCAGGAACGACTTTGACAACCCGGAGGTCGCCACGGTGAGCGCTTTGAACGTGGCTGTCTTTGGCTATGAGTATGGGTACGAAGACATGCCTCCAGTTCGGGCTGAGTATGATAATCCGGAAGTCCATGCTGCCATAAACTCCTCTACATTCGGCTACCATTACGGTTAGTTTCTACAGCATACGCATGGCCTATGCTGACATGAAATAGATCCAGTTCTCCATAGCAACGAACGATGGATACCTCCTCGTCAGCAAGCAGCGGTCAATGCTAACAGGCGCTGTGAGTAGACTCAACGTATGCAAGGCATATGCTAACTACAGAAGCACCCTTTGTAACGACGGCGGATAATGCGAATCCTAGAAATGCTTCTGTGAACATCTCTCCGTTAATGGACTTGTGTAAGTCATTTTGGAATTACGTGTAGAATATGCTGATCATATGCAGGTGTGATATTGCCGTGAACGGTGACCAGATGATGTGGGATGACATTTATCGAGCAGCCTTCCCTACACCGCCGTTATACTTACAATTTTTAGTGAAATGTCAAGTCCAATGTTGACAACTACCGTCTTGTACATAAATTAATTTGCTATGGCACATTTTGCGTAATGGACCGGTTCGGGTTCATATCAACATATCATACAAAGACCGAAAGCCAGGAAGATTTAGTTCATGAAATCTTAATAACACCTATCCACTATCGATGTGGAAATCCTCCGTCTCATCGATTTTAACTTTTTGCTTTCACCGCAGAGCGCCGCCAGAGATATTCTGCGCACATAGAACTATTGGAAGATTTATGTGGTGAAATGGAACGCACAAGGCATTCCTAAATATCCTTCCTGCGTCGGCCATGGAGGCCAATCTATTCTTTTCAATATTTGTTGTCTCCAGGTACAAAACATACCAAAACAGTATAATGGATGAGCGCAAATGACCTCATGAGCAATGCATGCAACGTCTCGAAAATCGAAACCGGTATCAATTACAAATGATACCAACCATGAAAAATGCGAAGGTCAATATCGGAACGCACCTTCAGAACCAGACAGAATATTGAAAATTAAAAAGTGAACCGACAATGGTGCCATTATTTATCCCCGCCACCACGTCTGTCCAGCAGTCAGTAAGTACTTCTAAATTGATTTAAATAGCTTGTGAAGGATGCAGAATCAATATGGAGATGACAAAATACCTTTTCATGATGAATAGGATGGGCTAGGGATGAGGACGAGGATTCAGCCTGATTCGCGCGCCGGCGATATTCTAACTGGTTGCTAACAGTTGTTAATCGATTAGGATACCTACAAAAACTATCTCCGAGAAGTCGCTGCCGGCGAGGGCCTCACGCATAGATCATCGAATATATTCACACATACCTAGTGCATTTTTCAGTCGGCGAAGAGAACGAGCAGTACTCTTCTGAACAGATTTCCTCTATCAATGATAGTTCAAATAAATTGATGAGGCGAGAGACAAAGAGTTAGCCTATGTCTCTCATGGTCGGAACTTTCAGAACGTGTGCAAAGTTCACGAGATAAAATTGAACAAAGTTCATATATGAATCCTATCAGGTAGGGGATTATTCCTGAGAATGGGTCTTCAGGCGGACACAATGGGGCTCCAAAACTGCCATCACCAAAACTTTGGTTTAAGGCAAAAGGATCTCTTGTTTAATCAAATGAAAAAAATATCCCGAGAGACAGATAGAACGGGACATTATTTTCCCTAAGGAACCCCGTTCATACTACATCAGGAAACCATTGAGAAAAGGAATAAATGTTGTGTCAGCCTTAAGATACAGCAGAAGTCCATTTAATCTTGTCACAGACATGTCGGATCAGACAAGACATGGAGGGGCTTATATAATTTGTGTTTTCTGATGATCCATGCTTTATGGGGAAAGTTCTACGATCTATGGAACAAGCCTTGTGCTATTATTATTATTTCACAACTGGTGGGTTCAGTATTGGAGCTTGTTTGGTTCCTGTAAATCTTTATATCCTTACTGGTATGAGTTCGCAAACCTCTTGAACAATGAACATGATGAATTGAGGTTCCTGAGATCCCGGTTTCCTGATTTCAAGAATTCATCGACTCCGAAATGTGGTAAGCTAGACATCTATGCCTGACGAGAGAGACGATCGACGTCATTATTTCAGGATGGCTCAAGAAGAGACAGCTGCGATGGAGATTTAGGAAGCCGACTCTCATGCTATGGGCCGCTCTCTCCCAGCGCAGGCCCGGGGTAAATATGGAAAGGGAAAATTGAAATTTGAACGTTGGTACTATGTACGATAGTCATTACTATACTTAGAATCTTTAACGTTTAAAAGCCAACGACGGGTTTATCTTAGCCCTTCATTACACGTAATCCTCATTTATCCAAATCCAAATGATAGATCCCTGACTCTGACTAAGGATTCAGGGACACCCATTGGCATGAAGAGGCCGATCCGCCATTCTTCTCGGTTGTTCGCCATTATTCATTTCAGCTCATCCTCAATATCATACTCTACGTCTCCCGCTAAAATATCTAACCCGAATGTCTGTTTCATCCACAGAGCCCCCCAAAGGAACCACTGCTCCATCCATAGTACCCAAAACGTGGACTTCTTCATCAGATTCCCGTTCCGTGCTGCCGTCGTGGCCATCTGGTCGATACGTGGTCGGCGGATCCGCTCATACTCCGCAAATACCTTTCCCAGCGCGTCGCCGGTGAGACCGTGTTTCTCCAGCAGGCCGGACAGCAAAAAGACGTCTTCCAGCGCCATGGAGACGCCTTGGCCTGCGTGAGGGGACATGGCATGAGCTGCGTCGCCAAGAAGAAGACATGGACTGACTCGGTCGGTATCACCAGCAGTGCGATACCACTTTCCTCCCAACGGCAGTCGGTATATCGGGTAGAACTGCAGAGCACTAGTCTGCTCAACCAGCCGACGAAGAAAGTCTAGATGTTCGCCGTGAAGGCCGTCGAGGGCCTCATTCATCGAGGAGCGGACCTTGCCCACCTCTTCCTCGCGATGTAGATTCCATCCGTCACGGGTACTTATCCCGGAGTTGCTGTCATCGTCATGCGGTAAGGCGACATCCTGTGTGAAAAACCAGTATGTCTGCGAGGCCGAACACGGCATCGACGAGAGCATCCCCTGCTGAGTGAGCGTGGCATGGAGTGCAGCACCACCGCCGCTGGCCGCAGCGAAAGTGGGATGGACACAAGGGACGACGGCCGCAATCGCAGACAGACCAGAATAGCTCGGGCGGAACCCTTGATGGACGTGCAGGGTGCGGACGGCGGAGTGGATCCCATCGCAGCCCAGGAGGAGCGGAGCGGAGTCGGTAGTTCCGTCGGCGAAGGTGACCGTCACACCATCATGATCATCGCGGATGGCAACTAGACGCTTCCCGAAATAAATGGGAATCTGCAGCTCGCGCACTTTCTGCAGCAGACAGTCGATCGTCAGGTCCTTTCGTGGGATGCGCAGGAACTCAGGCCCGGACTCGTTCCCAGTAGTGGAGAACTCCAGGCGCCCGATGACAGCGGGCGTCCGCCACGTGGAAGAATAGAGGATGACTTCCTGCAGCGGGATGCCGTGCTGTAGAACCGCATCATAAAGGTCGGCGTCCAGCCGATGCAACAGACGCAAGCCGTTGGCGGGGATGCCAAGGGAACCGCCCTTTGTGGAGGGTTCGGGACGGAGCTCGTAGATAATAGGGCGCAGATGGTTGTGCTGATGGAGACGAATGGCGGCGGCCAGTCCAGCAGGTCCAGCGCCGATAATGATGACTTTGGACATGATATATACTATATAGTAGTGTTTGTTGGATATCTTTTCCACATTAGAACAGGAAATCCAATACGAGAGCGCCTTAGTATATATATGTCTACCATAAATACAATAACTTCCAAGGCTCAGACCACAACTTAAAACCACTGCATGCAGCTCGAGTCATGTCGCTTACGCGTCTGCGCTGCTGGTCCGCAAATGGCCGTAATAGTCAAGTTCCATCGAATTCTCTTAATCGGTAGACGGGGATTTTGCGCACCACATGCCGCGTGACGGGAGAATACGAACATCACAATCATGGAAAAGCTTATAACTTACTCCTGTTTTATTTCCTTATATATGTAAAATCTTATGCGGCTGATCTGTATGACTTTAGATTGTATACTTATTTCTTCACATTCTAAATAAGTGCCGACGAAAGAGAAAATGTCTAATGAATATAGTATATCTCTTTTATAGATAATTATAAAAAAAATTAGATATTGTTTTAGTTTAAATTCTTAGTTCTATACACTTCGGAGACATCGCATCGAAAGCAAAATGTGGTACAACTTTGCGTAGAGGTTGTCAGGAGATGTCCGGTAAAAATAAGTGCCGAGACTCTCATTAGTGTAGCCTACCACCCGCTGCACGAATAAGCAAAACTAAGTAGGCTACTATTTATGGACTCTCCGCCAACTATATTTAACCTCTACCAAGCTTCTGACTGCGCTATAGCATAGCAGGTTTCTAGAATCAGCAATCAGGAGTACCAGCAAAGCCACCTTGCTAATCGCAAGAAGAGTACCCATCATGTCAGAATTGCGGCAAAGGCCCGTACCGCGGGATTCCAAGTCCAAGTCGAGCACCTCCTCCGCCGCGAAGCTGATAGACAAAGAGGACAATGGTCGATTTATCAGTCTTTCAGATATCATCCGTGTCCTGGTCACGCTGGTTATTGCGTCATGCGGTCTGTCCTACTTCGTAACGTCGTCAGAGTCGTTTCTATGGGGATACCGACCGTGGTTTACAAGGTGGCCGGTTGTGCTTAGTTACCTAGTGAGTTTACAGATTTGTTTTCTTCGATGAGTCTTTCTGTCGATAATCCCGGACCATGAGCGAGTGTTGCAAGGTGTTATTCGTTCAGCGCAATACTCAGGCGATGGCCTCTCGCAAGCGACCTTCAAGAAGTCGCCTATATTGCACAATCAGTGCTGACGTCTGTGTCTGTAGCGAGGTCCCGTTCTTCTAAATCCCGAACAACTCTCGCTTTACAACGGCACCGATCCTTCCCTCCCTATCTACCTTGCCGTCAATGGGACTATCTTCGATGTCTCTGCGAATCCATTCATCTACGGACCCGGCGGCAGCTACAACTTCTTCACCGGTCGCGACGCCACACGCGCCTTCGTAACGGGCTGCTTCAAGGAGGATCTGACTCCTGACCTCGAGGGCGTCGAGGAGATGTATATACCGATCGATGACCCCGAAGAGGATGCGAAGCTGGCCAGTCGTGACCTGAAGCTTCGACGTGAGCAGGATAAGAGGAAGGCAAGGGGGATGGTCAAGGCACAAGTGCAGCATTGGGAGAACTTTTTCCGGAATCACAAAAAGTATTTTGAGGTAGGGAAGGTCGTAGATGTGCCGCCCAAAGAGGCAGGAGAGGGCAAGAGGGAGCTTTGCGAAGCGGCAAAGCAGGCGAGGCCAAAGAGAGGAGAAGAGGCTAAGGGGAGACAAAGGAGCCAGTGAGAGATCGGGCAGCCCTAACTCCTCTTATTCCTAAGGGTGCATGTCCTACAGTACTATCTGTCTTAATAGTCGCTTGATTTTCTTGGGAGGTCCAGGTGGTGGCATTTACGGGCGCTTGAGGATCTGGCTTAACCAAAAAATATCTCTTTTCGATCATATATATTGAAGTCTTTTTTTGAATTCAGCCCTGTTGGGCGAAGCGGATTGTGATCAATTCGAGCCTCATCCTATTTGACATGTCCAGTAATCGTGACCAATAGCACTTTGAACTATGCCTTGTGAGCCCAGTATCCATCAATCGCCCACCCAATAATTTTTTTGGACGTCGGAGGATATTGTTCGTAACAAGGAAAAACCGCTAAACACCGAAGAAAACCGTTTACTCAGCGGTGACCGCACGAGCTGGAGAAAAGTTAGCATGCGTCCAACTATGTATAACCATACGCCGATATTTTGACATTGTAGAGGGCTGAATCGAATGGCAAAAGCTCTCCATCGCTGGCAACTTATCGACAATATATGGGTTACATACTGTAGATGTTCATCTTCGAGTGGCCAACGACCTTCTTGATCTGGCCCTTCTCCTCGAGGTCGGCGAGAGCCTTGCGGGCAAGGCTGCCGTTGATCTTCAGACGGTCGACCAGGGTGGCGACGGTGATCAGACGGTAAGACTGGACATCCTTGTAGAGCTTCTCGGAGGTGGACTTGTCGAGAATGACGGCGTGGTTGGCCTTGTCCTTGACTGTAAAGAGAATAAACTGTCAGCCGTCTCTCATCCCTTCATTTCAAACTCGGCGCGCTTTTTTCTGGATGGAATCCGGTCGCTTTCTGAAAAGTCGATGCGCGACCGGTGATGGATTTGGATATGGATGATTGGAGTTGCGTACCCTTGCCCTTGGACCACTTCTTCTTCTGCTTCTTGCCACCGGTGGATGCTGCTGGCGCCTATATTCGTGATGATATTAATATCTTGGATGTTTTGAGATGGCAGGGCAGGAACTCACCATTTTGTCGATTGAGGTGGTTGTTCGAGTAGAGAGAACAACGTTCAAGCGACGGCTAGAAGTTTGGCCCAAGTGCGAAATTCGAGTGGGGTATGACTAAGCGTGATTCCCGAGCCCTAAACCCTCATGGCGATTTCGATCAAGCTCGGCTAGAACAGCTTTCTTGGCGTTAATGGTGATTGGCTTCTGCCAAGCGTTTTGCCACTTATTATTAGCAGACTAGATACAAGTAAATGATGACAATCGTGCAGTCATTTTCTCAGTTATAAAGTTGAATTATGGAGGTGGTAGTAGTAGGGAATGTGGGATAGCAGGAAGCCTTCTATAACTGCACAATCAATCGTTTTGCTGATCCAAAAAAAAAAGAGAGATGATTGTTTCTACTTGCTAGGTATCTCTATCTAGGTGCCTTTAACGCCACTGAAGTTGAAACAGACCCATACCAAAGGGTTATTCCTTACTTAAAGCAGAATAAATCATTTATATCATGCCGAGTCTAATGGCTGGCAGTCGGAATATCAAGATATGCTGTATTAGATGATTCCTTCACCGAGTGCAGTATGTTGAACTGCGTCTTGCCATTCTCTCTCGTAAGGGAGCCAAGGATACAGTCGTCGGGCGTGGTAAACCAGAACTTAGATCCTTGATCTTCGCTTGACTTGACCCGGGTAACTTCATACTTTCCAGAGTCATTTCGTGAGATAGGTACCCGCGCAATAACTGGGTCAGAACTCAGAGTCCAAAGACGTACTGCAGGAACAGTACTGTTACTGGTGACGATGATAAGCTCTGCCTCGGTTGTATGCCATGATAGCTGCCTCACTGGATCTTCATGAACTAGGATGCATCTCAAGCTGATTGG
Source organism: Paecilomyces dactylethromorphus (assembly GCA_029606265.1). Taxonomy (NCBI): domain Eukaryota; kingdom Fungi; phylum Ascomycota; class Eurotiomycetes; order Eurotiales; family Thermoascaceae; genus Paecilomyces; species Paecilomyces dactylethromorphus. Next base: position 1,825,991 of record JAPVCE010000041.1, on the reverse strand, counting down.
CGTTCTTAAAGACCATATCCACACGACATTGGGACGTGACTGGTCCACAGTGGCCAGAAGGTCACCACCTGCGTCAAAAGAAAGTATTGAGATACCCCGTGGGTGTCCTGATGAGTCGGTTGTCACAGTGAAAGCTGCTGAGTTCAATCCATCGATATATTCAAGATCTCCCGAATTCGTATAACTTTCCCTCCACACATTAGGAGACGAATCGTCTATTGGGAAGTTGTGGGAAAGTGAAACAGAACAGGAAAACTGCACATCATTAGTTTATATATCATTGCGGGGAGTCAGGATTACGTACCGTCTTGCTACTCAAAATATCCACGCTACCATCAAACTTTCCAACTGCTAAGTAGTCCGACATTGGCATAGGGTGTCTGGCAGGGCTCCATTCTATGGTCCTAATCCCCAAATCATAAGTACTGTCATACCCTGGTGGGCCGCTGTAGGTCCTAAACAGTTGTCCCTCAGGTGTATATATTACGACCTTGGTACCAGCACTAGCTGCTTCCCAAACAGCAATCCATCTGCCGTCTGAGCTCCATTTCAGTCCTTGCGCATCTACTGTCGGCAATGTGACACGCGTAATAAGCTCGTATGTTCTAGGTTCATGTATCGTTAACAGATCATTAGCTTCTGGCTTTAGTAAAATGGCTAGCTGATCTGTTTGCGGTCTGTATCCATAGCCACTTGTATTGGAGAATTTAGGTGACTTAATTATCTGGCTGCGTCCCAGACTAATGTCGAAAATGGTCGTCTTTGTATTCCATAAATGAGTCACAACGACATCATCCATATCAGCACCAAAATCAGCATATGTCAGGCCCGGTTCGATATTGTCAATATCAGCGAGCCATTTCAATGGGTGCAATTGCCACACGGAGATGTGAGTGTCAGTTGCGCACAGCAGACGCTGGTAGGACGTGGGATCGATTTCGTCATTTTCTTCTGAAAGATTGGGCCCATAGAAGAACTTGAGAAGTTTCACCTGTGATGCTATCTGTTCTTTCAATTTAATGATGCCTAATATAGGACTTTCATTGGAACTGGAAGCAGCATGGATGATTAACTCCTTTCCCACGAGTCGGGCAGCATAATCACCATTTGGTGACACTGCTGTCGGAAATATCCCTATAGTTATGTTATTTAGAGATATTACTCAGAATTGTTAAGAAAAGAGCTCTGAGAACGTTACCTCCAATTCCGCTCAGAGCCATGTTCATCAGAGGAAGAGATATCAGCGAACAGTGCTTGTATTAGACCCAGATTCAAGATTGTGTTAAAAATAGCACATTTGAGGCTCTCTAGTCATCCACATCACTGATAAGCCGCGTATTCACCAGCCATACGCATTTTATGATAACGGCACAGAGTGACTACCTAATACTTCTCCTGAGATGTGCTTTAGTTGTTGTTTTCAACAAACAGCAAAGCCGACATTTTGTGATTACGTAACATATACCGTACAACAATGTTATCGGGTTTTAAGAGCAACCAGCAACCAACTCTTTGGGTTTTGCTATGGAATTGTGCTCACTCTATAGTTCATCAGATATCAAAATTCTCTGTATCAAGCAGGAATAAATATAAGCACTACTCTTCCTATGTATCTTGTCTCTCATTTAACGATATGACAGATTCTCTGAAAAAAGGAATATCCCGCACATGAGTCTCAATAATGGGGTTTGAAGTAAGTCAGTATGTATTATCACATTTGTATCTATCAACATTGCCCTTTAAGCTCATCTTCAAGCATAAGGTGTGAAGCTTGCGGCTTCCCAATGTCATATTGCGGAGGGATCCCGAAGTCCGATAAGATAAGGCGGAAATATATTAATCCGGGATCTAGAAACGGCAATCGATCGGGGTATCCCCAGATTGCCGTAATTTTTTTTGAAGAGTCTACTCTTTGGAATATACAACAGACCTGCAGTCCTTCTTTTTCCCTTCTACAATATAGGGTCCTTTCGTTTTCTTACCCCATATTGGGGTCGTCTTTTCCAGAGTTCACGGGGAAGAATCTCTGCCAAAATGGCTGTTCCCGAGAAGCCTCTGGCACAGCAAGACGGTGTCGCTTCAACAAACAAGGGTGCACTTCCTGATTCAAGTTCGTCCAAGAAGCTCCTTGGAAGAGAATTTTATCGGAGTCTGGGAAGCCCCAAATATATTGTGGCGCCCATGGTTGATAGATCAGAGTTTGTGAGTTCCAGTTAAAGGGTTTCATGTATCCACGACTAATGGTAGTAGGCATGGCGCATGCTCACACGATCCTTTATGAAACCGGAGGAAGCAAAAGGCGTTCTTGCCTATTCACCTATGTTTCATGCACGGCTTTTTCGAGAGACAGCCGGCTTCCGTGCTCAATATTTTCAGCCCACCCGTTCTGTCCTTGGAGGCAAGGACGATTCGCCGTATCTTGACGGCAACCCGGCCATAGACCGCCCACTTTTCGTTCAGTTCTGCGCAAATGATCCGGACGACCTTCTTGATGCCGCCCGCCATGTGGCTCCATACTGCGATGCTGTCGACTTAAATCTGGGGTGCCCGCAAGGCATTGCAAAGAAGGGCCATTATGGAGCATTTTTGCAGGAAGACTGGGACCTCATTTATAAGTTAATTAACCGGTTACATACTGAATTGTCAGTACCAGTCACAGCTAAGTTTCGCATCCTTGAGACCAAGGAAAAGACACTGGATTATGCAAAAATGATCCTATCCGCTGGGGCAAGCATAATCACGGTTCACGGACGGCGCAGAGAGCAGAAAGGTCATAATACTGGTTTAGCAGATTGGAGTTATATCCGGTACCTCAGAGATAATCTTCCTCCGGACACAGTAATTTTTGCAAACGGGAACGTCCTTAACCACGACGATCTCAATGCTTGCCTCGAAGCCACGGGCGCAGATGGTGTTATGAGTGCTGAAGGCAACCTTTCAGATCCAACTATTTTCAGTATTCCTCCACCAGTGGGTAGCGAAGGAAGGGAATACTGGCGAGGCAGAGATGGCAGAGGCGGGTATCGTGTCGACGCCATTTTACGCCGATACATGGACATCATTCACCAATACGTCCTAGGCAGACCGGTTCCACAGCGGAAACCCCTTTATATTCCAGGAGATCCTACAGAACGAGATGATACGTCAACGGAAGGTGGGGATTTTTCAAAGGATGAGGAAGGGCCACCAAAAAAGAAACAAAAGAGGGAGAAAAACAAGAGACCCCCTTCCGCAAGTCTTGTCGCAATGCAAGGTCATCTATTCCAGCTTATGCGGCCATTGGTATCCAAACATACGCATATCAGAGATACTCTTGCCCGATCTCGTGCAGGCGATATTTCAGCATTTGAACATGTTCTATCTCTCGTGGAGGAGGCTGTGAAGGGTGGTATCCAAGAATATGAGCAATTCCCAGAGAGATTTGAACAATCTACTGGAGAAGTCTTGACAGGTTCTAAGGCTACTATTGCCAATTATGGAAGACCTTGGTGGATATGTCAACCGCACATTCGGCCTCTTCCTGAAGAGGCGATAGAAAAAGGAGCTCTGCACTTGAAGAAAAAGGATATTGCAAAGGCAAACAAGACCAATGGAGAGTCCACAGATAAGACAACAGCTTCCAATTTGAAGGAACCCACTATATCCTCTACCACGGAAAAGACAGGATCTGTCCAGGTTCCTCTAGATGGTGTAGTGAGCTCTTGATGGTGTCAATCGAGTTAAAATTGGCTCCAATGCGCTATTTTTAGGGCTTGAAAATCCTGTTAATTGTCCTGGGTGATGACAATGAATATGTTTCAAGTCTTCAACCTCGAATAACTCGATGGAACGGGCCATCGGCGGCAGATTTTCGGCCTGCCAAGCATTATACCTCTTTCATATTGATATCTTTAAGCAACAAAAAAAGTTTTGTCGTGTGCTTCCTGATGGAGCGGCATGCTACGTTTGCTTGCAATTTTTGCTGCCAGCTACATATCTGTCACCTATATCGGTGGCAACGATATCCATATACCCTGCGATGAGATCATGGCGTTTCAAACATACACAGTACATAATTCGCATAGATTTTATAGATGATAGATAGATGGTCTTCGTTTGTTGATGAGGCAGACCACATCATTACCAGATAAAATTGCATGTCTTCGAATTTGCTCTATCGAAATTTTACCATTCCATATACATCAAAGAGGATGATATTTATCCCAATACAAATCATCTGTTGAGATATTTAATTTTGATGTCACATTTTCAATGTTTTTCGCATGTATCTGATTCACAACTACACAGCATACCACGAACATTTATTCTTCGTTGTAAATAGCGGGGCTGGGAGATAGGGAGTAACAATTACTACCGCAGGATCGCCAATGAGAGATGATTCATGGAGGCACAGTCATGGTTAGTCATGTTGGACCCAAAACTTCTCGCAAACAGGTTAAGTATGCTTCGTATTGGTCACTAGATTAAATGGCCCCTAGTGGCAGTGATGGGTGAGTCAATGTTTCCCGCTAAGTCCTGGATCGTGACGATCTTTTTCAGCTTTGACCACCACCAGGCTGCAGCGTGAATGTATCCAGGATTGGCAAGACACTCCACATCTAAGTTGAGCATCCTAGTGTATGAAACAGCCATGATATCAACATTCAATCTGAGTCATTAATAGTGTTTTTCTTTCTCTAACATCCATTGAATTCTTGGGGGATCATCGGCATTTTTGGGGATATGGACAGGGCCAGATCATGACAGCTGACAGCCCCAACACTTCGATGGTTAACACTGCCCCAAACAATACACAAAAGTGCAGAGGCTGAGTCTCCGAGCGTAGTACCTAGCTGATATTAAAATTTGAATAAATTCTTTTGTAATTCTTCTTGCTCTTCTGGTGTTCACCAACTTTCTCTTGTTTTATTTGTTTCTTCTTCACTAGTGTGTAAAGATACCCATTTTTTTTATCTGGTTCATCCAAATTCACTAGTTCTTCTCATCTTTGATCATGGCGTTCAAGGATGATGGAGATGGAGGAAATTTTTTGGATCAAAGCAACGCGCCCAATAATGATTCCAAACAAATCAATACAGTTAAGGCGTTGCTGTTGGATCACAAGGTATTGCCATCGCAAGAACAATTCGAGCATCAGGAAAGGCTATTTGGCGCCTTCAGCCGGCACATTCTCGGTCCGTCCTCTGAGGTTCGAACGTTTGGAAACGACGAAACGCTCTATGGCTACGAATCTTTGTCAGATGAAGGACATTTACTCTTGGTCAGAGTTGGCTCTCACGGGCTTGGGATTTGGAAGTCCACCGATCCGATGTCCTGCATGTGCTTTGGCTCCATAAGCAGGGGCTCATTTTTTGATCTCGTGGCACAGAGGCTTCAGTCAGTCGAAACAGATGAACAGATCAACATTCTGAGGAGGTCTGCGGACCCTGAAAACGAACTGCATGAAATGTTCCATGTCAATTGGCAAGGCTCACGAATAGGGCTTCATTATTGTTTTCTAGGATCATATCAAATGAACAGGTAACATTTTCCTTTCGGTTAATTACAGGTAGAATGCACTGACCTCTCTGATTTCTCAAGGTGGTATGATCTTTTACACCATGCCTCTAGCGAACGGATGCTTTCGATCGAGGCAATATGGGCTGTAAATTCCTTCAAGGAGGTAATATATATCCATGAGTCAGTCCCAAACATCGATAAATTCAAAATAGTGCATCGTTTCCTCGACTTGTGGGCACATTACAGAGGAATCTATTCTGAGCGTCTCGGCTACCTTAGCCGCGAGCATATCCTGCTTCTCTTGAACAGTCTTTGGAAGATGAAACATCTTCAAGATCATTCCTTTTGCTCCATACTTCACATTTTCTTTGGCCATTACAGCCAACTGGACTGGGAAGAAGAGATCATCGTTGACCCGGATCATAGTACCAAGGAGGACACTAATCACAATCGTCGTGGTGCCCCTGTCCTTATATACAGCATCTTCCCTCCAGTGAGAAATACTGCATCACTGATATCAAAGAACTCCCTTAAAATCATTTTGAAAGAGTTCACTCGTGCTATGGATCTAACAAAAGACTCTAATATCGACTGGCAGAACCTTCTAGGCTTAGGAGGAGTAACCGAACAGAAATGTTTTTTCTCCTTTGCTGCCGCACAATTCGTTCAGCGCTTCGATATTTTTATTCGCTTTGAGATGCGATATTGGGGGTGCAATAAGCCCAGCGGTATTCATTTCTTCGACTTGATGAGAATACATTTTGACGCCTTATTTTTCAAGCTCACTGCATCGGATTTCAGATACTCGTTAGGACGTTCGAATAGCTTGGCCTTCGCCTGGCCTTATCGCCTACGTGACCGTCCAGAAAACACAGAGGCAGAAAAATTCTCCTATCTTATAGGCATCGAATACAATGGCGCGCCTGAAGATCTAATACCGTTCAAGAATAGTATGGAACGCGAATGCGAAACATTAGTCAGCTCCTTACATGAGGATGGCATATTCGATCCTACAACGGGATGGTTCAACATCACTGTTGTCGCAAGGGAGGATATCGGTGAAGTATTCTCTGACGGGAACGGAAGCCCTGGAGAACAGAGGAGCTCCCACATACCAGGAAATATCGGAAACACTCATGTTCAGGAGGAAGCTAAAGGGAAAAGGAGCGATAGATCTCTGAGAAATGAAGTGAAAGGAGAATCTGGCAAGAAACTTCGCCCCGCAGCAGGTATGGTCTTTCCCAGTTAAAAATGAAATCTTCAACTGACATGCCTGCCTAGATATTCTCAATCGACTCATTTGGGACCCTCAGTTCGATCGGAAGGATTATATTATTGGATACGATGATCGGTTCTCTGGGCCTCTTGAGATACCCCTCGACTCCTGGAAAATGGATCTTACCGATGAAGAGTTTATCCCTCAGCACAGAATATTATACTTCAAGCGAAAGAGCGATAATGATGTTATCTGGGACAGAAAGACAAAGGTCGATAAAATCTTCAGGACAGGAAATTCGACCGACAGTCAGTAGTCCTTTCAAGGATTACCAAACAGTTCTTAGCAGATATTGTGAAGGTGACTCAATTTCAATCATGTGGTTCCAACGATACTTTGGTGCCAGGTAAATTAAACTCGGAGTAGCAATTAATATAATTTAATTGGACACATATTTACTACTGCAGGACGTGGAGAAAATGGCGTCCATTAGTTAAGAGTAAACCGGTCATTCTAGACAATGGCATCTTAGCGACAGCTTCTGACGCAACCGCGGAACAATCCCGAACTCGGACAGGGCGCAGACCTACAACTCCAAATGTGATAAAGGAACATAGACGATCTATCAGAGTATCCATGTATTAAACATGGAGCGCATGTTGCTGAAGCACAGTATGAATGAAATAATTCATCCTGAGAAGCCAACGAAGCGACAGCGCGATTCGAATTTCCAATGGATCGAACAAAAACCATTGAGTTCGCCTGAGGATCGACAGGTAGAACTGAAAGTAGCAGATCTACCAGCCAAACGTTCGCAAGGTCAAAATAGAGCTTCAAATGTATAGTATCAACATACAAATTCTGTGAAAATATCTGATAGCGATAGGCTTGTGAAACTTGTCGATTGAAAAAGGTCAAATGCACTGCCGAACATCCCATATGCAGTTACTGCGCTCTACATGCTTTGAAATGCACATATCGGATTAATAATGAGGCGCTGTACGTGATATGTATCATTAATTTGTTGCTGCTAACAGCAATGTAGGGACAGGCAGCTACTTTCCACTCTAGTGGAAAGAGTGGAACGAATCGAGAAGAGTTTAGATTCTATCCTCTATTCTCCTACAAATCAAGGAAGTCATAGCTCATTACACGCTACACCTCAAAGCATCCAAGAGACCATTCACAGTATCAACACTACTGCTAGTTCCGCCAGTTCCATGCCAACGACAAACACAGCAGAATGGTCGAGTATGAGGAAATTAGAAGAAGAGAAACCGATTCCACTATCGAGAAGTCATACGACCGTCTCAGGAAATTCTCCATACCAAGGCACAGCTTATCAGACGCGACACGAGCAATATCTCCTCCATGAGGAAAGTCGGGACCCATTTTCTTTTGCTTTGGACGGATACAAACGTCCCGAACAAAAGGAGATTATCTCCCTGATTCATGAATTTTTCGATAGAGTCTGCCCTTTATATCCCATAATCTGCGATGATGTTACCTTTGCAATGGCATCATCTATCGTTGCAAGGGGGTTCCGTGATGATCCTCCATCATGCCTGATTCTGATTCTTATCGCGCTAGTCAAAGCATATTCGTCTGAATACCCAGACAAAGGATTAGCAGATTTTCAGTATGCATCGCAGCTTCTTAGTCGTCTGGGGATGAAATTCACTCTCGAAGTCAGTCAGGCACACATTCTGTGCGGATTGTATGTTCTCAAGCGCGGAAGGGTTCTGGACTTCTGGTCCTATATACACACTGGTATGACAATTTTGCATACCATGATCAGCCGGTAAGATTATCAACATTATCCTATCCGAAGAATTGAGAAAGAGCAGCCTGATATTTTAGTGTCGCAGTGACGAAGCATGGGGAACAGGGAAAAATCGCCGGCAGGATGAAAAGAATACCATTCTCCGATTCTACTGGATTTGTATTAATATGGAACGGTAGGTTTCTGTGGTCCCATTTCAGTCTATGGAAATTTTCTAACCAGAATATAAGAGATGTTGTGTCCGAAACAGGGATGTTACCATGTACGCAATTATCACAACTTGAACACACCATGCCATTACCTCTGAGCTGCGATGAATCAAGCTTGACACATTTGAGATCAATAACCAGGTCGACCTATGGATTCTTCTTGGCAGAGATGTCCCTACGAAACATCCTCCACCGCATACTGTCCACCCCAGACCGCGAGCTATGGCCACACATGAGCGAATCTTTGGCCACCTGTATCAGCAAGTACAATAGTCCGTTAAGACCTCTTATCGTTGAGGAATTTGAAAATCAGATTGAGACATGGAGGCTCAACGTCCCCTCCTTCCTCAAATGGTCTCCTGAGCCATACTTATCCTCCGCGCCCCAGCACTATCAGAATAGAGGATTGAGAGACGTGACTACCCGACTAAAATTACTCTATTGGTTTACTCGATTCATGCTCCTAAGGCCATTCGTCTATTGCGTTAATGACAGTATAGAATACTCTTTGCGTCGTGATGATACCAGGGTAAACGAGTTAGCAATGGCAGCAACTAAACTGACAGAGATTTTTCTCATGGAAAATGCAGAAATTAATGTTATTATGGCACATAGGTAGGCCCACTTAAGATGTTAATTACTAGTTTTGTTTTCAAGACGCTAATCCGAATTGAAGAGTTCTTTTCGTCATATTATTCATGAAAAGGATATTGCAAATACGGAGTCAACAATCATTTGTCAATCAAGGCAAAGACATCCATAACCTTATGGCTCAGGTAGTGGAGAGGTTGCAAACGAAAGTTGCACCAGATTCAGAATGGATTATGGGGACGATTAGCGAATGGTACACCTGAATATATTGCCCATTTTCTATTGAACTTTATTGCGAGCTAGTAATTAGTAAGGACGAAATACCCTGGATTTTAGCATAGAAAACGACCACCAATGTATCTGTCTACGTTTATACAAGCTAGTGCCTCTCGGAATACATATTGCATATTAAAGCTAATTCGATGCGTATCACGCTACTCGGGGATTTGGTCCATAACCAGTGACATGAGTCTTTCAAATGCAAGGGCCGGAATAAAAATACTAGTTAGATAAGACTGAGATATGTAGTCTAAACAAACGTACAAAACAAGGCGTTTTTCCCCCAAAATATCTCTGTTCTGTTACCTGGCAATCAGTAGTATAGATTCAAATCACTCACTTCCGCTATCCGTCCTATCTCTCTTTTCAGAGAGCGCAGTCTCAGAAATTACACCCGTTTTACCAGTGTCTCGCGGCGCCTCTTCATCGATCTGTGGGTTGCTCACATCACCAACAAAAGGGACAGAGTCGCCGGCACTAGTTGGTAGGACTAGCTTCTCATCTTCGACGATTCCAAACCACCCGATATATAGCAAGCCTGGTATACCAACCAAAAAGGTAATCACATTTGCCCAAAGTTGGTATTTAAGCTCTATCCCGACCGCACCGATAATAAATGCAGAGGTCGAACCAGCAGACCCGAAAGCATTGCTTTGTTTGATGTTAGTGAATGAAGTATTGATGTAAAGAGGTAAAGGGCCATTTACCAAAGACCCACAATGGACGCAATCTGCCCTGGTCCAAATCCGAGAGATCCAATAACCCAGTAGATGATCACCATTGCGGAATTCTCTATCAATCCATATAATATGAACAGCAGGAGTGACTTAGCGAAGACAGGATCCACAATATCAATTGTCTGGGTTGGATCACGATTATCATATTGATACTGGACTATGAGACCAAAGACCCCTATGCAGCTGTTAGCAACTCCTGTCTTTCAAGCTTAAGAGGTATACCCTACAGGTCAATGCGGTGATTATGGCGAAAGAGGTGACGCCAACTCTTCCGCGTGTGATTCGCGACCAGGAAGTTTTATCTAGAAGCCAGCCCTGGATGAGACCGATAATTGTGGGGCCGACTTGAAGAGATATTAGCATTCAGTTTTGCTGAAACCTGTCTCGAGGAAACTTACTGAGATAGAAGCAGGTGCTCAAAACGGCTCTCGCGCGTACGCTGTGATAAGTTGCGTTCCAGGTCCACATATATGACAGGTCCCATTGCTTTAGAGTCGTTAGTGATCTTCATCAGAGCCGTCTGCTGCGCTACCAAAGGAAGGGATGCGTACGGCATATATGAAAAATGGAGCTAGCAGTAGGAATTCCTTCTTGGTTAACATGGCGCCCAGCCCTTTTGCTTCATCCTTCCAAGAAAGGAACTTATGCGCCACAACTCGAGTTTTATCTTTACGAACAACCTGGGATGGATGTGTGGGAAGTGTAAGTGCAAGTGGAAGACCGAGGCACATAATTGAGGTTATCGCATAGAAGGTAGCTATTATAGAAATGCATCAGCACAGACCTTATTCAATAAAGGCTAAATAAAGCTAGATTTAACATACCATCTGAAACACGGCCTTTCTTCGCTTGCTTTGCATTTAATGCAATGGAAATTATCCCTCCAATGAAACCTCCCGCGTTCTGGAAAGTAAATTTTGTCGCGACTGCCCGGCCACGTTGGTGAACTGGGGGGACTATTCATTTAATGTCAGCGGGGAGATATAGCTGCTTATAGGAAACAATGAACATACAAACGAGATTAATAGCCCCAGAGGCTGTCCAGAGAAAGATACCACTGCTCCCGCACAGCAGACCTCCAAGGATTGGGAACCAACTATTAAAAAACCAGCATTAGTACCGAATTGCAATGAAATCAGTATTTGATCTTCAGCCTCTTAACACATACCTGTTCCCAAATTTCGCATTGGTATACAGTGCCGCTAGAATGCTCCTTAGCTGCAATTCACGATAAGAGGAAACAAAAATAAAATACCTCCATAAGGTGCATATCCCAGCGTTCCCAAAACAAGGGTCCATCGAACACCAATGCGATTACAAATTGCACCAGTAAAGAATCCACCAACTGTAAGGGCACCGAATGTAACTGCATTGGTGATGTTGGATGTCGTAGCACTTTCTTCACCTCCCGCCTTTAGTTCTGTCAGTATCCAGGACCGTTAAATCTTAATTGAAGAATAAGACGTACACCTAAGCCCTGGAGAAGAAGTTAATATAAGCAAATTTCTTGTTTCATATTTTGAAGGTCAAGGGTCAGCATACATTCAAGGCACTAAACATGCCTGGGTGACAGAACGCAGTCCATGCCACAACAAGAACAGAGTACCTATAGAAAATAAATCAGCTTACTACATAGGCCAAGGATTAAACATCTAGTTGAGATTGTGTATTCTTTTGTTGGAGTAACGATAGTTTATTGAACATACCATGGATGGTACCGAAAGCTCGGTGACTTCAGTGACAGTCCCATTTTAATTTTCTTGTGTTAAGATAGTCGGCTCCGCTGCTCCGCTAAATAACAGCAAAACTGAATGGAACGTCGCTAAAATAGATGGTCTGCGATCCCATACCAGCTTCTAGTTTAAGTACTCATGGGATGATCATTCTTAGATGATCTCTTGATTGGAATTCGTCATAATAGCTTGAATTGCTAGCTCCTTGAACATCTATCCGTGCAGCTATCTGGCTGGGATCCGAGTGGGAGGTAAGCTACCGAAAGTAAAGCTTGGAAGTTGACTACTGCGGAATGCTCCGAACTAATTTACCAATGAGGCACTGATCCACACTTGAGCAAGAAGAGTCTACCCCGTGTTGACAATGACAGGTGCTAATAATTGTGGGGTGTATAGGTATCCCCGGTCTAGACGTCGAGAATTACCGAGGAGAGAAACCTATACTCTTGTCTCACAACCAATCATAGACGCCGGAATGGCCCCGAGACTTGTGGATCACGCAACAACGACTAAAATGAAAACATGCGCTGTTGGCGATAAGGCTAACTTTCGACTCAGGATGGGTACTTTTGCCATGTGGACGTTCCAATTAGTAGCTTGCTTCCTAAGCTGGGATCTCCATCCGCTGCTTTAGATCAAAAAAGTAACAGTTAGCGATTCTGGTTTCGTATGGTGCTCTAACGAATAGAATTGAGCATAAAGTCACGCCATTATAATCTACTATCTTGAATGATTAACATAAAACTTATGAGTTGTGATTCTACCTATGCGTATCTATCATTCTCCTTATGTGTACATCTGGTGAAATGCATACGCAGAGAACAAAGCAACTATCTCTAACTTCCATAAAAGCCAAATCCAGGGTGTGGATCCCTCCGCTGAAGTATTTACAACTTCGATTGTGCTTCTGCAGCAATCGAGATATTGTTCCGACTCTGTGTGCCCTTCAAAAGTGACCCACCAGCGACAGTGTTCCGAGATTTCGCTGCCTCCACAGCATCTTTCCATACTTGCTGGATCTGTAATGTTGTTCAACTCATAGTTCATGTGGTATCGTGTGATTTATATTGCTCAACTTACATCATAATCGTATATCCAGTGATGTCTGATACTCCATGTTTCCTTGGCTATTATGGCTACGGCATCATCAAAGGAGAGTGGTGGGTTTTGTGAACGAATATACGAGTCCGTATTGCCGAATTCGTCGAGAATGTCGTACTAGATTATTTTTATTAGAGCTCTAAGTATACACAAGGAATTACGGGAACAAACCAGTTTCTTATAGTGAGGTGATCGGACTTTGTCGACCAGCTCCAGTGCAGCTGCAATTCCCAGATTGTTTTCATGGGCCCATTTCAGTGCCTGACCTAGAGTATAGACATCTTCAAGAGCAAACCCTGCTCCGGCACCTATAATAACAGTTAGCTACCCAGACTAATTTATCGGAAGTTTTATATATTACCGAAAGCACCAGACAATGCTGAAATTCTATTAGCATAGGTACACATGTATCGTAGTTATAATGACTCACGATGTGAAGCGTCTCCAACAAGCACGACTGAGCCCTGGGCGATAATTCGGTCAAGTCTTGGTCCAGCGAACATTGCATACTGCTTGATCTCGTTCGAGAAAGCAACGACATCTTTGACAAGTGGTAAAAATTCCTTTATTTTTGTTAGAACACTCAGCAACTGGGAGTACGGTTATACCTTGAAATGCCGCGTGTGATCTTCAATTGCCGCATCCTGACCCCAGCTAACTTTGTCTGCATCCTTATCGAGCTCTCGCGCCATAGAGGTGATTTCGTATTTTCCGCCACCTAAAGCACAGGTATAGAGCCACGAATCCGGACCATGCCAAAAAGTGATCGCATCAGGTATATTAAGGTGAGCAATTGCTTCTTCGGGTACAATGACTCGGTAGGCCGTTTTGCCGGTGTAGCTAATTCGATGTTCCGGAAATGCATAATTTCGAACAACCTAACCGATTCTCAGTGTCACAATATCCCCAGCGAACAATACAATCGTGATCATACTGAACGAATGCCATCCGCTCCAACAACAAGATCGACCTCATCGGAATACCCATTCTCAAATATCAATTTGAGCTTTCCAGACAGCTGACGCTCAACCTTTACTAGGCGATGAGCCACATGAACTCTCGACTGATCGACTTCTTTCAAGAGAGCTTGCTGCAATGTAGACCGCTGCGTACGGGCGTGCAGTTGATCAAGAGGAGTACCTTCATAACATGTTAAATCCAACCATTACCCATGTTCAAATATCTTTCCATGCTTACCTTCTTGACCGTGAGAATAAAGGAGCTCCCCAGTGCGTCCATTACTACATTTTCAAAATGAGTCTTCAGCGTGATAATTTCCCGGGAGAAGCATACCGATGTTGCACAGCATGGTTATCTCGAGGGCGGTAGATATTCTTCGAGTGGAAATTTTTAGCTGCTCCCATTACCTCTAGCAGCCTCCATGTGCTAGGTTGAATGCTGATGCCAGCTCCAATTTCTCGAATTGCAGTTGCCTGCTCATAAACGTTCCAATCAACGAAAGGGAGCTTGTTTAATTCGATAGCTGCGCCCAAACCAGCGGGTCCACCGCCAATAACAGCGACCTTGATAATGCCGGTAGTATTCTGTGTAGTCATTTTGACAAATAAAGCCAATGTACCTAGATTCACCTTTACTGTGAATGAAAAGATATCTGGTTTTTTTTTTTCTTTCCGATCTACAATTGAGCTATGATACAAGCGTTATCTATATTATGGCGAGCTCTTAAGCTTTCTTTCTCGTGTCTCCATCCGCACCGTACGATTTATTTCACGGCATGTATGGCCTTCGGAATGGCTCCGCTTACAGCCAATCGGACTTCAAGAACCCATCGGGAGAGAACCACGGCGTCTGCACGGCCCATTGCGCCAGTTTAGTCCGCAATGGCGAACGGAGAAATCAGAGGCGCGACTAATTATCAAGTTCATTTACTAATGTGTATAACCTTATGTAGAAATGCTGTCATGAAATCCCTGCTCCCCTCACGGGACAACCAGGTAGTCAGACTAGGAACGCAGCATCGCGGCAAGCCAGTAAGGCAGATTTTAAACTCACGTGATTCTACGTACATCCTGGTGTAAAAGCATAGACTGATACAAAAAGATGCCGCGGGTATATACATGGAAAAGAATACGTTCAGTGAGATACGGAAGACTGTTATATATATCTTGTGGTCTACTTAATTTATTTGGTTATTTATGCTTATGCTATTCAGTTTATTGCATTGTCTACTTGCTATACATTGACAGATGAACTGGATCTACCAGTTCATACTTCTGACTATTCTTTACTTTAAGATTATGTGGTCAATTTTTCTTTCCTTGGCAAGTTCCATCTATCCACACAATATTAGATGTAAAAGGGATTTTAAGATAATGTACTCACTAAACAAGACCTGAGCTTATTAAAAGTGCTTGGTAGAGTACTCTTAGCACTGCCTACTCAATGAATATCTTTTATATGACAAACAATTCATCGTACGTAAGCCTTAAGAAGAAATCTTCCAAGTTACGATGAACTTCTAAATAGCCACATTGTTTGGAAGATCCTAACTGACAGTGTCACGGGACTTCTTTCAGATGATACACAGCAGACGGAGCCCGCCTAAAAAAAAACAAGATTGAACATTTAGGGGGTTAGATCTATTTCCTTATTTCTAAGATTATTTATCTCTTTCATCACAAACCCAAAAACTTTTCATGACCTTGTCATAAATGTGTAAGAGGACTTCTCCTTCAGTCTTCTATTGCACTTGCTTGCTGATCTTCCCGCTGTTTCTTTTTCCGACGGATATCTCACTGCTGCTTGTCTGGAATATTACTGCCATCGTGCCTTCCCCAGTAACGTCTCAGTTTTGAGGTGTAAAGAATCCCTTAATATATCGAAAGACATACTTGACTGATCCTTACTGCAGTATCGTACAGAATTCAATATCCTCATTCACTTGCATCTCTTTCAGGACCTTCATCCACTCAAACAAGTATTCTGCGTGCTTGAAGAACTTGAATTCAATGGACGTTCGTTTTCTCAAGAAGAAGTACAGCTTCTCTCCTTCATCGACCCGAAACGAAGCTCAGGTACCAGTCTTACGGTCTCCGTCGACTGACAGTCAGTCTCTTGGTGCGAAAGGACATCGAAAGGATGCAGCAAATGATCTACAAATGGATGAGAAAGTTTGCAATATATCTTCTGCCTTAATTGAGGAGGACAAATTAACTCGCGAACTTACCCGTGGTGCACCGACGGATTCAAGCGGCGTACTGACACCATCGGCGAGAAATCCTAATGAAGAGGAGACCACCAGGAAGAGGAACCAATATTTTGAGAACTCATTCAGTACTCGAGAGCCACATAATGCCCCAAGATACAGGGTCAATCAGGATTCGATCGTTATCATTGAAATCAAGACAAATACCAGAGTATGTCCAGCCTTGCTCTCGCCTAAACGACAAATGTCGGAACCATATTTTGTACTAATAGTCGAATCCAGGTGAGAGCAGATGAGTTTCACCTTCTTTCTGATACGTCTTCTCTCTTTGCGCAAGTATATCACCGACCAGAGAACTCAATCCTAATTACGATTGAACAGAATGCCTGTCTTCTCTTCGGCAGTTCTCCCGCTCCAGCCTATCTCTTGACAGTTTCTGCACTTCCTTGTTTGATCGCGCCCATTACAAACCTACGAAACACAATATTGATTCAACAGGCACTCCATGAACTTCTTCGCATACCACCAAATCGTGGGGTAATAAGGTTCAACTCAGTATCAGAAGAGAATTTTGCAACAAATGGAGTAACTGTTATGGGCGAAATAGAGCAACTTGAGCAGAACGCAAGAGAGGAAAACCCTGGGATCCTTAAAACTATCTCGCGTTCCATGAGCAGGAAGCTTAAGTCAAGCAGCTCCAACAGCATGTCACTCTCTCTGACTACTACGACTACCTCCTCATTTCCATTGATAGCTGAAGCGCACAAGCCTCCTATGTCAACCGGAATTGCTACCGGAAGGAGTTCAGGAGTTACAGATGCCGAAGGTGGAAACAAATCGCGGACAGTGAAAAAGACAAGGAGCGTGCGAAACTTCGTCGCTCGTCGACTTTCTGAGCTTGGATCTATGGGAGATGCCCCGTAACTTCATTGGGAGTTCTAATTAATCTGCAACAAAATCGAACTCTCTCGAGAGAGCGATGCACCTCAGGAGAAGGCCTCGTCTTTGAGTCCATAATACTAGAAGCTTCAGTGTGAATAAGTAGGCACAGATCGACCCCCTCTTAAGCCGCGTATTGAAAGTCTCTGAGTCTTAAACCAAATGAGTGGAAGCAGGAATTATTTTAGACCTCTTCCTTCTATCCCGTCCTTTTGGGATTCACAGTATATTCATGCTTACTGAAAGCAGCTTCCAGGCCGGAAGGCCTCTGACATTTTTGTAATGGATGGAAGAAACAAAAAGAGAACAATTATATTTTTACTAGTAGACGATGAAAAGCTTCCTGGTTTAAGTTCTTTGGCTTAAAGCAATAGAGCTCCTGCCGCCTAATGCGGGGGCGGCTCAGTAGGTAACAAATGTCCATTCTCTCTTTGTGACGCGTAGACTTTCCTCTGTTGTGTACGCCCAAAGTTATTCTGTTCTCTCCTCACCATGCTAGCAAACTACAAATACGCACATGAACTGTCGATGCCACAGATATCTTACAGCTTGATCTATTTCATATGCCCGCTACAAAGATAACGCGGCCGTATTGTATCGATCTCTCAGCCGCAAAGCAGACTAATACCCCTACCAACATCATGATCTCAGAGATTGAAGGCGACTTATTCGATGCGCCTGATAGGGCAGTTCTGATTCGTATGTGTATCCCTTTATGATACGTCCCTTATGCATTCTCCTGGGATAGGTTGCGCCTATCGAGATCTTGAGCTAACCCTTTATTGCATTTACGAGTAGACTCCTGCAATTGTCTAGGTCATTGGGGGAAAGGAATCGCCCGCGCTTTCAAAGAAAAGGTTACCAGTCCCGCATCTTGGTTTGTCTGAATTCGACAGTGCACCATGTTCTCATTCCTACTTATGACACATAAATATGGAAGCTTACAGTAACCAGTATCCAGGAGCGTTCGAAATATACCGTGCACATTGCCAAAGCCTCCTCTCTAAACGGAAATATGCAACGTTATCCAGCATAGAAGACCCTGATGACCCTCCTGCAGGCAGAAGAGTACGACTTCCGGAAGGAACTGCACTCATCATTCCGCCTCAGGAGAGAGATTATCTGCCGCAACAGTCCAGGGGAACAAAACGTGAACAACAAAATAGCTCAGTCCAGTGTGGCAGTAAGAAAAGACACTGGATTGTTTGTTTATTTACATCACGAAGAGTGGGGCGTAACGTGAGCCCTCCGGAGGTTATTCTAGCAAATACCAGGACCGCAGTTGAAGATATGAAGAGGCAATTGATGGAATTGAAAAACCACAGAGAAGATGCGTATAGCAATGGTATCCACGATACTGTGGAGATCAGTGATAGTCTGGTAGAAAAGCCAGGAGAACTCTGGTCTTGCAAATTCAATTCCGGACTGTTTGGGGTGGATTGGAAACTGTCTAGGAAGATCCTGGAGGACGCAAGTTTGAACGTTACGGTCATTACGCCGAAGGAAGAGTAACGACGACTACTTGTGGGACAATTATTGTAGACATGCACTCATATAGGGAAAGAGGTGTTGTTAGTTAGTGTTTTGCTTCCTAGGGGGCTTGTGATAAGATGTTCTCTCATATCGCATGCAACAGTCGGTCTTTGAACTAAAGACATCCAGATGTAGCAGCTTTGGTACTTTGAAAATCCCAGATGTGAGCAGTAAATTTGAGTCGAATTAATAGGAAAATTCTGGCGCAAAAGGAAATCATGTTTGGGGGAAATTAAAATACTTCTTATCAGTTGTCGAAAGTTGCCATGAGCAGTCACCTGACGTCGTGTCCTGAGGATCGCGTCTCCGCAGCACTGGCGCGTCGAATGGCCGATTACCCCGGCCTCTGCTATCTACAACTCTGGCCGTCACCCATCAATTCTTACATTGAAAAGTCTTGTTCCATATCTAGTATCCCATACTGGTCAGGCATATTCAAGAATGCCTGTCGAACGTCAACCTCCGCAGAAGCGCAGACGACTGCCGTTCAACCCACCACGCCCACGAGCATCCGCCAGCGCCGGTCCATCTAATGCAGCACCCAAGTCGAAAGGATCAAAAGCGACGTCGAGCGCTCGTACTTCAATAGGTTCAACGTCAAGAGGAGCAAAAAAATCATCGACGGCTCGGAAACGTGCCGCCTCCCCATCCATATCACGCTCTGCTTCTCTAGCCTCAGCTTCAGGGTCGCGATCAGCCTCCGAATCAGGATCGGGAAGTGAGACGACTCCAGAGCGAGCGCGGTCACCCTCGCAAGAACCAGAATTTATACTCGCCGAGATCATTCGCCCTAATAAGGAGGAGGATGTTGACTCGAGTGAACCTGCTATTCCTGCGAAACTATTAACAAGACTATTGCACCATCACTTTCAAAGTGAGAAGACGAAGATCGCGAAGGATGCTAATGTTGCTGTCGCAAAGTATGTGGATATCTTCGTAAGAGAGGCTCTAGCCCGAGCGGCTTATGAGAGGGCGGAGGGGCAAGGGGCTGAGGGCGGGAGGTCGATTGGTGACGGATTTCTCGAGGTAGGTTTCTGCTATGGCTCTTCAGGCAAAGCATCTCCAAATAAATCGCATATTGCAATGTTTATGGCTGACCTTGGCATTCTTACTTTCATGCAGGTCGAAGATCTGGAAAAAATGGCACCGCAACTAGTCCTGGATTTCTAATCCCCATCAATTTGTTCTCTTCATAGGAAAGGGGTTTCTGGCGTTTGCTGAATTCGGGTCATTTGTGCGTTTCGAGATACCACTAGCTGGAACGAAGTTACGATTAAACGTCGGTTGAAGATCGTCCGTTGAAGGACAACTATTTGCTAGACTCGTCTGATACAACTTTATATCTTCTGTCAATAATCTAGCGAATCTAATGGGAACGTAAAACAGATCGATGCGATGGCCTACGCGTATGTGCTAGGTTTTACATAATTAGCCTAGCCGACTATGCATACTCGTGGACTCCAATGTAGTATCCTACTGGCCGCCTAACAATGATATGCTAAGATGTGCTTCGTATACCTCGGGCTACTCCTCGGAGACTAATCCCATGCACCGCCCCGTTTAGCTTGCTCGATGGGAAGTGTTTCCTCTCACGTTTCACCTTCGCGGCACATCAATTCAAACTTCGGGTGTGATCTGACTCAAGGATGGCCAGATCTCCAAGACTACTGTAATTATCCGAGCACCCTGGCCTCGGAATCCATCTTCTCCGTAGTCCGTATTATAACCACCATGCTGCAGGCTTCTTGTTAGACGAACCCCATTTTGATGCTTCAGATGCAGAATCTACGACGAGGCGCTGTCTGCGTTCTTAGTTAAGCTCCTATGCGAAAGTCTTTCGAAATAAGTGCATGCTATTTAGTAGTGACTCTGCCGGTATTTATTCGATAAGTATAGAGATTGAAACGATCCAAATCAATATCGGAGAATCAAGGTTCTGACTATTCTACATGCATGGATGGACCTTTTCATCCTTGTTTTAAAGGTAAAGTTAAGAACGGCCCAATATTAACGCTTTACCCGTTCGGGACCAACTAACCAGGGGCCGTCTCAAGTCATCGCTTATTGCAGATGCGACACTCACCAAACACCCGGAGATGCCTCCCTACTTGCCAGCTTCCTAAACTAGAAGAATAAGCATAACATTATTAACATTATGCTTTTCAGCATGAGTTGTGGGAGGATAAATCGGCAAACGTTGCATTTATTCCAGCTATCTCCGAACGCATATACTGCAATTAACATTCACAAAAGGCCTTCATTGCTTATCAACGGTCGCAGAAATCTCGGTGGTAACATAGTGAGAGAGCTAACTGCTATGGAGCCAACTTTAAGCACTATTTGGGATACTGGAAATTAGTCCCTTAACCTGATATGGAATATGTGCGGAGACCTGCAACACTCCATGTTTGAGGATAGCCATTTTCAGACAAGAAGTACCCCACATGCGTCCCACGAATATCCAGAAATGGCAACGGTCGACATGTAATGCGGCTTAACGTTGCACAGCCGGGTCTTGAAAGCTAAAATGGGTGCCTGGCATTGTCTGTTCGTCTGGGGAATCGACCGATCGGGAACATCTGTGACGTACGCTTCTATTCCAGGATCGGCTCCTGTTCCTGGGAGTAAAAAGGAAGGATTAAGCCCCTTACGCCTTAAAAGCGCATTTTCTCCCCATGCTTCTTCTTTTTTTTCTTTCTCTGTCTCTTCTAAACATCTGAAGGCTCCGCTAATTTTTTACTTTCTCTTTTCTAATTCCCTACTTTCTCTCGATAAAGCGCTAGTCGCTTATCAATTTATTCTTATCATACTCTCTTTGGAATCAGAATTATTTCTAGACAAAAAAAAATACTGCCAGGATGCAGCTCATGAATGTGGTTTTGTCGGCGTTCGCCATGGCTGCCGTGGTTCGGGGAGAAATAGGAGGAATGTCTTCAGAGTTAGGAACCCTGTTGGGTCAATCCCACAAGGCCAAGGCTTCTTCGAGTTCAAGCGCGAGTTCGAGCTCCAGCACTGGTTCGGTCAAGGTGCATGCCGTCAAAGTCGGCTACAACGGCACCTTGACCTTTTCTCCGGATCAGTTGCAGGCGAACCCTGGTGATATGGTCCAGTTCCAGTTCTATCCCAAGGTATATCCATCGTGTCTTATGGCAGTATGCCTTGCCAATCTAATCATTGATGTTTCCAGAACCACTCAGTTGTCCAATCGACATTTAATGCCCCTTGTACCGCAATGGTTGACTCAACGGGTGTGAAAGGTATCCAGTCTGGATTCATGCCCGTTACTGCCGATGCGAAGGATGTGCCTGTATTCACTATGCAGATCAATGATACCACTCCTATGTGGCTTTACTGCAGTCAAGCGACCCATTGCCAGGAGGGTATGGTCATGGCTATCAATGTGTAAGTTGCACATTTCCGTAGAAATGAGTGAGATATTGATTGTTGTTTAGTGCCAGTGGAAGCAACAAAACTTTCTCCGCTTTCCAGGCTCTTGCTGCGCAGCAGCCCGCTGGTGACAGCTCTAGCAGCAGCACCACCAATGGTGGTAGTACCGGCACGACCTCTGGTAGCAAGACCAGCTCCTCAAGCAAAGCCTCAAGCAAAGCCACTGGCAAAGCCACTAGCAGTGCAAGTGCTACTAAAGGTGGAAAGGGTTCTCAGTCTTCTGCCGCTGTCGCCGCCTCATCCAGTGCTGTTGTTTCGACGTCTAACGCTGCCTCCTTGTCCGTATTCAGCACGGCTGGTTTCTTGGGTCTTCTTATTGCTGTTTTTGCTATGGTCCTATAATTTTAACTGCATTGTGCGCAAGTGTGGATGAGGTTATGAAGTCATCCTGCCATTATCAGTCTTTTTTTTTGTCTGCCATATTCTGTTTCCTTGGTTTCTATATTCTAATACCGGCCGGACCGACAGGATTAAAGAGCCTCTTTTTTCCATGATTCCCCTTCACGATTCCAAGAGATAGTATTCTCAGGTTAAAAGATGTTCCAGTGAACCTCAATCCACAATCGTAGACTAGTAATTAAATTATTTGGTTAATTATTAGATTAGCGGTTGAGAGTACCCCGTAATAAGTTATAGTTAGAGAACTGAGAGCTGTTGACGGGCTTTGCAACAGCCACCGCCTCCGGCAGAATCGCGTACCTTATCGAAATCAACACCATCGCGTGCCGCCCGAGGATCGGGACTTCTGTCAATTAATTTGGCGACAGAAATGCCTGTCTTAGGCGCAATCCATCAAAATGAACGATACAACTACTGCCTTACTTACAGAGCACTTCAGTTACACACCTTTAGTAAGTTGCTTAATCCAATGTCTTCGTGATTCTGTTATTTTGCGCAGTTCTTGTTCTAGACGGCTCTTTGGCGGGGCGAGCAACTCTACGTCCTATGTTTGAACCTTGAAAAATCTTTAGCATAAATGAACGTTATTGCTAACATGCCGATTTATGGTCTAGTCTCTAATAGACGACATTATCAACTCCATCAACAATCTCATCTACCAGGCCATCTCCAGTCTCGAATCCGGATTATTATCGACCCCTCCGGAACGCCTAGGCTTTACACTCGCGAACAATGGATCCATTATCCCTGATACCGATGCGGATGGAAATGTAGAGTATCCTGAGGCGAGACTCGAGATAGAAAATGGGCTACATCAGTTAGAGACGCTGTTGGAGGCGACGGTAGATAAGGCGTTTGATAAATTCGAGATCTATGTCCTGCGCAACATCTTGACTGTCCCAGAGGATCTGGTTGGCTGGATCAGATTGGGACATTATGAGGTATGTTATACTGCTTAGGAGCTCATGATAGCTTGTGATCTCGCCTTCTGCGGCTTTCGCGCATACGGTCACTCCTGGGACCGCGCGCATACTAATGCTTGTGCTTTGGTTCTGAGCATCACATCTGTGATGACCTATGCTATACAGCTAAGCGATGAATTGAATTTTAACTTACTGGATATAATATTAGAATCTCTCATTCAATAATTCGTCACCGAATGCGCCGACTCCAGAATCGATAAATCTCCAAAGAAAAAAGCTCCATGAGACCCGAAAACTCCAGCGGGCTCTGAAGCAAGAGTCTGCCCGCAACGATGCCGTTATCGCACAATTACGATCCATCCTTTCAGACGCTGAAGCAGCCAACACGAAACAAACAGAAGGCAGCGCCGACTCCCAAGATCCGCGCCCGACTCGAGATCCCAATTTGCCTGATCTCTCATTCCTAACTTCCGATCCGGCCGCAATGCAACTGGGAGTCAGAAGCGGAGCAGAATCTGGAACCAGAAATCATCTCACTACACATGCGACATTCATCCTATCTCAGCTGCCCGCCCTCCGTAATATGCTCAATCAGCTTCGTCCTAAGCTGGCTACGTTACCAAAGTCAGCAGATGATATGGAGCTCGATAGTAGGAAGGCTGAGCGACGAGCCTACATCGAGAGCAGGATCAGACTCCACCTGGAGAGAACGGGAGAACTCGCCATGGACGACGGAAATATCGTTCTAGCAGGAAGAAAGATCAGAAGCAACGACGCACAAGCTGTTGAGAGTGTCATGGGAATGCTCACAAATGAAGAGAAGGAGGAGTCCTAGTTTGCATATTGAACGACATCTCATTTTTACACCGTACTTATGATTCTTTGGGTGTCTATAGGCGCTTATTCGATTTTGTGACTACAGCAAGATTGGTGTATGGAGTTTTCCCTGGATATACCCGCACGTCCGGGTGAGATGAGGACTATGGAATTGATAACTGTCAAAATTTCTGTCATATGGCAACGGATATGGGCTAATGAATGAGTAACGTTTACGCTTCACCAATAGGGCAGCATCAGCCTTCAATCTTACATTTACCCAGCGTATAGAAGGCAGTCTTTGGAGCGCACAAGCCTTATAGCTATAGTTGACTAAATACACTTTTTCGTGAAGACTGAGAATATCTTATTGTTATAAGATAAACCGTTTTGGTTGCCTTTCATGACTCCATTCATCGCTATCTCAGAGATTGGGTTTATATATGATGATGGCAGACCCCCAGTAAGCTATCCACAGTGAGACAGGGATTTTCCATCCCCTATCCACCCACATACATCTCAGGCTCATTGTTAGAAATGTAGCCTGGAAGATATTTGCCCTACATAAAGCTCCCCTACAGGCCGAGAACACGTGGTAGAAGAGTTTTCCCGTCGTGCTGCCACGACCCGCGTCCACCGGGTCCCCAGCTACTAAACAAAATACGGTTGCTTATGCCAATTACCTAAACCCAGGAAATACTCCACGTCTTCTGTCCCCGTCGGAAAGGCACGACATCGATAACGTCCGATTTCAAGATATCCTCAATAGTCTCACCGGCGTCATCGAACGTGATAAACTCCTTCTTTTCCTGCTCAAGGCCGTAAAATTCTCTGCCGAACTTGCTCAGGAAGCCTTCGAGGATCTCCGGAGTAATGTCGTCTTCCTTCAAGACACCATTCTGGCAGCCCTGGTCAAAAGCATCGATGACCAACTGTGCAGCGTAGGGCTGGGAGAAGACGCCTGCGGCAATCTTGTCTCCGCCACGCTTGGCGACAGCTGGGTGAGGAGCGCTGTCGGAGCCGAAGAAGAACTTGGGGTTGCCAGATGCTGCAGCTCGCAGAAGTGCATCGCGATCTGCCGGGGTTTTGGCAACAGGCTTGCAGAAGCAGAAGGGGTCGCCGGCCCAGGAGTCGACGATGATCGAGAGGTGATGGGCGGTGATCGTACCAGCGACCGTTGGACCGCACTTCTTGACAGCCTCCACGGCTGCAGCCGTGGTGAGATGCTCTAGGAAATATAGGTCAATTTTTTTTCTCTAAAAAAAAGGATTAAGCCTCTCTTACCCAAAATGATACGAAGATTAGGGAATCTCTTATGGAGCTCAAACAGAGTCGGGAGAAAGCGTTCCTCTGCAGACATGACCGTAATGTCGCCTTTGGAAGGAAGCTCCCCATGCAAGTTGAGAATTAGACCCTGGCGCTCCATCTCTGCGAAAACGGGGTAGAAAGGAGCGTAGTCAACGACTCCAGAAGAAGAATTGGTGGTAACACCGGCCGGGTAGCTCTTGACGCCGGTGATGCCTCTCTTCTTGGCTTCAATGATAGTCTCCGGGGTGATTGACTCATGCAGATAGAGAGACATGAGGTACTTCACCTTCGGCTCGATAGCTTCCAAGCGCTTTCGGTAGTCCAAGGCCTGCTGGACGGTGGTAACTGGCGGGACTAGATTGGGCTGATATACAAGATCAGATTTTGAATAAGAAGTAAACTGCCTATGCTTAACAATCCATCACCTACCATAACATAGACAGTGTTCACACCACCTTTCCTGATCGTAGGAACGACCAGTTCCATCATTGCGCCATCCCGGAGATGCACTACTCTATCCATTAGCTATCTATCCAGAACATCCAGTTTGAGTGGTTTGCTGGCCTACCGTGAAAATCTGCCGGGGCAGGGATCTTGATCCCCCTCAACTTTGGGAAAGGCATGATGATCCTCTGGTTCCAAACAGTCTCAGAGAATCCTGTCTGGTGACTATGTATGGAATCCTCCCCAATGGAATAATAATATGGGTTCCCCGCGATCTAAAAATTGACCGCCCGCCGGCCGATTTTTTTACAGTTGGACTGCATCATTTCATGCAATATCATTGGTCGGTTTTTCTCCAAGCTTTCAAAATCATGTGATTCTGAGCGTTTCTGCCGAAAGCGGTCAGTAAAATTAGGGAACCAATCACTGTGGATTTTCCTAATTTCCCCTCCTTAATCGCAACTAATGATGAATAGGGTAATACAGGAAGTAAGGGACAAAAAGAGTACAGCTTGGAAGCTAAGTTGTCCCAAAATAGTGCAATAATCATGCGAGATCTATTTCGTGCATGGATACGGAAAATATCCGTGAAGAGAGCTCGTTCTAGGGCTGACCTTCAAGCAATGATTGACTGCCTCTGGACCTGTAGCCGCCGACCTCCATACCCCCTAGGCTGTTTTAGCCATCCTCGGCGCTCTCTCTCAGCGTATCAGCTTCAATAACGCCATCTCTGCGATTCTCGTCACACTGTGCACATACGTGGAGGCGAACAGGGCTCGATGTTGGGAGTTTCTAGCAGCCCATTCGCCCCTGTCCTGAAGAAATGATTTCCGGCCGGGCGCTTCTGTGCAGTTTGCAACATGTCTTGCAGCGAGTGCTTTAGCTCATCTCACTATCTATAGGACTTAGCAACTAGAAGTAAACTCCCTACTCCAGGAATAGACATAAGGTTAGACAGAGAGCCACACAGATACCGTACAAGGAAACTTTAGTATCTCCTCGGGTTGAGTACTGCCAATGAAGTGAGATCTTAGGCCAGGATCATACTTCGCTTAAGGTCATACTTGCTTCGAGGACAGCGCCCGCACGATGGTGGTGTCCTGACTAATTTATACCTTGTGTAAAAGAAAGTTCATGGGAGACTCAAGCTGACCAGCTAGAGAAGATACATTAAGTATCTGCATCCCCCATTCATCCTTTATTGTTTATAGTCTAATAAAATATTGTTTTCTTCTCCTTAATTGTCCTTATAGGAGCTGCTCTGGATAGCCTCTCGCTACTTTTCTTTCTCCACTCCTTGATTGTGTTCTTTTTGCCTCTGCTTTTCGACAGAAGACGGAGAAACTATTGCTGCAAAGCTTATTTGTATCACTGTCTGCAGTCACTGATATAAGGCCTTCCTTTAGCCTTCATTTATCCTCACAATGAGTTCTGAATCGACCTTTTCGGGCCACTCCTCGGACCACGAATCAATCTATCTGGTCCGGAGCAAAATCCTACATTGGATACGTCTCGGAGTGGCATTCCTGATTTTTGCGGCCGCCGTGGCAATCGTTGGCTGCGAAGCTGCTCCTCTCCATCATTATAAGGAGACAAGCTCTTATGACAAATATTGGCTCTTCCTTTGGCCGCTCAACCTCGACATCCGTGAGACAACCGATCTATTGTCTTGTGGCGCAGTGATCGCCTTCCAGGCCCTGATCTATATCATCGCAGCTGTCCTACCTTCGGTACAGTCTCTCTCTCGCTCTAATACATCTATTCCAAGCTGACAATATGTTTTTTTAGCCTCATTCGCGGACGAGACTACTCACAATCCTCTCCGCTGCCGTTGCATTCACAGGATTTATAACAGCAGTTATCGGCGTGGCATTTGCGATCTATATGCCCTCATCGAAATATCCTACCGGATTCACTGATTATGAGACGATCCATTCTTGGACATGCAGATGGAAATCCTTGAACGGGACTAACGTCACTGACGATGGTGAATCTCTGAGCGCTCCTGCCAACTTCTCTCGCGACTGCATGGAGACCCGAGCTGGTTTTATCCTCCTTGGTCTGCTGATTGGCCTCGAGGTGATCATGGGCGCTGCTGCTATCGCTGGGTTGTTCTTTGAACGTAGTGTTGGCAAGCAGCGACGTGCCGAGAGTTTCGAGCTACAGAAGGCTACGATCACTGTCAAGGGGCCCTGAGAAATTCCTGGCAATTTTATCGGATCTCACTGGGTCTGTCTGCTGGGAGGACAGTCTGCAAGTTATGTAGGGAGTATCACTCTTATCAGCTGCTTTATCTGCGGAAGTTCAGTATGTAGGATTTATGTGGATAGTTGATTAGGCAGGGATTCACGTCGAATGTAGATAATATATGAGGTTTTATGAGATACCGTAGACGGTACATCTCTATGTTAGCTTTTCTCTTCTAACAGCGCTGCAAACCCCCTGAAGCATTCCAAGGTTTAGTTCTGGAGCGGATGTATTATTAAGGAAATAGTCACAGCTGCCAAGGATCGCATGCAAGGATACACACCGCCTTCGGCAGAATTCGCGCTTTCCACTTTACGCGGAGCTCGCGCCGCAGTCCGCCACTTTCGAAGCTTCACCAGATTCTACCCTGCTTCACTGTCTATTTCCTGGCTACAGAATCCAGGGCTTTCTCGCTCACTATTCTGTCAATCGCGCAGGCATTCTGAGAGTCTATAACTACAGCCACAATGCCGGCTGCCGCATCCGCCAATCAGCCGGTGGAAAAACACCTGGATCTTGACAATGACGACGAAGAGTACATCTCGGAAGAAGACAAGGACTTCCAGCTTGAGGGTGCTGGTCAGGATGAATCAGAAGAGTCTTCAGAGGAGGAGCAGGAGGCCGGTGGCAGGCCGGCAAAGAGGCGAAAGCTAGGTGTAAAGAAAGCGACCAAGACAGATGAAATGGAACTGGATTCTGGCGATGAGGCGATGATAAAAAAAGCGAAAGAAATGAAGAAAAATAAAGTCAAAGGGGCTGCTGTGGATGAAGACGAGGAAATTATTGACTTCGATGAAGATGAAGAGGCTGGGATAGGAGGCTTCGTGAAGACGAGGTCGATGAGGATGAGGATGTAAGTTGATCTCCTCGTTCCCTTTTCATTGCTATTCTGCAGGTATGGAAGTTCTGACGGATATTCTGTCTGCAGACAAGAAGAGCGCAGACCCCTGGCCAAGATCGACGGCGCTACGATCGATGTTGATGCAATATGGGAGAAGATGAACCGGCCTGACGCCGATGTTGGACTGCTTCCTACACAAAAAGTGCAGGAGCAAGACGGTACGCCGGTAGAAGATGAGAATAAAGAGTGTCTCGATCGTGAGGCAGAAGCTGTGCAACAGAAAGCACCGACTCTACCCTCGGAGGAAATGATCAAAATAAAGCGCACATACAAGTTCGCCGGCGAGATGATCACCGAAGAGAAACTGGTTCCAAGGGACTCGGCGGAGGCAAAACTTTTCCTGTCCAACGAGGGAAAGGATAACGCAGAGACTGTCGACGTCAACGATGCGGAGGCTAAGAAATCTGCTGTTAAGCTCCGCCGGCCTCTCCGCAAGTACTCTCGATTTGATCCAAACCCTCCTGGCTTTATTAAGAAAAGTTGGGAGAAGCAGCCATCTACCGACTCTGCAGTTATGGGTGAAGATACAGATGCTAAAGGACCTAAGCTCAATACTGTTGAAAAGTCCAGACTCGACTGGGCTGCCTACGTGGATCAAGCCGGTATCAAAGATGAGCTCAATGTCCATAGCAGGGCCAAAGAAGGCTACCTTGGCCGGATGGACTTCTTGGATCGCATGGAGGCGAAGAAGGAAGAAGAAAGACGTAACGCACGATTAAAGGGATTGTAATGCAAGTTCTTGTTTAGCCTGGCTCTATACAAATTGCTTTACAAGGTTATCGCCAAGAGCTCTTTGAGGTCGACGTTTACTACCTCAGACAGCTACCGACTTTGCGGCCATCTGGAAAGCAGGTGTCTCCTTTTTCCCGGAGATGGTACTCTCTTTCCACTTACCCTCAAAATACACACCAGCCTTGATAGGCTCATAGCGCTTTTCGACCTCTGGCGCTGCACCTCGTCGGCCTTCAACCCACTCCTTCCATTCCGCTCCAAGGGGCAGCACATCCACCAGATATAAGGGGTTTCCATCGCAGAAGTACGGTATGCTGTACCGATGCACACCTGGCGGTGGAGCCTTGACTCTATGTTGTGCAGACGTATACACTCCGTTGGTGAAACGCGATAGCAGATCACCGCAGTT
Source organism: Paecilomyces dactylethromorphus (assembly GCA_029606265.1). Lineage (NCBI taxonomy): Eukaryota > Fungi > Ascomycota > Eurotiomycetes > Eurotiales > Thermoascaceae > Paecilomyces > Paecilomyces dactylethromorphus. The sequence continues at coordinate 1,795,579 of JAPVCE010000041.1, read as the reverse complement.
GATCACGTACGCACCTTCAGCCGGTGGTACGGGAATGAATTCTTTTGTCTCCTTATCCAGAACTTCCAACCCACCGACATTGTCTTGGAACAAGATGGTAATGAGACCCCAGTCGGTATGAAGTCCTGCACCGATATTATCCTCTCGTGCCTTGCTCTCATTCGCATAGTAATGGATCAGGCGGCAATGCGACATTTGCTTTTCAAAATACTCGTCGAAATAACCATTGGGCAAGCCCAACCCTTCTGCAATGAGACTGCTCAGGAACCGGCCCAGCTCGTCTGCCTTTCGATAATATTCCCTTGCCGTCTCCTTGAATCCAGTCAATCCATTCTCCTCCGTCTCCACTGGCCACGCATCTCGCACCTCCTTCTCCCGCTCATCCACAAACTCTGGCGCAATGCAGAATCCCTCATTCAGATCGGGCTTTCCCCGCGCTGCGTCGAGTGAATAACGCTGGAAGGTCTCATAGCCACCGTGGATATGATCAATCTTTGATGTGGTCCTTTTGAAGGAATCGGGCTGAGAAAAGAATTTCTCCATGTACGAAAGTATTTCTTTTTGGAGAACAGGAGAGATGCAGGGATTATCCCTGACTTGAAAGAAGCCACGTGTGAGACAGGCGGCGCGTATAGCAGCCACAAGGGTATCGCGCCGTTGTGAGAGAGTGATAATGGGAATTTTATCAGCCATCTCCTTTTGCTCTTCCATCTAATGACTATTCTCAAGACGTGCCGTAGATATCAGACTACTGCATCCCGCGAGTGCAATTATTTTTCGTGATGAGGTGTATATAATAGATCAGCTTGACATAGATATTCGTCTAGAGCCGTCCGTCTGATGATAAGGCAGATAGCGCGGGGGAGAACCATAGAACCTTATCTATCGGTTCCGTCGAAGCGGAAAAGCAAAAAGCAGGAGTATACCAATTCGACAAGACTTTCTGAATACAGATTATAGTAATAAATTCGAACTAATGGATCTCTATATCATTGGAAGCATATCACACTCATCTAGCATACGCTACTGTCATAAAAATGTCGCTTGGTTTTCATTCATATACGGAGATTCATACACGTCATATAGATAAGACCATAAGCATATCCAAAAGGACCCGGCCCATTTGTTTTTAGTTTCCGAGAAGCGTCACCACCTTCCTCCTTTCCTTCTGTACATACGTGTTCCCTGAAACCACTTGATCCCGAGATTTTATCCGCTCAGTCACTAGAAGTATCCTTTGGCAGGTACTGAATGCCCGAGTCAGGGCACGTCGAGTCCGAAACTATAAGTGAAAACCATCAGTTAGTCATGTCTTTTAGCTTTTCTTGCACTTAACTGCTAGATCAAATCCCAATGAGGTAAAATAATAAAAAGTAGAGAAGCAGCATAGAAAGAAGAGAGAAAAACATACCAGCATCAGCAGCGACATATGTGCCCGAGATAGCGTTTCCCTTAACGTTAAAGTAGTACCAGACTTCGTCGAGCGCGCCGTCTTCGCAGTTGATCGTGACGCTGGCGCCGTGCGCTTTCGTCAGGGCGTCCTGCAGATCGCTGAGGTCGTAGGTCTGGGATGAGCTGGGGGTGATGCCGGCGTCGGAGAGGAACTGGACGACATTTTATTAGTATTGTAGATAATTTGGACTATGGTCAATTGAGGGCGTTCTGATGACGTACCTGGTAGGTGTTCAGACCTTTGAAGAGGTCCACAACCTTCTGGAAAAAATCACCAACTTCTTCCTGGGCGTAGTAGTCAGTGTAGCAGTCCGGATCGATCGTGTTGATGCAGGTTCCGTGCTTGGCTGATTTACAAACACAGCGGTTAGTATTGACGGTACTCTTTTTTCCCTTTACGTTTCAGATTGTTGAAGTATGATTCTACTTACCCCACTCATGCTCATAGAAGCTCTCGTCGTCACCGTTCTCATCCTTCCAGTAAGTGTCCATATAGTCTAGAAGCTCCGTCCGGCCCTGCGCCTGCAGGATACTGGTGATGTTCTTGTACGCGCGCGACTTGTCGCAGTTCGATTGATACGTGCCATCGCAGTTATCCGGCCAGAGACCGTGGATGGTCCAGGAATCGCTAGGTCCTGTGGCCGGGTTGGTGTCCCAGAATTGGGTCTGGAGAAGGAGACCGCCAGGAGTGTTGAAGCAGCAGGTATTCTGGGCGGTTGTGCTGTTATGGCAGCTAAGTTGGGTGTCACTTGAACAGGTCTGTAGACCAGCCTCTGCTCCTGTGAAGAGGAACTGAGACAGGCCCAGGCCGAACATGCCCATCAAGCGGGTGGTTAGATTTGAGGATGAATACATATTGAAATCGAAGGAATTGGGATTCAACAAGCCTGATGAAGATAGGTGACAGGATCGTAGACATTCATGAATTACAGGATATACTGGATCATTTATATTTTTTGTCGACGATATCCTCAGCCCCTCACAGTCCCTGTCCCAGTCCCTCCAGCATGAACTCCCAGCACAGCCATAGCAACAACACCAACCCACTCGAAGTTAGATAGCTCTAATCTGATCTCCACGCATGAGACCACGGACAGCCGACGGGAGTCAATCTCTAGCATGTACGCCCTTCAGCACTATGATTCGCCAGAAACATTATGATCGAGAAACATCGCAGTGGATCTTTTATTTTACAACGTTGCAGGTCTGCAGGCCTATCAAGACTGGATGCTCGTCAGGAACGCGGGAAGGACAGTCGGATCTCCCGAAGCCTTTTTACCCCTTGTGGCTGGGGGGCGCGTCGATCGTTCCCCACGTGCGATAAGGGAGGAAGATTGATCGCTGGTCTGAAGGACAACGGAGACTCCGGTATTTTATTTCTGATTTCTAGGCCACGCTAGAAAACAAGGGATGACGATGCTGGAGATGGAGATTGTACCCAGTCGAGGAACGGGATACGACATGCTTGGACCAGGTCGGGATCGTCGGGCTTGTGATGTGGTGTTAAGTTTAGAGAGGTTGCATCGGTCCTTTTTTTTTTTGCAACGACGGACTGGGTCACTCGGGAGGCGGGGTGTCCTCACATTAGGATCGGTTTTGAAACAATTTCCCTGCAAGCGAGATTCTACGTTAGATTCTGAGGATAAAAGAGACAAAATGGCACAGAGAGTTCTGGGGAGCGAGACCTGTGAATTTACTACTCGATTGCTCGTCGCTTGGAGACATAACACACATGTGACTTATGTGCTAGAAATTTATAGTCTAGATGAAATTAAAATACAATTGACAAAGTTAAACAGAACCTCCAACTTCCCTTAATTCGTGAATGAAGCCACCAAAGCAACACCTTCCATAAATGTATAAACAAGCTGCGCAGTACACAGGAAAATATGATGCCAGCACCAGAATATCGTATCCAAGAGTTAAAAAATATATTTACTAGAGCGAAAACTTGCAATCACCAAACACTGCCAATAAGCTATCCTTGTCTTTCTCCAAAAGATGCTATGGCCTGAACAGAATGTCCTGTCACTCCAATTATTCCTGTCACTCAAATAAGGCCTGGAATCGTCAATGACTCAAAGAGTTGCCGTGTGATCTTCATTATCTACGGGGCGTAATATTAACAGGGAACATTATAGTGGCGACAACCAGAAATGCCCCTACTCCTGGCGGCTTATAGCATCCAAGTCAACATCTTCAGGAGCTCTTTCAGGGTTGAATCTCCACTCCGCATCCGAGTATGATGGAACGGGAGGCGAGAATGGCTCATTCGCCGAGTGGTGCTTGCGAGAAATATTGGACATTGGTCTCATTGCTCTAGGAGGAGTAGAGTTCGTTGGGCCTTCGTCCCCATTAAAAAGAACCGGAGCGGATGCCGACTTTTCCACATAGGTGGAGTTGCCACGACTGTATGTCTCAAGAGCCTCGAAAACATGAGGAAAGACGGTAGTGTCTACATCTCGAGCCCAAAGGAAGTCCAAATGCTCGTATTTGGGAATCGGCTTTGTCTTGGTTTCCCGTGGTAGTTCCTTGCGCATAATGTCAATGTCCATCAGACTGTCACTCTCGCCGTACATGAGGACCACCGGAGACTTGATATTGCGGGTCGGGTATTTGACAGGCTTATAGTAGCGGTTGCTTGCTCCAATGCTAATGGGAGCCTGAACCTCATCATCATACATCTGAAAGCTCTTGTTCCGTATGATCTGGAACCAGTGCACCACAGACTTGGTGCTGGTAAAAGAATACAGGTGAGGATAGGCAGCGAGTTTCTGGTGCTGGCTGATATTATCTCCCGTCCAGTTGAAGAGGGAAGATAATGAAATGTCGATGATACGCACGAATATCGGCGGGTAAAAAATTGCCTGCCACATCGTGGTGGAGCTCAGAATACTCCGCCGGCCAAAAGCAAGAAACACGACATTTGGCGATGCTTTCATCAAAGAGTTCACAATGGGATTGTGAAAACCAGCGGGGGACATTGCGGGGGCAAGAGCAATAAAGACATCCACCTTCTCATTCAGCATCGGGTGAATCGACAATGTCGCGAATGCTTGAGCGGTGCCCTGGGAGAACCCAATATATGACAGCGATGGCTGTTCAGTGACTGATAGGATGTACTCAATGCTGTCAGGAATATCAAAAAAAGCAAATTGGTCGATGGAGAAGTTCCAGAACTCCGGCGAGGAGGGGATATGCTGCGTGGATTTCTTCGAGTACTTGTTTCCTCGATTATTGCCCAGCCAGACATCATAACCTCTTTCCACCAGTTGAAAGGGGAGACATCGTTGTTCTTCCGTCTGACATACCCATACCTCACTGTTCATGAGGAGACCATGGTGCAGATAGACGACTTTCTTCCGGATACTCCCCTCTCTATGATTCACTCGCTTTCCTTCCTCACCTTTGCGATAAGCTAAACGGTGCAGGCCTAGGAGGTAGCCATCTTTTGTCTGCACAATATGCTCCTCTGATTCATATCCAAAGAGAGCACAGAGCTCTTCGAAATCAGATGCCTTGGCAATTTTCTCTGCAAAGGATCTCTGTCGAGCTCGAATTCGACGCCCCTGCGGTGCTGACAGAAAATTGAATACGCTCTTGGATGTATTATAGCAGAAGTTGATCACCGGGTCCGCTATTGCCTGTCAGTTTCTCTGTGCCGTCCACCTGCTTCATATGACCAGGCCGTTCGAGGGAAATCCAACTTACGCAGACAGAAGGTAATTATATGGATCACCCCCTCCAGAAAGATCAGAACCAGGGAGCCAAAGAGCGCGAGATATTCAGTCCTAGATAACGCCATCTGTGAGTAGACGCCATTCCAGAATGAGATTGGAAGACGGCAGCCCTGGAGACCGGCACGTTCTGCAGAAGAGTAATCGAATGGCCTGAGGAATCATACGAGTGTTTGCTCATCCGGCGCATTCCGACTTCCAGGGAGTGAGCACAACGTACCAGAAGAGCCTTCCAATGAACGGCACCCTTGCCATCGTGACTTTGCGACCGCCAACCAATCTACATCGACAGGATCTCTACCACTGGGTGAGAAGGAGAGATGGGGGTACTGCCCACCAGAAGATCTATATATCACAAAATCCGCCGGTATTCCTTCCGCCTCTTCCGTTTCTTCCACGCAATAGTGGATTAACGCGATAAGAGAAAGACGAAACAAAAAGAACAACGTCATGAGTACTTTCATGTGATCGCGATGCTCCCCCTGATGCTTATGTCATCCGGGGATACTTCAGGGCGCCAATCATCGTGCGGCGAGTCAATTTGACCATCCCGATAACGCCAAGACCCAATTCGGGTCGTATGGAAAGCTTTCGAGATCTTCGGACAGCGGCGTCGTTCCGATCTCAAGGCTCCGCGGAGGTTCAGTGCATCATCGTCCCCCAATCCTGGTAGAAGCTATAGACGGACCTATCAGCATAGTCATCAAATTCGCCAAAATGCCTAGTTCATGCAAAGATATCCGTGAGTAGCTCATACCGCATCTATCCCGAGTGGCATGAAATTAGATGGCTTCAGAACCATTCATTAATGCCCTGTTTGCATTCAATTGCTTCTTCCCCTTATACACCTAAACCCAGTGCACTAATGCTTCTTATGATATCCAGGCCAAGCCCTGGCAGACTGCCTCCAAGAATCCGAGTGCATCATGGTCCAACGACACACCCCGCGCGAATGCCTCGGCCAATATCACGATGAGTTGCCCGTCAAATGCCAGCAACTCAAAAAGGGTCTTAGCGATTGCAAGTGCGTATATCCTCCCAAATAAACACTACGGGAAAATTGCACAGATAGATCCCAAACTAACTATCCACTTTTCGCTGCTCCAGGCGCGGTTTGGTCGATATGCGCAAACGATTCCGCGGAAACTATCCCGTCGGCCTCGCAAAGGAAACCGGCAAGACCAATGACGGATACCAGCTCTATGCGGGCAAACCGGCCTACCAACCCGTCAAGAAGATCAATGGAGATGAGGTGGAGATGGACCCGGAGAAGACGAGGGGTCTATAGAGTCATGAGGACGGATTCAGTCTGTTTCCAGGCTGCGTTATGATTCGGCTGAGATGATGTCTTGATATGGACCCGCTCAGAGATTAAAAGGAGGAAGAATGGGGAAGAAAAACATCACTTGTACTATTTGCTGGATTTTCCATTTGCATGGATAGGAGTTCAATACCTGGCTTGCTTTCAAATAAGGCGTGGGTGGGAAGTATACATTACATGTATGCCTGGATAGATTGGTCTATCTTCTGTATTATAGATAAAAATTCTACTCTTTTTAAAAATTGAAGCGCCGTACTAATCCAGCGACGGTATTACTATCAGCACTCGTTCCTCTCTTATAGATCTCTACTAGAACCTAGTGTTCTTTTTTTGGTATAAAAGACAGCTCCAGTACATACACAATGAGGGGGAAATCAAGAATAAAATAAATAAAATGCTCATCTCTATTCCGAGCAAGATTCATCTCATAGCTCTTTTAACTTCAAAGCATTAATCTTACAAATAACTTATTCACTGTGCTTTCTTAAGCTTTGCTTCCGCCGAAGGAGATGGTGCCGAGTAAAGCCAGACAACAACAAAGACGAGGAAACCTCCAATGACAGAGTACAGACCAGAAATCCAGGGCCAGGCAGCGCTGATCTTCCAGCTACGAGGGTATTCATCGTGCGCGAAGTGGCGGATAGTGATCTCATGCTTCTCCTCAATGTTGGTCAGGAAGGGACGCTTGTAGTTCACGCGGAAGGAGAAAATGCCGTGCTGGTCTGGCACTGTGAAAGAGACGCCGTACACGGTGCTGTTATCGGTGCGGAGGGTGGGCTTGAGGTCCAGACGGTGGAATGGGGACAGCATGGTGAACTCGAGCTGCACAGCATCCTCGGATGGTGTCTCGAAAGGCACCCATTTGTCATAGACATACTCAGAAAGCTCAATGTTAAACTCCTAAAAAGAGGCATAATCATCAGTTCCTGTAAGGGAAAGTTACAACGGACGGGGACTTACAATATCATTCTTGACACGATAGATCTTGGGGTTCAGAGGAGATTCCTGTCCCTCCTCAACGAGGCGGTGCTCGATCCTTCCAACTTTAACCACGCCGACCTCCTGGAACGTCCAAGCAGTGAGCTGCTTAGCAAACTCCCGGTTGGCAGTGGTGGTCTCCTTCTTATCCTCCGGACCCTTCACTGTTGCCGAGAACCACTTATCCTGCAAAATCTCTGCGGACCCTAAAACGGTAAATCGAGCAGAGTTCCTCGCCTCCAGAGCAGAAATCAGTGCCAGCTGGGTGCCCGTTGCGAACGGGTCTTCGACCGGTTCGGACTCCTCCTTGACATTATAGCTGTATGCGGTCTCCGGAGCCCGAAGAATGGGCTCAAGCAGTAGGGCCTCAGCGCCCAGGGTCTGGGGTGCTGCTCTGGGAATCGCCAAAACACCATCGCCGGAGAAATAAGCCTTGGTATCTGGCCTCAGGGCACCAGGCCGCTTGAGGAGGAGAACATCATGCTTTTCCGACGCGGAGAGAGTATCATAGTTGAAGTGATCAACGACAAGAGATGAACGATCAGGCGCCAGGTGAATATCAAACTCGAGAAGAAGCGAGCTCAAAGCGCTGGGTGTGGCTGATTTGCCAGCTAGCGCGAGGATGACGTTGCCCTCTTTGTTCAGGAAGTCGAGGATGAGCTTCGGGGTTAATGAAGGTCCCAGACCTATGAGAGAAGTCAATTGAGTTCATTGATGATATATAACGGGCACGAGATAAAGTGGTGGTGCTACCTTTCGACTTCGGGGGGAGGATCAGCAAGTGGTCGTAAGCTCGGTCTCCCAGATGGAAGAGGGACAGCTTCTCGTTCTTGGGCGATTCGAACGAGATCTCGAAGCCACGACCTAATAATTTATTAGACTGGAATTATATTTAGATCGAGCAGATTCAATAGAATCACAGCTCACCTTCAAGATCACTCCAGAATGTGGAATAGAGGTCCTTCTCCGCCGCATCCTCCAGCACCACCAAGAGACGATTCCCCGAAGTACTGAGCGCATGCGCTACACCACAGAAGCAAAGTAGCAAAAAGGAAAGGAACCACCGCATCTTGAACATCTCCGCGCGGGGCAGCGGAAGGCTTCAAGACGGAAGAGAATCAGAATCACACAGCGGAAATAAGTTGAGATATAATGGTTGTCGCCCCAAATCTCTCTTGTCCAGAGCTGTTGGAACTATGCGGGAACGGGCGACGTGTTTGGACGAGATGCCAAGACTTTGCTTAACTTACGCCTTCTTCGAACTGGCCGATCGGGATACCCGCTGCGGCGCCCCGAACCTCCGTCACTTCACCTCGATTCTTTCCCCTCTCGTTGTGACCGCAACCGCTTGGAGTCCTGTCTACACCGCACGAGCACGATCAAGGGGCGTTATTGACGTCCTAGAGTGCTGAATTGACACATCGCCATCGATCTCTGCCCTGTCGAACCGGAGACGGCATCACAATCGCATATCCCAATCCAGTCCCCGCCAATATCCGAATTCCCAGTTCTCTCTCTTTCTCCAATAAAGTCACCATGTCGACTCCTCAGTTCTGGTCTACGCCTCTGCGCTACCTCCGCTGGGCATCCCACGAGAAGCCAGCCATCTTCTACTCGATCATTATCGGATCAATGGGTCCTGTTGCGCTCGTGACCCTTCCGCCCGTCAGACGCTTCTTTGGCGATGTCGACCCCGAACCCATTCCTCTGACGTATCCCAGTAAGGATGTCCAGTTCCCATCAAGTTGTTGAGGGAAAAAAATCATTCTTGTCCTTGGCATTCAATTCGTCCAACAGCTACTCCACAATATGAGCAGGAAGACTAACGTGCTACTTCCGCAAAATCTAGTCCCCAAGGGCCCCCGAGTGATCCCGCAAGGTTTTGACGACGAATAAATGTTATCGGGAAATATCTAGTCGGGAGGAAGTATAAGTGGAGGTTTATCCATGCAATGGGAAGAATCAGGTCATTTTTTATCCGAGGGATGTACATCAGATGTATCACTTTTCGTCCATCCATCCGTCCAGCGATTGTCACAGAAGCGACCGCCCAATCTCAGTTCGAGGGATCGGTTCCGCTATGTGATCCGGTGTTTTTATATTTGTTCATAAACATTATGTGTTTTCAGTTAAGAAAAGCGCTTTTCCGCTTCGGTTCCTTATTAATCTACAGTATTCTTATAGTTCGACCGCAGTGCCTGGACAGGAACGAACTAAATTACAGTTACTTGGAACTGCCTAACCAGATTCAATCCTCGAAATATCTGCTAGACTACTTCCTCTGTCCAAAGAGATAGGAAAGTAGCTCTTCTATGATATCTCGGAAAAGACGTCGTGAATGTCATTCATTAATATACACGCTGTACATACATGCTCTCATTCGTGAGTTGCTCAAAGCGCACCCAATGGGACAATATCCATCAGACTTTAATACGGAAAAGAGAGGAAATTAACCGGCCAGGATAGCGCCACAAGTGCTAAAGGGAAGCCGATTTCACATTTGGGGATAGAAACCCAAGTTAAACCGATTAGATGAAAGGAATAGAAATAACAGGAGGGAAAAAAAGGACATAGCTCTCAGGAGATTTTTTTCACGTTTTCAAGAAGCACAAGAAGAGAAGTGAAGGGGTTCTAATCCAATGCTTTCCAAGCCAGAAGAAGGTATTCCTTCATAAACTATAATATGAGTCGTCAGTGATGACATCCAGGTGCTTTCCAGTGCTAGGTTGTTGACGCTTCCCTACGCTTGTAACCAGAGGTAACCCAAGTGTTAACTTGTTTACAAACCTCTCATTATCCACCTGCAAAGCTGACGTGTCTAGTTCTATTTTGTCGTCAACAAATACTCTCTACCTGGAAGAATATTGTTATATCTACAGGAGGCACTAATTTTAACCCTTTCTCATTTACAATAAGACATACCCAGGTGACCCCCCACTAAAGGAAACCATGGAGGGCCCCGATAGCTCTAGTTTTCCAATGTTCAGTGATGGGGATGTCATGCTTGTGATATCCCCTGAACACCTATATCGGCTGCATTCTTCAGTTCTGAAGAGGTGTTCAGGGTTCTTTGCTTCAGTGCTTACAGAAAGTCGCGCTGCGAAGTTGGCCACCCAGGCGATGAGGGCTGGTAACACGCTGCGTTTCTATTTGCAGCTGATATACTCTCCCGCGAACCCAAACGGCGTGTTCCAAATGAAGGTGAGGCACCCCCCGGATCCACGTTCTAACGTTGATCAAAAAATCACTTAGGAGCTCTGCTGACCGTGTCACGAAGGAGCTGGACAAGTTTGGGCGCGCACCCAAAACCAAGATGAACTTTGGAGATATTGCCGGAGGCCGCATGTCCGACATGTCGTCAAAGCACTGGAACAACCTCTTAGGAGCGTTTTACAATAGAACGGTTGATATCAACGACGCAGATATGGCAAACGTGCTCAGGAGCTGCGTGGGCCTGCTCGAGACAGCTGAGAGTATCCAAGCGAGTGAGATCATCCGCCAGTCGATCGATATTGCTTTGCTGCGTCAGGGACAGACCCTTTGGCGCTCGATCGCTTCTCAGCCCATTCCGTGGGCCAACCTCGGAGACAGGATTCATTCGCCCACGATCTTCCGTGAAGCAGCGATTCACGTTGTCGGCAAATGGAACTCGTTGACAGAGGAGCAACGCGCCGTCCTCTACCCGAACGTCCGCAAGTTATGCGAGAGAAAATATGAGGAGCTCCAGCTCAAGATGAAGGCGATCGAACTGCGTATTCTAGGACACTATCCGGAATTCTTGCACCGCAGTCCCAAGGAAAATATCTACCGCGCTACCTATGCCAACGACGTGTACATGTGGATGGCAGTGTCCTTCTACCGCCAGTGGTTTGCCCAGCAGGTGATAGAGGGACACAATCGCACCGCGAAGGATGGAGGAGCCGCTTTCTATCGTTCTCTGGGTGCTGGAGGCCGTGCGTACCTTAATAGTCAGGACCAAGCCAGTTTCCATCTCTACTTCCCCATGAGTAGCAAGGCCATGGGCATCCTCGAGAAGAATCTTGACGTTTTGAAATCCGACATCAGGGCGTTTGTCTCTGACTTGCTCATTGACAACAGCCAGCTAGACACCAATGAGTACGGCCAGCTGCCACATCTCACCTGCTGCATCATCAAGAAGGCAGATATGATCTGGACCATGCCCGAGTCACCGAAGACCCCCCTGGCTGATGACGATCTGACGGATCACGACGCAGACAACGAACCGGACGAAGACGACAACAACAACGACTGCTTCGTCTCTCTGCAACCCAAAGTCGAACCTGACTCCGAAAATAACGAGACTAGTATCAATGAAAATGTTGAAGGAGCTGCAGAAGCAAGATCTGAGAGTGTTGATGAGGATATGAATGATATCTCCTACGATCATGATGATGAAGATGATGATGAGTCGAAAGTCTTCCTTTGAACGCCATAAGTAACCAGTCCCATTGACTCTTCAGGATCAGATGCTGCCAAGGAGTATCTGAATGATACCGAGCAAAAAAGTGAGGTTAATATTGAAATGGGCTGGATCACCCCTCCCCTCCAAGTGCAATAGTGGTGTTGACAATTGTATAATGTAATCGACCCCCCGAGCGAGCTACCTCAAGCTTTTTGACCTGCGCGTTAAAAATGTATTATGTTTTAATTACCCACCATGCTGCTAAAATTGTAAAATCCTTTTAAGAAATTCTATTAAAAGAAAAGAAAATAAATTTTACTAGCAATTAAAAAAAAATGGGGCTATAGCTTTTAACTATTTATTTATTTGGAGCCTAGAGTTTAATGTGAGAAGTAGCAGAATGTAAGATTAACACCTGGCAGAGGGCAACAATCTTGCTAGGTCTATATGGACTAGCTGAAGATATTTAAAAGCCCTATATCAGACCTAAACCGTCATATGAAAGCTCTATCAAAATGAAAACTTCAGCAAAGTGGCAGGCTTCAAATTCGCAACGCAATAAACCATAGATGAACGGCTGTGGATTCAATAATTTTAAAACAAAACAACAAGCGTCATTGTTCAAGCAGAAAACGCCGAGAATGCATTTATCTACATTTAAGTCATCATTCGCATCGCTGTATGAAACAGACCTCAAAGCTCCGGGCAGATGCATCCCAAAATATAAACGGAAAGTCCATAAATAGGAGTCCACATCGCCGCAAGGACGTATCAAAAGCGTATCTCGAACCACATGAAGATTCTTCCTGTACTGAACTCCCAGGCAGGAAAATTGACAACAGACAAGAAAAAATTATTTGGAGATGTCATTAAGGCAATAACAGAAAGCCACCTTTTCATAAACCATCGCACACAAGCTCCTAGTCAGTCGATCACATCACAACCGGTAAGGAGACCAGGAAATCCATTAGAAAGCAGATGCCTAAGTAATGAATAGGCTCCGGCTGGTGTTTTCAACGTGCAATATCAACATATTCCAGGTGAAATCAGTTAACACTGGCAATGCGCAGCTTCGCATTTTTATGTCAAAAGATCTTCAATTCCTGGCTTCGGCTCCTCATCACAACAGATCGGAAGTCAAATCCTGCATCCACACGGGTATCCATAAAAGTGGTGAAAAATGCGATCCGCAAGGTTGGTCAAAGTATTGATTGCATGGAACTCCGGATTGTCCTCTGGTTCCTCAATCCCAGAGGTTGGTATATCTCCAGGGGGGGCAGAAACCTGAGGCACACCGGACTGAAATTTGTATGCCTTTTTTTTCCAATGACCCAGAGTGGAGAGTTTTAAATGAGCATATCTAACGACGGGGACGGTCTCTGTCCCCTCTGGCTTGTTGTTGTGGCCGGTTAGACTGGGCTCTATGATCGGAGTATGCCGACTCCGGAGTGTATCTTGGATCCATCCCTATCCGTGGGTCTGGGGCTGTAGTAGCCGGATAAGCTATCCCCGTGGTGACTGGAGCATAGTCCGCATCATTCTCATAACCCGGTCCAGGATACCTAGGGGCGTTATTCCTCCCGGCTTCATAGGCATAGCCCGCGGTACTCGTGTATGTGTAGGAGGGGTGCATATCAGGAGTGGACACAGGTGGTTGGCTCTGGCCAGGGTATGGATTCTGTGGAGGAGGGTAGTAAGGAGGTTGTGAGTAAGAAGATGCAGCTGGATAAGCAGGGTTTGGAGGAGCACCATAAGGGGCCGGCTGCATATAAGGATCCATATGAGGCGGCTGAGGAGGAGCCGCACTGTAGGATTGAGGAGATGGGCCCTGTTGACGCATCTCATGAATGGCAGATGCAGCATATGATGCTGGAGGCATGTTAGGGCTAGGAGATACGTTCAGATCTTGCACATAACTACCTCGCGGATAGCCTAGGTCTGCCCTGCGTGACACGTCTGCTTCCCATCGAGCCGAATCGGCCTTGAGGTCCGCAATCATCTCCTGTATGTCACCACCATGTCAGTGTCCGTTTTCTCTTCCCAACCAGTTGTCTGCTGAAAAAATACGTACAGAGGTGAGGTTGCGGTATGCACGAATCAGATAACCTTTTTGACCCTGTAAATTTCATACTCGGTCAGCAACACGGACCAGACAAGCTACGGAATCCTGGACAATAGGAGAATCGGAGCACAGACATTATGCGTTCCTGGTTTTACAAGCGCATCATTTCCCAAATAGCGACAGATGTCGGCCTGGATGACCTCCCGGCTGATTCCATCACCTGGAATAAAATATTCATTCTGGCGCTCCGGGCGCCCTTCAAATCCGTGGCGTCCAGTCATTTTGTCCACAAAAATGGGGAGATCAGCAATGAGCACGGAAGATCCAGGTGGAAAACAATTATCCAGTATCGGCGGATCCGAGTCCTTGGAGAAGAGGTGGTGGATGTAAAATTTCTGCTTTGTTTTGTTTGGAAGAGAATAGAAACAGAATTAACAGCTCTAGGAGACTGCGTATGTCCAGGAAATTCCAGGGGTGATTTAAATCCAAGGCCAATCCGAGGTCGACACAAGCATACACGTGCAGAATACGCCCAGGTCAGTCCGGAAGTAGGAGTCCAGGCTCTGGGTTGTCTCCGATGCTGGTCACAGTCGATGATGTCCAGGAAGATTTGTCCACGGGATAGTCCACAACCGGTCCAGGGGATTCACGCCCAATTCTTTTCCACCACTATATCACGACCTGAGGAGCGAGAGACAAAAATTCTCGAGAATGTGGAGGAAATAGAGAATAGGCGTACAAAAAGACGATGAGGGTCAAAGACAAGGTCCAGGATCTCGTTTCCAACGGGAATATCCTCCTTCTTCCTTCCTCTTTGCGGCGGGGGAGGGGCGGGGGAGAACTTCTCTCTTTTGTTCCTTTTGTGTTTTCTTTTTGGGCCGGCAGAAAAGGCCAGAATGGAGATAGAAACAGAGGAGGTCCGGGGGAGACTGGGAGGTGATAAGAAGACTTGGGACGAGGGGACTACGAGAGGGTTGTGGGTTGTTGGTGGCTCCCGATGCTGGGATGAGCGACACGCGGTTGGTTCTTCTTGGGCTGGTTGGGCCGGGTTCGGGCTGCCTGTGTCTGGTGCCACGACTCCACTCGAGAGAGGCATTACTGAGGCGAGAGAAGACCCCCGGTCTCTGATCACCGTGCCAGCATGGACGAACCGCGCGATGCCAGAAGACCAAAGCAGATGGCGTGGGACTAAGGCCGGTTAGACTGTCGGCAGGGGACGTGCTGGCCGGGACAATCGTATCGTATCGCCGCCAGCGTTTGCCCCTCCGCCGGGGCTGTCGATGGTAAACAGATCCAAACCGTTAATTTAGCACGCCGATACGGAACCTTCGTTTCGTCCATCTTCTCCGATGCTTTGGAGCGATCGGAGCTTTAATGGCGGCGGATTCGATCCTGGCCAGCAGCAGAAACCTAAAGCGTACAACAACAACAAACTCCATCTAAGTCTCTCCACAAGGCGGTGTCCCCCAACTGCAGCCCCTCCTCTCTGCGGCGGGAGCCAACAGATGCCAGATAGTAGTAGGAAGTAGTACTTGGTAGGTCGTGGGAGATCCTGCTGTCCTCCGTAGCGTCCCATGCGCTGGACTCTCCTAAAGCCTCGCGATCCAAATAGGCATAAACACACCAGAGCAAACATTGTAACTATAGGGGCAGAAAAAAAAAAGCCATGCATCATCCTATTCTTTTCCCCCCGGCGGGTGGCTCGGGTTCGATGCAAAAGATCTCGATATTGCAGGCGAGTAGACGCGCAACACTCCCCAGCAGAACCTCGAGACTGGTCTAGAAACAGGGGCATCACAGGCACCTGTGAGGATCATCGCGGGAATGGCGAACGCCTCCCAATGTGTCTGGGTTGTGTATGGACTCTGAAGCACATCTCATCTACAGCCGTGTTAGGCGAGACGGAAGTGTGCTCCCTGGAACCCAATGGTGCATCCTCACCAGCTAATTGAGTGTCTCCCATCACTCCTGACTGTGGCAACGATGGAACCTTGGGGCAGACAGGGCTGGACGAAGGCAACCGTTTCTGCAATGAGCATCCATCTGACTGTGACGAGTCGACGCCAGCAAGAAGGCAAAAGAAGCGACGACCGGAGTCTGCCAGTCAACGGGCGGAGAGATCCAAGAGCCAGGCCTGTTGGGCAGTAATGCGTTACTCGGGCACCCACCGCGCCGGCAAACACAGCGAGATCAGTGCGCGCGCTGACACCACGACGGAAGAATCACCGCGTGCATGCTTCAAATAGTCGGTCATCCGGTCGGAGCCAGTGGCAGCAGATCGTCCTGAGGGTATGGGATGGTCTATCGTCTATGGTCTCTCGTCTATGGTCCCGGCCTTGTCGCCTGGTTCAGCCTCAAGAAACTCAACTTGTCCCGCCAGGCGGTATGTCCTTCTGCCTGCGACAAGCCTCGACCGGGCTTTCCCCTCGTGCCTCTCGCCATCATCCATAAACGCCGTTGTGCACCGGACGAAACCCAGGGAATCCGGCGGTATGGAGGTGCTTCCCCCAGGATCCATCGAGAGAGATGCGGTCGTCTCGATTCGTTTATCTGTTTATCGGTCCGGTTCTTGCATCTCGTCTAAGCGTTGAGCCAGGTCTCCTCCGGACATCGCAAGCCATCGCACGCTCGAATCCCATCCGCACATGTGTTCCAATGATTTCACTCTCTCGAGGATTGGCTTCTCTTGGTAGAACGAAAGGTACCCGGCTGCAGAGATCTTCTCCCATAACAACCTGGGGACGCACGGTCAGGTGGGATTCGGTTTTCTGGTGCTGGTATACGTTTTCAAGCGTCATGCCGGTGACGGAGCCCACGCTCCCGATTCACTCGTGATGGATGATATCCCACAAAGGAGCCTGAGGAGCGACACATCGCGGAGAGCATAGGTTGCCTCACTACAAGATGCATACGAGTTTCGCGGGGAGGTAAGTCCGGCCTCGTCTACAGTTTACTACTACAGCATGGCGGTATCGTGAAAGTCTGGCATCATCTGTCGTCCAACGGAATGGAATACGGAACGATCGGATTCTCAACAGAGCGATCGAAGACCTAGCTGTCGAACTCGCGGAACGTGCGTCTACGACGTTGACTAGGATTCGAAGCACGTTACCCTAAGGGTATTCGCTCGGCTCTCCCTCGATGAAGTATTGCAGATATGGGATCCTCGTTCAATAATTGATATCTAGAAACCAATAGTCGATATTCCGTAGAAGAGTGGCAGTATCTGTCTCGATGCCAGTTGGATTCTCCTGACATTCCATACCGGGTTGGGCTCCAAGGAAGCGAGTGCATTGCTTCAGCAGCGATATTTCATATGGACGAGAACAACTGCTGCTTTTGCAGCTTGATTCATGATGCCATCTATGAAATTCTTAGATTGTCAGTGGAGACGTTTGTGGAACAGCAGCCCCTGCGACTAGATAAAATCCGCCGTGGATCCCAGGACGATCCTTTGTCTAATGGTCTTAGCAGGTGGCTGATCCGATCTATCCCCTGGATAAACTAATTCGCGATTAAAGCTGGTGGATTCCATGCGTGGTCTAGAATGCTAGCAGCGCCTTCTTGTGGTGGAAAAAACGGCCTGCTTACGTGCAAACTTCGACCATGCACTTGCCCGTGGGGATGGTGTTGGATATCCGAAAGTCATCTCATCCGGACTGTCATCCTTAAACCATCTTCTCACGCTCTGTTTCTATCTCTTCAGGTTCACTCGGTATTTGCATTCAATCGCTGGCGTCCGCTACTTAGCCGAATGCCGTCTCACCGACTTTCTTGACACCGCTCAATTAACCCAGACTATAGGATCTCCCTAATTAAAACAACTTGACCTTTTCCACTGCTAGTGCTATAATAGTATACAATAGTATAAGCCAAGCTAACCTCAACTACGAACTCAAACCCATAATTTGGGCTTCTCTTTGACGCCAGGAAAAAAATCCCTCTTTTCTTGCCATGTTAGATTCAAAATGCGGAAATGACATGGGTTATTGAAAAGAAGCAAAATCCGAAGATCCGTGAAGTTGCAGTAAACAAAGCTATGTCATTTTCTCACCCACGGTTCACATCCGCGCTGTATCCAAGGATCAATAAACACCAACCCCCACATCTAGTATTTGCAGCAGCACCGCGGGAGAGCATTAATTTCCGATCCAAGATCCCCGATCCCACGCATCTCTGATCACTTTCCTCTCTATCAGACACCCATGCTTCAGCAACTCTGCCTGATTCAATCCGCATTCGCCCATTCGCTCACATTCAACAACCCTTCCACATAGATGGTCTCGGACATCCCGTGTGGTTGCACCACGTCCGACGCGAAGTCAAAATAGCATTGGATACGAGATCTCTGCAGTATGCTCCCATGTTTCTGTTCGTCTGCCATCTGCACGAGTGTGCATGTGAGTTTTCGTTCTCCTGATTAACTGATGCCTCGTTGCATTCCGCGCGTCGGAGCATTCTGACATCATGCTTCGATGTGGAATATGCCTAATGGGTAAATTGCTCCGAGGTTATCTTTTCTTATCGGGATGGAGCATGAGATGCTTGTCCTCGGGTTCGGGTAGTGTTTGTGCATGTGACCATTCCTGACGACCATAGCTGTAGCTGTAGTATGATCCAGTTATCATAGTTCAACAAATGGTTCCATTGACCTTCACGGGTCCTCAGTATAGCGATGTTGTCAATGAGAGGCATCGTATGCAATCGAAACACAATTAATGGCTAGATATCATCCCCTCTGGAGTAAAATGCACTGGGCATAAAGGTGAGTACGTAATTCAATTCCTTCCACCTGTAGATTTCTACCTAATGCATCATTTCCGACCTTCGTCTCCCGATCTAAGTTGCGATCAGAATTGGTCCCTTGCAAACATGAGACGAGTCAGCTGCCTGGAGAAAAAAATGTATCCCCACGCGCTCTGGTGAGGTTTCAAGCCGATCGTGATGCTTAGGCAGATATGCATAGTCGTCGAAACTCACGCTTAGTTCCGCATCTGAAGAAGAAGGAGCAGGAGAAGAAAAAAAACAAAGTTTCGACACAGACATGCAAGTCATCGTAATATGCAGACGACGTAGCTATCCGGCCCGTATCTTCGAGCCCCGACCTATCCCTTCGCTTAGGAGACCCATTGGATCTGCATTGTCAATGGCCGTTTAGTATAGTAGCCACGTCTCCTAATTTACCAGTAGGAATTCTTCCAGATCTGCCATTGATGTCCTTTGTAGGGCCCATTGCTGGTTGATGGACAATGGTAAAAGCAGGTGACGTGAGTGCCTAAACGTCGCTCTCGCTATATACTTTTTGGTCTACGGGAGACTTCGTCTCTGGGTCCACGTGTGGGTTTGTTGTGCTTGGGCATTGAGTGATTGTTGTCTCGTCGTAGCGTGGTTGATGTTGTTCGGTGAGGACTAATTATATATTTTTTTGACGGATAAGCTTTCCATTAGGCGTCTCGCGATGATGGAGTACCGAATCACCTCGAAGATAGAAATAGATTAAGCAATGAGAATATACAGAAATAATGAGAAACTAGTGGTGAATTACAAAGATAAAGAAAATTTTTTGAAAACCCCCTTTTTTTT
>JAPVCE010000041.1:1637179-1775656 GCA_029606265.1 Paecilomyces dactylethromorphus | reverse complement strand
AAAAAAAAAAAAAAAAATATCATTTGCTTTCATACCATTGCATACAGTATCAAGTAGAGTCAGAAATCCATATAAACATCACAAGAGAAGCAAACATCTCTTCTACATCACCAGCATAAAAACCACAGTGCCAGAAAGCATCTAATATCCAAAACCCAGCCCATGATTGATATCTATCAGTCCTCCCACTCCTCATCAAGCTGGTCAATCAATCTATTCTCAGCATCCACGTCGCGACTCCCGCGACCTTCACTCCCACGGCGGCCGCCGATCGCTCCGATAATGCCGCCCCGCTGAGCGCCGGTTCCGTTGGCGCGAGAGTATCCGTCGTTCGCAGAGCGCTTGAAACGGAAGAATCTGGTTACAGACGAGAAGGTAATGATGATTATGTCCTATTTATTCCGAGCAGAGCAAGGAAGGCATGCATGGTTAGCCGATATTGCTGAACGTGTATGGGAACACAACCATGGTGAGAAGATCTCAAATTGGGAAGTATAAAAGTATAACGGGAATTTCCTTATATTGAGAGAGCTGCGAGGCCTCAATTGCTAACGACAGTGGTGAAATGCTTCGGAATGGCGAATATTAAACTAGGGCCATGCTTCGGCACAAGTAACTCGATAATGGGGTATATAGAAGACAACAAACGATCAACCAAGACCGTGAGAATATGTACGTGGAAGTAAATGATGCAAAGCTGCACAGACAAACAGAGAGGTTCGGGCTTATGATGATGATGACGATGGCAGGGTTAATCCAGCCGAGAAACAGGTAAGGAAGGGCTATCGATATTCTTGAATCGGCCTTTCCTGCTGCGCCTATGCCGGAAGGGAGACATCACTAGGAGCACCAACGATCGAATACTTACACTGATAAAGCCGAACATTCCTGCCCAAAGACTGTAGTTGGGACACTGTCTCCAGCCACGCTGGTGCATGACTGTTCGCTGATATGCGCAACCGCCGATAAGATAGGCTGCGACGGCTATCAAGACACTATCGAAATGACATCGTCAACAGTCTGTAACATTTACAAATGAAGAACCGGAATGCGCCGGTCAGTACACTCACATCACACCAAAAACACCAGCAGGGCCGAGGCCTCCGTTCGGAGCATGAGCTGCACCACCACATGCAGCAGGACTCCGGACTTCAAAGAAGTAGCTGCAGTGATCCATTGTCCCCACAAATGATACCGCGGCTCGAGCAGCCATCGGGTCACGGTCGCAGAGGAAAGACATGATTGTCGACTTTGTCCGCATGCTGTCATTATCGTTTTTGAAACTATCATAGTCCGACTTCCCGACATTCGAAGGACAGGGAGAGCCATCCGTATAGTTCAGGACGAGTTTCCGACCTCGGAATATAGGCTGGGAGGCTTGTTGTCTATGGACCGTTAGTATAATTCTGAGAGCCTAGCCATGCCAATATAATTGAAATCCTGATAAGGAACACTCCAATGTCTTAGTTGCGTACCCTAACGAGTATATCTTGCCATTCTGCTCATAATAGGCGCTGATATTCCGCCACCTGGATTTCTCGACGCCAACTACATCTTTCACGTCTTCGATAACAGGGGCGCAAATGTTAATTGTGAAATTCGCCGGGTAGTCGTGGCCTTTGGCGCGCCAACTTTCATCGCGATCGTCCTTGTGGACCTTCCGGCCATCTTTCATCTGTGGTGGAGAAAGGGATATCGCATTCAGATCGAAGTACAGTCCGCTGGTGGGAGATTGAACTGTACATGGTTTAGACACTTTCGGGCTTTTCGGTGTATCAGAGCCAGCTCTGACTAAAGGAGAGGATGCTAGTAGGAGGAACTGGAAGAGAGCAACGAGTGAGCTAGAAGGCAGCATCATGGCTGCGGTTCCGGGCCGACGGCAGATTGCGTCGGGGTAGGCGTAGCGTGGCTAAAGAGCAATCTATAATGTTCGCGGAACAGAAAGAAGAAAATCCTAGAAAATCCAAGAAAGCGAGGGGATAGTTTCAGGCACAAGCCCACAGCTCTTAAGATACGCAAAAGGGAAGGAAGCTGGATGTCTCGATCAAGTTCCAGTCTTCGCAATGTGGCGCCGTGGCAGCCTCAGGCAAATGCGGAGATACCCTCCAGCTACAACCCAAAACGGATAACGTCTGAATGGCGACCGCGGTCTCCGGCGCGTCTCCGAGATCTGTCTTTACCAGTGTTTCGAGCGCTGCCTGATCGTCCCACGATCATTGAGGGAAGTCAGACCGTTTGGGCGTACTGTATCTGAAACTTAATTTATCTGCCTTTCAATTCCACTTTTTCTCTTTTTCTCTTCTTTAGGGCCGACTTTGACGTATGAACCATTGTTGATTTGCAACTTCGGTGAATTTGTCTGTGTTTTAACGGATTAATACTTTCAATTCCTGTCAAACAAAGCTTATACAGCCAGTACAAATCTAAGGCTCTTACTGTATCCTTGTTAGAAGGATGGCGCCAAAAAAAGAAGCAAAATCGGGGGTTCCCATACAGCCTGTTCCAGAGAAGCGGGGATATGAGTTTGGAGGGCCGTATGTATTGCGAACAATTGCTGCCTGGTACTCTATTGCTGACGTCTTGTTGATAGTCTTGGTGCGGCGGGCATTGTCTTCGGCCTTCCGGTTCTAGTCTATGGCTTTACTTTCCTCTGCAATGACGTTTCGGGCTGTCCTGCTCCATCGGTCCTACATCCTTCTACATTGACAATTGAGAAGCTAAAAGCGGAGGTTGGATGGCCAGAGGAAGGAATTAAGGCTTTATACGACACCACAGTAACACTCTGGGTGCTGGCTTACTATGGCCTGAGTCTGTTTATGCAGATTTTCCTGCCTGGTCAGGAAGTTGACGGCGTGGCTTTGGCATGCGGGGGCAAGCATAGATACAAGTTCAACGGTATTTCTCGATTTCACTTTTATACTTGATGCAAATCTAACACCGTTTAGCGTTCCTCTCCGCTGTCCTTATACTGTCTGGTTGCGCCGCAGGAACCTACCTGTACGGTGCTGACTTTGCTCTTTGGACATTCTTGTGGGACAATTATGTACAGGTGATTACTGCCAACTTGATTGTCTGCTCTGTCCTTTCCATATACGTCTACGCAATGAGCTTCTCAATCCCTGCTCCTGGCCAACAAAACCCTGAATTCCGTGAGCTGGCACCTGGTGGTCATACGGGCAATGTTCTATATGATTTCTTTATCGGTAGAGAGCTCAATCCTCGCATTAAGCTACCTATTCCATTCGTCAGCGAGACTTCCAGAACTATCGATCTCGGAGTCTTCTTTGAGATGAGGCCGGGCCTGCTGGGCTGGCTCATACTCAACCTCTCCAATGTGGCGCACCAGTACAGAACATACGGTTATGTTTCCGATTCAATCGTCCTTGTTACTCTTTTCCAAGGATTATACGTCCTGGATGCCCTTTACATGGAACCAGCAATTCTGACAACTATGGATGTCATCATGGATGGTTTTGGCTATATGCTCGCTTTTGGTGACGTCGTCTGGGTGCCATTCATCTACTCTTTCCAGACGAGATATCTCTCCATTTTCCCCTACGAGCTTGGTCTTTATGGTATCGCAATTGTCTTAGGCTTTACCGGTGTCGGATACTTCATCTTCCGCGGAGCCAACAGCCAAAAGAACTGCTTCCGTCAAGACCCCAACGATCCCAGGGTCAAGCACCTGACATACATGGAGACTGCAAGTGGATCCAGGTTGATCACATCTGGCTGGTGGGGTTGTGCGCGTCACATCAACTACTTTGGAGACTGGATTATGTCTTGGGGTCAGTGTCTCCCCACGGGAATTGCCGGCTATATCATTGCGCAATCGATCGACCCAAGCACTGGGGAACTACAGAAGCAGGCCGTGCAGACGCCAGAGGCTCGCGGCTGGGGTATGATTTTCACTTACTTTTATGTCGTTTACTTCGGCACCCTCCTCATTCACCGTGAGATGCGTGACGAGGAGAAGTGCAAGAAGAAATACGGCGCCGATTGGGACCGGTATACGTCCTTGGTGCGCAGCCGGATCATTCCTGGCATCTACTAAAAGACCTCATTTATGCCTTAAGAGCGTGATGTAGGATTTCTATGTGAACAAAAGTACCGCGTTTGTAATTGACGATTGACACGGTGATAAGTTCTAGGAACTTATGTATAACAGTTCTCCTATCTCAGTGTATATGTTTTTCTGGATTGTGTGATGAGATGAGCGGGTGCTCATTCCATGTCATATATTATGTATAATAATACCATGTACTCCAATGTAATTATATCGAATTCATCTGAATTCATCATGAAGTCTGGCCTGGATTAGGTTGTATAAATCTCTTTGGTTTTCCCGCGTCATTTAACGCATCCAATGCCCATCCCTCGTCGCCTCTATTAGGGACCCAATCTTTCAACACACGTTTTGCCTCCTGAAGTGCCACTTTCCGTAGTTTTATCCACTCTGGACATGTGACAGGATCTCTTTTGAAAGTTTCATAGGACTCCGCTTCCAAAATCCTATATCGGGAGGCGTCTTCAAGGAGAAGGTGAACATCTCGCCTGGTATCCTTGTTCGAGTCGCCTGACCCAGGCTGCGCATCACCGTCCAAGGACAATGGCCGTACAATATCCTGGAGAAGTAACCACATCTTGGCCCGCGAGAGAGCAGATGCACCTCGCATCGTAGGAGTCGATGCCTTGTTTCCTTGCTTTACCCCGTTGATGATAGTTTCATGTAAGCCGGTCGTGTTGGACGTTATCGATGACGTCTTACTGCGCTTGGGAGTACGCTCTGCTGGGATTCCTGCAGCAAAGGACGGAGCAGCAGTCCAGACAGCCGTAGTATTGCTGATTTTATTTTTCTTCCGACTCTTTGTAGAGGTGCTTGTACTCTCGATAGTTAGTTCTGAAGCTGGAGAATCTTTAGGTTTAGCAAAAGGCCAGAGGGCTTCAACTTCCGTTGTTGGAACGGAGAGGATGTTGAATGGTCGAAATCTGTATCCATTATGGTCTCCATTCGTACCCCAGTGTTGTCCCTTGAGCTCTCTCATCCTGCCAGTTTCTCCGTCCCCGAAAGCTCGATTGCATGCGACATGACTGATTTCCTCTTCAGGTAACACCAATCCCGCGATATACGCTGCGTCGGTTGGAGCAACTAACAGACTGGTCGGATACGATAATAATGATGATACTTGCCTCAGCGCAAGTTTATCAGAGCATGATTTGCTCAATGTAGACTCAGCATCTGCACGAGAGGGTTTTCGACGGACTACACCGAGATTAGAGAAGTAGCCACGACCATTGAGTAATGTTGGAATAGTTGATTCTTCGTCCGTTTTGGATTCTGCCCCGAGAGGTATTTCCCAGGGAGTAGGATCTTCCTGGGCCGCCATGCAGAATTCCATGCTCGCATCACCGCAGGGAGCACAGGTACAGTACATGTACAACTTGACATCTGGCTGGATTTCGAATGGCGGCCATAGGTCACGATCATGTGCTTGGTCAGAATCATGGATGACCCTTCTTCGAAGGTAAGGTGTACAGTCAGAGGAAGGATTGGTAGTAGAAGATTCACGTCTCTTCTCAGAGTCGAGAATAGAGCGACACTCGTTGAGAAGCCAGTGGTTGAAGGCTCGAATAGTTAGGATCTCCGCATGACAGTCATGAAGAACAAGGCCCCGACATCGAGGAATTTGTGAAGCCGGGAGACATTTTGCACCGGTTCTATATTGCTGTTAGTATGTAATGTTTTACTGAGGGAGCCCTATACACTCTTCTTGACATACGCAAGGCTCACGCATTTTAAAGTTTCCGAAGCGGTATTTTCTCCTTTTTATGGCAATGAAACAGTATGTATCAGCATGCGGTGCAGATGAATGTGGCAATAGATGGAAGAAAATTTCAGACAATGACGTATCGTACAACCTTGCATATAGATATATTACCAACATACCCCTTCATCTTAGGGTTTCCAGATACGCAAAAGGCCATCATTGGCGACGCAGAAAAGAGGAACAGAACATGGAAATAGGGAAGTATAAAAATTAGAATACATACCCTTACTAACAACAATTGCACTCATCGGAACCCATTCTCTCGACCCATCCGGATAGATCGTGGGCTTGCTTCTAGAAGGTAAGGCATCGAAGTGGGTATGGACTAGAGAAGCTATGCGCGAGGGTAAAGATGAACGAGAGGTTTCCATGTGACAAAAATAACACCAGCCCACTTAGGCTCTCTATTATTCCAAATAATTAATCCGAAATCCAAGACAATAAGAGATACTCAACAGAAACAGAAAAATGGAAGTCTGATAGGTCTATTACTAGTAGTACTTCCCAATCTAGTATCGCAAAAGATCCGAGCAATGCACGGACCATATACGAAACCTTGATCACAGAGCACGTGACATAAGTATCTGGTCCAGGACCGCCGACATCCAAAGCTTCTTCCCTAGACCCATCGCATAACCAGCCCTTTAACAAGCTAAGCAGAGACAAAACTCAAGAATAAAAATGGCCGACAAGCTCCGCATCCTCCAGAACCTCGAGGCACTCCAGGCCCGTTACGTGGGTACGGGTCACGCCGACACAACCAAGTACGAATGGACATCCAACATCGTTCGCGACAGCTACGCCTCGTATATCGGACACCCACCGTTGCTGTCGTATATGGCTGTTGGAATGGGAGAGCCGAAGGAGAAGGTTCGGGCGATGATGATTGAGAAAATGGTAAGAGGAGCGGGGAATCCGCCGGAGGTAAGTTGAGCTTTGGCCCTGTCTATTTCTTTGGACGTTTTATGGTTTTCTTTTTTTCTTTTTTTCTTTCTCCTGGAGAGAGTGCTTTCAGAAACTGGTTTCGCTGACTATGTGTCCCTTCATCTGTATAGCAACAAGAATAATGAGCTGGGCGTGATCGTACCGTCGAAATGTTTCGACTTTCCTGCGCCAGGTCTTCCGGCCGTCTGAACTGAATGGAGCGCTGTGTCGAAAAGATCTTAGCTGAGCTCTTATGACGAATGACAAACAGCGACATCTTTCGGACGGATCACCAGAATGGAACTGCGATTTAGATCGAGTCGTCGAAGATGGATCAGGATCCTATGGGGACTGCAATGATCGGTCTAGTAACGCATTATGGGGAGCGTGGAGGAAGCAAAAGAGCGCCCATCGAGACGCTGTATGCTAGAACGGTTGTGCCTCCATGGCACCAACGTCAATTTCCCCCATCATTTACCTGTGGTCGGGCATGGAGATATCCCGAGCTGCTTCAGAGACTAAGGTACCCGGAAGGATTTACGCATGGGGATGTGCAAGTGGGCGTCGTATTTTATCGTTTGGTGAGCGGCCAAATTCAGGAATTGCGATGCATGAGTAACAGTTGAAAGAGAGCGAGTCCGTATAGATGAGAAACACATAGTATTGCATAGCCAGTCCTATTCCATAAAACTAAACATTAAACCAAGCAATGCAAGAACCGTGTTCAAACCCAACAGATGCTTTTGGATAACTGCCAGCCTGTACATGGAAATGCAGCCCTTGTCGTCCGATATATCCGATCAAGTATAATACAAGAAAAAAAAAATAATGTGTTCCTGTATTTCCCCTCTTTGACTGATGTACCAAAAAAGATAAAGGTCATAGCCCGAAAAAAAAAAAAAAATTAAAAGAAGCATAGTCTTTCAAGTCAAAATAACGTCAAAATATGAAGCTTAGTAGAAGTCAGATCACAGCGATCGAACCATGAAGAAGGAGGGAAAAAAAGGAACCGTTCATGCATAGACAAGAAAACCTTGCTCATATAATCGTGAAACATCGACATGAAAGAAAGGGTGTATGCAGATTCTAGTTAGTATATTATTCCGTCCCATAGCCCGCCTTGTGTCTGTCCCTCGAGGACCGGATCTGTTCGTTTGCGAGCCTTGTATTCTCCACTTGAAGTTTCCCAATAAGTTCAATCCATTTCTGTCTTTCGCTGCGGAGATTTCCCACTTCATGCCTTAGATGTTTCACTTCTTGCCGTAAGTCCTCAACCTCTGAGTTAGTTCGGTTCTTCTTTTGCTTGTGGGCTTCGACTTTCTTTGCAACTTTGACCTCTTCCGATTCGACCTTGCGCAGCTGTTTGAGAAGCTTCACTTCATCACGAGCTAGTACGGAGGCTCTCTTGTGAAGCTCCAGTTTCTCAGGGGTAGATTTGCCGGTGGATGCTGTAGTTGCTTCATCGAGATTGATACGGCTGTTGGTCCTTGAATGTCTATTTTCATGGCTCTCTGGGCCTTGTCCTCTGCAAGGCAGATCGAGCAGATCTACCTCGGATCGTATTTCTGCTAGTCTACCTTCTAGTTTTTGCTTGCGGCAATCCAACTTCATAAGTTTCTTCTCTCGAGACGTTAATTTTTTCTTCGTACTGGCCGTAGAGAGGGTGTCGCTGAGTTTGTCCCCGGAAGGGGTAGCAGCGAGGGCAGGGGTGGCAGAGGCAGATGACTCTTCAGCAAGAGGGGTTTCGCTTGCTGGGGGTTCATCAACGACTGAGTCTGCCCGGTGAGACTCTGCGCTGGCAAATGTATCATCTGTCGCTATTGAACAATCGTCTCTAGCTTCCACAGGCGTTGTGACATCTCTACTGATACTTTGAGATGGCTGAGAAGCGTGACCTGGGATGTAGTTGAGAACGGCTTGCGGTGCGTACATTTCCAGTCCGGAATTGATCATGTTGCCAACACTTGAAACGAGACCACCTTGCTGATTATTGTCCCCGTCTCCCTCCCCAGGAGCATCTTCGTAGGTCTCGTCCTCTGTGTTGCTTCTAGGATCTTTTCCGTGGGAATTGCCTCCCGGAACAGTTGAGGCCTGACCACTACTTGGGACAACCTTCCGATTATCTTGCGCTTCATTATCGCGACCTTGCTCTACCGCCTGTGAGATGTGGTCATCCTTGCAGAGCCAACTAACGAACTTGGCTGCATCTGCGACGATACTTTTTGGCGTTCCCTTTTCAACCATCCATCGAGGTACGTTTCCGCCGGGATCACTCCTGGTAACCATGATCCACTCCACTATATTTGAATCCTCTTCTTCAACATTGGGTAGGTGATCCGTTCCATGTGCAGAAGCACTTGACGAGAGAGAGCTCCTTGTCGAAGGTACTTCTCTGATCAACTCGACTGACTCGTATTGTCCCCTGACATATCCATCCCGTGGCGGGAATTCGAGATGGTCGCAAGGTTTAGACACAACCATGAAGCTGTGTGGGGGGCGCTCAGATCCAGAAGCCTCAAGTCCCTTGTCTGTCGTAATCAGTAAAGTGACAAAATCACGCGCAGATGTTGGTCCTGGGAACTGAGCAGATAAGCAATAAACCTCGACATGGCCTAGTACTGTCTCATTGTCCGCATCTTTCACTTCGATATACTCCGTTCTCCTGTCTGCTCCAATGCCTCGTATGCTGGCAGTAGGATGTTTCCCCTCTTCCCGTTCCTCTTCCCGCATTCGCAGTGTCTCTCCAATTTCCCTCTGCATCTTTGCCCTCCATCTCGAGAATGGCAGACCTTCATGGACGCTGCGACGAGCGAACCAGGACCCCTTTCCATCCTTACCACTGAGCTTGTATACCTCGATTTCCAATGGATTATCCTTTGGGTTGTTTATCCTTATCGGCTTTCCCCACTCTTTCTGCAATGATAGGAATTGCGGATCAGTTGTCTCGATGCGAGCAGCAGAATTAGAAATTCTCGATGACGATGAGCCAAGCGATGAGCTAGAACTGGAATGGCTGTTACTTGAAGATGGTGGTGGAGGCTCCGGAATAGTTTCGACGATCAATCGCGAATTCTTGAAAAGTTCTTGCATGTAATCTCGGAGAGAGTCCTGAGAGTGTGGGACGTCCTCCCAGGACTCAGGTTCCAGGCATTGAAGCGCTTGATGTAAGGCTGCCATTTGCTGGTCCAATCTTCTTCCTTTATCGAGAGATTATGGGGCACCTTTCCCACAGAAATGACGTTCCTGTCCCAGGATGCTGTTGACAGGCAATATGGCTGAAATGGATTAATAACTCGCCCGGAGTTATGCGGGTTCGTAGCTGCCTGTATAATCGCGTGATGAGCCCCTGGAAGGCGAAATTTGAAAATATATGATAGCAAGAATCCTCTATCACGGAGGAATCGGGATGGAAAGTGAATTAATTTCTGGAATAAGCCCACTCAATGATGGGTGGTTATACAAGCGACTATTGAGGTGCACGGGTAATGACTTGGAGGTACCTCATGTATCGTGACGCATTAGATGTACCCGGTGAAGACCGACAAGAACGATCTAGATTCCTCCAAACGCACGACGTCGAGGCACATGAGGTTGGGAAAGAAATTGCAGCGGACTACAAATACAGTGGAGGAGAGAATTCCGGTCTAGCAAGGTCTGGATTCCCCAGATGGCGCTGGACCTGGCTGTCCGAATACTTCACCCGTTGCTCTATCTTGTTTCTCTTGGCGCTGTCTCTACGTCATGGACCTGCCTTCCCGGCCTCGGGTGTTTGAAATTCATCGGTCGCCGACTCTCCGATCCGAAAATACCGCGGATCACCAGGAACGGAAATAAGGCTGCCCAACAGCCAGCCACGAAATAATAATAACATATCCGGATTTACTCAAATATTAATACGGATATAATTCCTACACAATTTGGGTTTTATATTTCCAAATTAGGCATATCAGACTACATACAGCAGCTGAGAAAGAGAAGAAAAAAAAAGGGACGTAGAGCAAAACGTATACGACCGGAAGTCCAGCTTCGAACCGAGCGCGTAAAGGAAAGAAAGGCGTACCAGCATCTAATTCTCGCTCTTTTGGACCTCCCACACAGTGGACGGACCAAAGAGCAAGCTTCCCCAGGGGTAAAAACAGAAGCCAGCCCGGGGAATAGGTGATGAACCTATAGAGTCGCGTCAAGTATCTGAGGAGAGGCAGGTCATTCAGATGCCAGTTTACTCCCAATCGAATGAAGAGTGAAGATAGATCACGGATCTAGATAGTCTCCACTCCATTTCGAGACTCGGTATTCTCCGCCACGGGCGGAGATTGAGTCTGGAGAAACGTATAGCAAGCTGTCCGACTCTGCATCCTCAGAGCAAGGCCGCGACAAATGGTACCACGTCGACTACATGCCAGATGCAGTACTGCGGCACCACTGTTGTCGTATGCCGACTTCTCACCAATCAGTAGTCCAGATTGCCAGTCCAGTACGCAGTACCGGAAGTGAGAGCGATTCCACAAGGGTACAAGGAGCGTGGCACTGCAGCGACAGGTCGTTCTAGCCAACCGGCCGTCGCAGGGAACCTTCTCCTTGTCGACCCTAGCAAAAAACGACAGCAGAATGGAGAAGAATAAACGTCCCAGCACTCTGCACCGATATCATATCCAAGCCGCGAGGCACACCAGGTCTTAATGACATAAAATGTGGGAGTTATAGGAAACATCCGCCAAGGGAGTGCAGTTGAAATCAGATAGCCGACCCGCCGGTTCTTGATGCAAAACACAAAAAGCAACGCTTGCTAAACAAACAAAAGGTCACACAAATATACCAAATTCACCAAACGTCAGGAGACTGAGGATTATGTTATGTAGATGGATGAGTTCAAAGACGAGATGGAGTATCACGGTTTCGCTGAATCGATCAATGATAACGCCGTCAATAATGCCGTGGATGCTGATGCCTGCATGCAAGTCGTCTGTCGTGGAGATCAATCTGTTCTACAAGGCCAAGGTGGTGCCGTTAAAGTGGTCGCTCGCGATCATTAGTGAGCGAGATCCCTCGAATGCATGTGATCGAGAGGTAGTAGGGGGCGGATGGTTGGTTACATGATCGTCCCATAGGGTAAAGCGAAGTCTTGATACCGGTCCGTCCAACCGAAGCCAGCCATGCCTGCAGCGGTACTGCATGGTTGCACGAGCATACTCGGCAGGGGTAAAGCAGCAAGAGCAGCAGACGTTGTAGGAAGACAGTAGTACTCCGATGTAGAGTAAGTGGAAGTCGGATATGGCTGACTATAGGAAGGAGCAGGAGATGGTAACTGCATATCGCTCATAGTGAGACCCGACCACATACTGGGATTCGAGTCACCACTGGACGCCGGACTCGGACTGGATGGGATCACTTTCCAAGGCTCAACGGGGGCTGGCTGTTCGATCGGGGTGTGCCACCATGTTTCGGGAAGAGTCGAACTGGGTAAAAGAGGAACAGGACGAAGGACATCCACCACCCTGGGAGGGGGAGGTAGTAATGGAACAAAGAGGTTCATAATTGCCGTCTTTGCTTCATCACTTCGACCGCCTAACAGCTCACCAGCGCCATCCTCCTCCAACCCTTCGAGCGCCTGGACATTAGTGCGATAGACGAACTTGTTGGCGGCTTGGACGAATTCTTCTTGCAGCTTCTTCAGCTGCGCGTCCTTCTCCGACCAATTCCAGGTGCTGGCTGCGGTGTCGACCGAGTAAACATCTTTGTGAAACTCGACCAAAGCTTCGATTGTTTCCGGAGTCAATTTGAAGGCCACTTCGTTCTGCGAGACCATGTCAACATGTACGACATACGCTTCTATGTGCACCATCTGGTAATTGAATAGGGCCTCGACGAGAGGGTTGTCGTCCTTCCGGAGCTCAGCATCGGGGGCCTTAGGAAACATAATCGAACATAGCGTCCAGATCGCATTCGGTGACGAGAGCGTCTCCGTCAGACACCTTGTATGTTGGTTAACGTTGTTGAGAGGTCTCTTGACCCGATTGACTCTTTTCAATGTCGCTGTGAGCCAGGGTTCCACCTTATTCAACACCACATTTGGGGACGACCGCGGCGCAAAAGCGGCAGCCGATGCAGGTAGCAAGACTGTTGGCATTATGATCGTGCGCAGAGGACTTGCTTCAATGCGCACGTCTCAGGGTATCTGATCGTTCGTAACGAGTATATAGTGAAAAGGTCGTGAAGAAAAAGAATTCATAAAGGCGACATTCGCCCACACAAGTTGATGTCCGATATCCTTTGTAGACCAGGGTACTGATGCTTGAATATACTTGAGAATATGACCCAGCACCGGCCGTAGACGGAAGTGGTATAGAACAGTAGAGTAGCAGGGTTCCGTCTTACGGGCGGCGAAGGGCACGGGTTAACTATTATGTGGGAACGAGGAGACGGGCGGAACACGATATAGTGTGGGCGAACGCGCGGAAAATAGAAAGAAAATAAAGGAGAGGAAGTGAAAAGGGAGGAGGGCTGGATGGTGGGCGAGGATAACCAGAAGAGGCAACAGGAGGTTGGCGGGGAGGGCTGGTTAGTAGTTATATCGATGGGACACTTCGGCCAGGCCGTTTAGTGATCCCATCGGGGGCGAGCGCTCAGCGAGGATAATAATGGAGAAGCGGGCCTCTGCTCAGTTTTTTTTTTCTCCGGCTGCACTTCCATAGTGCCCTTGTTTTTCTCCTTCCGGTCGGCTACGGATTGGCTGCAGATGGTCGCATGCAAGAGGTGGTGGATGGCGAGGCCGATGAGCTGCGTACGCCGGTATACGCCGTACCGACCGTACGGTACCAGTACGCATGGCTGTCACTGCTAGAAAACTTCCCCATTTGTCTCTGCGCTGTCAAGAAGAAGACGCCCCCGGGTTGAGGAAGTTCAGGGGTCGCCTGAAGAATTCTCTCTGCACTCTAGACCCCGTCATCAGCGCAAACTGCATATCAGAAACTCTGCTGATGATGACGGGCGCGTATGAACGCATGCCGACTCGTAGAACTGCTAAGGTTGAAACAGGACGACGGGTCATCCCATCCTTCTCTAGCCTGTAAAACTCCTCGGGTAGGGCATTTGACTAAGACCCGCCATCGGGCAACGCCCGTACTACTATACGAGACAGCTTCATCGTAATACTATGCTCCAGAGAAGGGCATCATGAGGATTAGAGTATTTAGTTCGCGCCGCATCACCTGTGGTATGTTATTGCAGGTCGATCCCGTACTACAGTCATGCGTCAGAAACGTAATAATACCGTCCTGGGGTCTCATTGAAGCCCTTGTTCGCTTCATCCGACTAGGGCCTGGCGTTGCAACCACAAGAATAACTTAAATTACTTACAAGAGGCCCGGAATCTCAGCGCTGCAGAAACCGGACCCAAGCAGCTAAGCCCCAAGATCCACACCCTACGGGGCATCCATACATGCTGAGGGCGGCCTCTGTGCCGTTCTTAAACCGAACATACTATACCATGTGCATTCACTTTGCATCTTTCAATTGCGGATGAAAATGCCTTCTTAACCCTTAGAGCCATTTGTGGTTATGCACAGCCCGGGCTCGCATCTTTGGCGTAATTTCCATCGCAAGCGCCGCACGGCTGCAAGTGAAGCAGATAGCTTCCATGAATAACAACATCATGCGGAAATATAGGCCATGTTCAAGATTCTGACATAAGAAAATAGATAAAAATGCAGAGAGATAGCCAATAGCGAGATTCTTTCTACGCCCCCCGGTTCGACGCGTTGCTGTGGAGTTTGACCGGGTTTACTGACTGGGACTCTGGGTGACGGGTGGTGGCTCGATTCGGAAAAAGCATTAGAATATGATCGTCTCTAGAACAGGACACTTTGTCGAGACTGAGAACCCTAGACCTGTCTGATGGATAAACTCCGCCCTAACATCTCGTTCTGGTTGGAGGTAAAAAAAACCCCAAGTTTAATTGGGCGCTTTGCGCCATTGCCTGTCAGGGAAAAGCCGCTGTGGTAGGATATCATTTCTGACTAGAGGAAGGTCCAGATAGGGTCTATGAAATGCGAACCATGGATCCTGTTCCGCTTTGCCGTCCATCGGTACCGGAGAGGCATCGCGGAACAGTCAGTACGGTGTTCCCCGAACCTTGCTAATCTTGCTCGAGGATATAGCACAAGCAAGCCCACAGCGGAGAGCCAAGGTCTCAATAATGGTCTGCACTGACCATGGTAACCTCCAAATCAAATCCTGAGCGAGAGAAGCTTGGACCATGTCTCCTGGGTATGGAAAGACAATCTTGCGCAAACCGATAGCGTATCACAATATACAGACCGGCCGTGCCGTCATCTGATACAGTGTATGATCTTCGATCGCGACCATAGACAGTCATGACGGCTGCGAGATTAGCACCATGGAAGTGCAGAGAAGAGCCTATGTTATGTTCGGTTCGAAACACATCCAGCAGGAACTTGGGCTAAGAGGTTCAGTGGAGACGAGCGAGTTGAGCGGCAATGGACAACGACTGCTATGTCCTGGATCCGAAGTAGAACCATCTGTCTGTTGAACTCTGTTCGCCTCGACAGTGATCCCACAGTTAGCATCGTGCGCGACCTGTCGAGTCCGTATCGAGGGTCTCAGCTGATGAGGGCCGAGCATCGTGGGGCACTTGATGGTCTTGGGGCACTTCTGACATCGGATTCGCCGAAGAAGAAAAGAGTCCGGCATTTGCGCTTCAGCATATATCCCTGCTACGATCACCGATTGGGCTGCGCCTCGGCGACGGTCATCTCCAGACTTTCTGGAACGAAACGCCACCATTTCCAGCGCTTGTAACAATAATACACTCTCTGGGAGGCAGAGAAATACATCCACCAAAGATGTATGAACGGCTCTTTCAGTCTTGGCAGCTTCGGATTACAGAAACTCAAAAGGTTGCTGCCGTCAGCTGTGTGCGGAGTGCAGTACCCGTATGGTCGGATAGTCTATGTACTCCGTACGGGTGATCTACCTCGATCGATTATCTTTTCTGCTGACAAGATAGCCCCCATTTTTTTTGGTAGACAGTATAACTTCCATGACGATATCAAGCTGATCTCGGGCATCATTTCGAAGCCGGTCAAGTTGACGTGCACGTCTCAGGTAGCAGGAAACTGGTCACATGGCTCCAGATGAGGACGGGACGGTCGCAGCAAGCGCCGGCCATGGAGCTCAATCCCATCCATGATTGATATTTCTCCCACGGGGGCAGTATCAAATTTTCTTGCGGCTGGCAGAAAATTGAGGACAAGTCATTATCATCTCTGCCGGCTACGGTCGGAAATGCCCATGCATGATCGACAGAAAGAGCCTTGGAACGCCCATGGAACGTTGCATCGTCAGCCTCCAGAAGATCATGCTTGAATTCGGGGAGTTGCCGTGTCCTTTGTCAGAATCGCAGGAAGATCCTGTGATGCCCCTATTTCTCTGTAGTCCCCTGTATAAACCATACATGTTGCAGTATGTCCGCATGGGGTCTCCGATAAGCTAAACTTGCCGTATGGAGTATAACATGTACGGACATACGGAGAAGCCTAGTTGTGCAGCAAAAAAAAAAAAAACCAACCTTGAACTTATGCAGCGCTGCGGCGCATGCCAGTGCTGCGCCACGAGATTATGCCACATTGCCACACAACCCCTCGTTGGAAAGGTTGAAGCAATAATATGTCATTTTAATGCCTACTACTGCTAATAATAATACTAACAAAAGTTTCCTTTGCTAGTGCTCAAGGACGGTGGCGGTGGCACACAAAGAGATCTATATGCAAGATGATGTCGACTCAGCTGGACAAGCCCGCCGATCTGGAAGAGTGTAATTATTACGATCATACAAGACTGTACGAGTACGAAATGTGTCGATCGGATATGCAGAAATGTTTGAAACCGGTATTCTTCTTTTGACCGCTCCCTCGCCCAACGCCCGGATCCAAGTTAGTTTGAGAGAGTCGCGCAGTATGCCCGTCGCCTGCTTGAGAAACGCGACAAATGAGTCAGACATCGCGGTTGCGACAAATCGCTTGCATCACCGCGGATCTTGAGCGCCATCCAACGTTTCCGCAGGCGCAGGAAGAGAAACACTGGCGTCTGTAGGATAAACGGGCGGGTTTATCTCTGAGTCATACAGAGATGCTCGGTTAACTTAAAACCCCGCTTCACCACCAAGACCGCTTAAATCGATACCCTGTCGTCGAGACTAGATCATGATGGAATCGGGACCGAGGTGCATTTACCCCCCGCTTCGGTTTCAGATGAAACATTTCGGGGTTCCCTACTGGTGTGAAACATTTTTTTTCTGATGTGGATATAATTGATATCATATGTCCTTCGTAGAAACTATCAACTGCTAGATGCATGTAGAAGCGCGTTCGTTCCCTGTCATCAGCTGTCATCCCCGCAGCGGTCGTATTAATCCATGTTCTCCAACACCGTGCGTCCGTTGTTGGATACTGTTGGGAACCATGGATTTTACCCGTGATCCGCTCGTCTAATCCACAGGCTGTCAGTGTTGGATAGCGGTTTTCGGTTCGTGGTTCGTTCTTCCCACGAGGGAACCAACGGTTGTTCCCGAGACCGTTGACAGCAGCAATAACCAATCCGTGACCAGAAGAGCCCTTTCACCATCTCAACGTGAGATGTCAAAGAATAGGCTCGTGTCTAGATAGCCGTCCAGTCAGGATCGAAATCTCACCTTTATTTCGTTATTCGTTCCCTTGTTGACCAATAGCCTTGAGATATTGGCCTCTCGCTTCTAGATAGTCTCGTAGGATTTTCATTACCCGGTGTGGTCCACCTACTGTTGTGCGGTCTGGACCAACAGTATATCTTAGGGCTTATAGTAGTATATATACGCGCGTCGCAGGTATTTGAAAAGTCCCATAGTTGGTACTTTTATATGTTCATTTCCCATAAACCCTGGTGATAGTATCCGTCATTCGTACATCACGTACTTTTGTAGTATATGTAGATCGTGGTCATGTAACGTACGATCTCGGAAAGAACCCTGTAGCCCCTGAAAGTCGCAATAGTACCATATCTTACGAATATTTCGAGTTCTATCGGAATATGATTCCCAGTCCCTATAATGGTTGAAACTTTTCCTGAAACTCTTGTTCTGGGTAGAGAGATATGGAGAGCCACTCTTCCTTCCTACCCCACTTATTAAGAGCAGCGCTTATCAGCCACTCATATCGATCAGTAAGAAATATCTGTGACAGTCACATAGATGGATCATGCTGAAACATTTACTATCTTGCATGTGTTTTACTATGAATGAGGGAGAAGGCTCCGGATGATCTACAGTTTCTGACCACTAGCTTTACTCTACAATTGCTTGTCTAAGACTAAGAAAGATGAACTTATTGAAATTGTCTGTTTCAGAGGACAGAGATAATGTAGAAACGAGTAGAGAGACGTGTTCTAGTTTCTTCTTTCCCTAGAGTTAGAAATTTGACGTCGTTATACAATATGGCATCCTAGGAATCAATGCATTTCTTTAAAGGACTCTTCACTACATTGAATATAAGAACTAGGACCTTTACGAAGTAAGAAGATAGCTAAATCAAAGAAGTTCCAAGTTTTATACTGGTGATTTCCGTATCGACTGGGTAGAATCTCTGGGAAATAACTTGTTGAAGGTTTCATAGCATGACGACCAGTCTACAGGGAACGGCATTTGATAACGACAATAATAATAATAACTCATCCTCATTTATAATAGTTTATAGGTGTTTATCTTGATTAGTAAGAGATTGTTCGTCATGGTCCCTCGGTTGTGATGGCGAGTCCTGCACATCCCAAAACGGAAGGCAGTGCCCTACATTAACCCGATCAACCTTTTCCTCTTAACAAGGGAACCTAGGTGGCTCAGTGGCTAACAGTATGCCACTGGCTACTGTAGCAACTGAACCTCCCAGGCTCCCTGTTCGAACCCTGGAGCGGTCGATGGCTGAGGAAATTATCAATATTTCCTCAAGTCCAGAGGACACCTCCCTCCAGGGTAGTAAAACCCTGCCCGCCATTTGCATAGGCGGGGTTTTCGTAGCATCCTTCCCCTCTTCAAAAGAAGAGGCTGAGGATGTGAGTTTTTTTATACATTAGTTTCACGTGTTGTTGTGGTTGTTCTCTGCTTTCTCGTAGGTGATGTTATGATTTCCTTTTTGGGAAGTCGTGATGGTGAATCGAGAAGAAGTTAAAAAATTGCCCATTCGAGGGAGTTACATGTACTAGAGCAACAAACTCAGGGATATAAAATTATACTATTCTAAAAATATATTAACAAATATCCATTCATGTTCCTGTCTCTGGCAGACTTGTGAAAATCAAGACCACAATATTCGTGAAGGTGTCGCAGCGGGTATCGAAAACAGCGTATTCATTCCTACCCAATGCTACTTATTGTACAACCCATTTTGACAGTATCACAAGAAGCATTTTGTCTGAGAGAAACTTCAAGGACTGAGCACACTCCCAAAAACAGTCACGTGCTTTATGAGCTACTTTGACAGTTTAAGATGTTAGTTACCCCTTAAAGTCATCTTCTCCATTCGAACCGACATAACGAAAGATACTAGTTGATTCAAACTCCTCAATTGAGCATGGATTATCTCTTCGATAAGCCGTTTAACATCATTTGCCTGAATGTCTGCAAAATCTCTTCTATTATCGCCCAGACATTTAGGAGTCATGAGGTCTTAGTTCCAATCTCAGGTGCTAACAGAATCCTCAGAAATACTCCTCATTCAAGAAGACTTTAGGCATAAGGAGTTACAGAACAGATTCAGACACAGCATATCTCATTTTGATATCTTTTATTTGGTTAATGCAAATCACGATATTTCGTGACTGGGAAGATATGGACTAAATATTCTAGAAGATGTTCTTTACCTTATCTGGGAGATGATCACACAAGGGGACCGCTGCAATCTTGTGAAGGTCAGTCGCCATTTCTATGACCTGTTTGTTCCTATCTTATATCGGTCAATTGAAGTCGAGGGGCTATCCATTATTAGTCTTGTCAGAACGCTCCTAAGGAAGCGACAGCTAACCCAATACGTGTGGACTTTAAGTCTCGGGAAGTTGCCAGGGTATTGGGACATGGTGCTTCCCGGAGACCAAAAATGCCTAAAATCCCGATTCATGCCGATGTGATCCCCTTGGCCTCTGAAATTATTCAAAAGATAGTCCGCTCTCCAGAGGAAGAAGCCCAGTAGAGAAGATCTTCTGTATGGGCAGGAAGACTCCTGGCCGGGACTTCTTCTACTCTTGCTAGACAATCTGCACGAGCTGCGTATGAAATTTCGATCTGGCTATCGTTATGTCCAATTTGTCATCGATCATGCCGCTGATATGCAGTTTCCCTTCTTGGAGATCGTCCATGCTGTCCAGTGCTCTGTCTCATTTTTTATGTAGATGAATGATATTATACCTCTCTTCCGGTTTCCTGCAATGCGAGTATTGTCCATAAAAGGACTGAAAGACCGTTCACTAAAGGCTCGTGAGCTGTTGTTAGCCAGTTTTTCAAGCATTACTCACCTACGCATTGAAAGGAGCATACTTACAGCCGACTCCATACGAATGCTTATTGCATTATGTCCGAACCTAGAATGCTTCAAGTATCATTATTTAAACCCGAGTGGTGCATGCCAAATACACTTTCTGAATGATTGCCTGGTCTCGAGAAGGGGAACCTTGCGCACTATGTGGTTGGACTATTATTATGGAAGACAGCCTCTCATTACTTTGGA
Source organism: Paecilomyces dactylethromorphus (assembly GCA_029606265.1). Taxonomy (NCBI): domain Eukaryota; kingdom Fungi; phylum Ascomycota; class Eurotiomycetes; order Eurotiales; family Thermoascaceae; genus Paecilomyces; species Paecilomyces dactylethromorphus. The sequence continues at coordinate 1,755,141 of JAPVCE010000041.1, read as the reverse complement.
AGAATTAGATACTCCGGCAAAGTACCTGGTTTGGATCATTGACGCACTATCGCCACCTCAGGGAACTGCGTATTCCGTTACAGAACCTTCTTGACTTCCAATCTGGTAGCAATGATAAGAATGCATTGATTAATACTCTTCCTTCTACTTTGGAGTGGCTATATATTCACAATTGCAAAAAGCAATATCTGCCAATACTGGTAAAACAGATGATCCAGCTTATCTCCCATGGCCATCAACAACCTCACTTCATTCGTTTAGATATTGAGACTCCCCAAGTCCGTCATTATATACGTCCGCGGGGCTCGATAAAAGGAGGAACATGGCATTACTTCAAACCTTCACCGTTGACACTAGCATCAGATAAGATACTTGGGCCTCTAGAGGTGCTATGCAGGGACTCCAGTATCGAGTTCCATATCCATGATGGCAGACGTGCAGTATCTCCACCTAAAAGTTGGACTAGTACCTGCCCTGACCAGTGTATATATTCTGAAGATACCACCGAATGGCCTAAATTCCCGATCCAGCAAGACTAAGAGGTGAACATGATTTCTTGCAGCATTTTACGCTGTGGTTTACTATGATTGGCTAGCTATGACTAAGAGGAGCTTACATCAAGTCACTGACAAATACTTCAGAATGAAAATTAACTTTCACAGCAGATCCAGATGAGAGATCTTAATAAAAGCAAAACAAAATATGACTCTGTGTTGTTTAATTCTTAAGATTTTAGAAGTATAACCTTCCTATTGCTAAGACAAGAAAGTCGTCGATGAAACACAATTTTATGCCAACTTACCACTGGTAGCGTATTTCTAAACATTCTAATACTGGGGAGGTGTGATTTCTTTCTTTCATCACACCAGAGGGCTGTGAAAGAGTAGCATGGGAAATGAGATGGAAATGTAAAATATATATATTGTGCCGTTGAGTTGGAACTTTGGTGAAATTGCGTTTCTCTATGCTCGGACACCTAGATTACGAATCACCAATCCAATTATAACCCCTAATGAAATCTAGAGCTCTATTGGCCGTGCTCACCTCAACAGGGGAAGAGACTAGGTAACTTGGCATCGGATAACCTCCCCAGTGAGTTGCAAACGGAGTTATTTTCGGCCGAGTTCCCCCAAAAAAGGTTCAACGTGCTACTGAGGAACCGGCGGCGCAGGTACCGAAGCTTAAAGAGTCTTTGGGATTGGACGTCACCAAACATATGACCTGTAAGAACCATTATTCCCGTCTCGATCTGCTAGGCACGGGCGGAATTAAGGTTAGTTTTCTGAATGTAGTATAACGACCAACGCTGTTAGGTAATTACTTCAAGGAAACTCTCCGAACCTCAAGTTCGTCAATGAGACCAAAGTATTGATCGAGGACGTTTCAGAGGTAAGTTTTAATGGGAAATATTCATATATGAGGGTCCAAAATGTTGACCATTTGTAATTACTGCCAACTGTGAGTGAGGCTGCTTGGGTCCCCGTCAAGGTTCAAATTTCACGAGGAAGGACTGGCTAAGGTCAATGTGAAAGATACGTTGAATACTATGAGCGTATAGATAGCTTTTCCTAGTTCTCTGATGTGACGAAAGTCCCTTAATTGACACGCAGAGTGGTATTCCGCGTGATAATGATCAATGTAATTGGAAACATACAAACATAGTAATTTGTGATGTTTCGACGAGCATGAACTAACTTTGAAAGTCATCAACAAGACGCCAGATATATAGATCTGCATCCGTGGTGATTCCCTGTCCAGTTCCGATTGAGCACTCCCAATTTGCAGCAGTAATATTTGCAACCAATTCGAGAATCACGTTTGGGCAATGACGACGACACTTCAGGACACCTGATTGATCTCGCAATCTCACGGGCAGTGGTAGATATACAGCAGACCCTGAGACGAGTGGCTGTAGAGATGTTTGCCTCATAATAGCACTGTCTCACAATGGCACTCCAGGTTAGACGAGGCCACACTTTCTCTGTAGATTGGTGGTTTGCCATCCTAGAGCGCTCGATGCGTCAAGGGGCCTATAAGCGATGTCCTCAAAAGCTGAGCAGTCTCATTGTTCAGCCTGGAAGCCAACTTGAGACAATTTGATAGAAAGATCCCAGATGTAGGCTAAGACAGTTGTCATCTGTGGTTTTGTAGCGGGAGTTAAGACTAGCCCTTGACCTTTAACTTGAGAGTTCGGAGGCTTTCACTTCCTGATATTTCGACAACACTTTCAGTTCGGTATCCCTTTCTTTGATCTTCTTATCCAGTGCTTTTTGCACCTCATCTCGTTTCCTTTCAGCGTCCTCTAGTCTCTGCTTGACTTCCTTTGCCGCCTCCTCTTGTGCTTTCAGAGCGGCCGTAGCTGACGGATACTCCTTTCGTAATTGCTGGAGTTGTGCACGCACTTCAACCGCATCAATTGGTGTACAGGTAACAGGGTGATATCGATGAGGCGGTAGCGGTTCCCCAGGAACGCGGATATCGGGAAGAAGTGAATGAATCGGAGTCGTACGGGTTGGAGAGTCAAGAGAAACTGGCTGAGGTTGAGGAGAATTGGGCTCCGCTGGAGGAGATAGGGGCGCTTGTTGACTCATTTTGGATTAAAAAGGCGCAATCTTCCAATGAGAGAAGGTGATCTGTGGAAGAAGGACAGGAAAGTGTTTTACAGGGAAGGTTGGAAATGATACTCGTGCTCTGTAGTAATTCAAAGGAGAGTCTTGAAGCCGCAGCGGCGGGCGGCGGCAAAGTCGGTGGCGTTTCTGCCAGGCAAAATAACTTGACCGCCTAGAATCGCCGCCACCGCATGCGGAGTAGTCCGTGATGTACTGCGTCAGTGCAAGACCAGCTCCTTAGGGTGTCGCTACAGACACACCGGAGGCTTCAAGATACTCGAAGAAGTATATCGTGAAAAGCGGAATCACATGCTCAAACGGCAAGATGCAGGCATTTGGTATGTTAATCCAGAAATGCATTAATCGACCGCATGTTGTCATTCCCTTCCATGATTTCCTTATTTGTGGTAGTATTGACTGACATGAGAGTATTACAGTTCCAAAGAGTAGAAAGGCAAGCAATAAGCTCTAAATAATGGATGACTAGGTTACTAAGTACGTGGATTGTAGCCGCGATTCGAACTCACTTTAAGGGTAAGTCCTGCGCTGTCTATACGTTCCGTATACGATACCATGATTCTAAGCCAGCATTCTCGACAGGTGATTGATCTCAACAATGTCCCTCTTTCGAGTGGAACAGCATACGCAAAATGGAGCCTTCCGGCAGGCACATCTAACGAACACCGAGGTCATACAGACAAAGCCATGATCCAAGATCACAAGGCATGGTGGGATTACGAGAAGGTCGTTCATGTTAGAATGACAGTCGATCGGAGCCAGATGCTACAAGCATGTGACATACAATTCAGTGTCATTCAAGAATTCTCAGCCACTGGGGGACGAGGTGATAGGATCCTGTTAGGCAATGTCCGGCTTAATCTTGCGGAATACGTGGACAAAAGCGATGACGATGAGGTTATAACAAGACGATACCTTATGCAGGACAGCAAAGTCAACAGCACACTCAAGATTGGTATAGGAATGCATCAGATTGAGGGAGACAAAAATTTCGTCACGTATGTTGGTTCTTAGAATGTTGGATTCCAATACTGACTTCGGACAGGCCTCCTTTGAAATCTGCTATGGTTTTTGGTGGAATCGCTGGAGTAGTTTCGGAACAAACTGATGGTGACGATCATCTCGGCCCAGTGCCGTCAATCAACACCAAGAGCAGAGAGACTGGGGATCTGCAGGACATGTACCGTCGTACTCTGGCAGCTTCTTGGAGCTGTCGCCCGGGAGAGCTGCCGCCTGATCAGCTAGTGGAGGACATTTTTGCCGGCGGTGCTGGCTGGGCACCCGCAGCCCAGAGTTCCCGCCCGGAACGAGCAGGAAGAGGGAGTTATTCAGAGACCAACTCGATGAGCGATGGTGATTCCAGAAAAACTCTTCAGACCAATAGACTTTCTCCATACTTAGAAAAACGGCCAAAGAGTTCTTCTGGCAACAGTTCGCCTCTGGACAGCAAAGGGGGAGAATTTTCCTCAGGTTCAGAGAGCCCTAGCGGCAGAGGGAGCATTTCACAGCAGCTATATGAGAGCGGCATGGGCAAGAAGTGGAAGCACCGCAGGCCCGCTCCTGAGGTATCCGAGTTTGATGTGCGTGATAATCTAAGAAGCTGGGAAATTTCGGTGAAAGATTGATCTCGGAAGATTGATTGTCTCGAGATACTTTCTCTCGGATATCTTACTTTCATTGATGTCCGTGATACTCATCGACAGCTTCCATGAGATAGGAGATAGTGGCAGGAACGCCGCCATTGATCCTCATTTCACAGGACGTCATGTTTAGGAATTGAGCGGCCATTTGGTCCCGAGCCCTATGTAGCAGATCATTGACCTCTCATAATAACCCCGCATTGAGAAGGACCTGCATTATCTTTGAATGTTCAGCTCAAACAGTTCTACAACAAGAGCCTGTTCTGTGCTTTCGAAGGCTGCTTGGTGAGAGCCTAATATTTCCGCCGCGTGTCTTTATCACCGGTTAGAATGTTCGAAAAAACCCCTCATCTCATGAGCACGGGTGAATCTAGGAGATCTACGACTCCTTTAACTCTCTTACACAAAATAATTGATCTCATAATGACAGACTTCTAATCTTGGCATCTTCCCGTGAAGTTCGACAGGCAGGTGGCCTCTTTCATGGGGTTACTCGTTATCGGTCGGGGGCCAATGACACCAAATGACACATATTGGTTCTTCGTGGGATGTCTTGGGATAAGGAGGTAGATAAACATTATCTCACTCTATAACTATTCCAGAGGTGTGCATGTAGCTTATTGCGGCGCATCAGTTTCTAGGCCCTAGTAGGAGATAGTTTATTCAGACTTAGATTTACCTCCTCCCTGAACTGGCTTGATTAATATAGATGACATGGGGCTGATCGCTATTCTCAAGTACAGTCTCCAAAATCAAAAGAATAGCACCATGATATCCTTTTCTAATAGCAGTTCTCTATGCCTATTACGTAGTGAATGCTTCAAAACCTGAAACCAGCCCATTTAGGATTAGCGCTAGAATTTGTGTCCAAGCTTCCGCTCCGCGGAGCATATGAACTTTTGCTCCGAAGAGGAGTGACTTTTGAACAAAGTAGTTGCTTCAATTTGTTTTCATTCTTACATATGTTCGCCCGGAGTTCTAGAGATGCAGTGGGGCTCCTGAGACGCCGATTATCCCCTGCGTGCAGAGAGACTTCCTTACTCTCAGTCTCTGTTAGCCGCCACCACTTCGCTCAATACCATGATCACCCAGATGATGATTCTCATGAATCCCAATCGCAGCCGCGGCGACCCCGAATACGCAGACATGGGCTGGACTCTCAAAAAGCACAGAAAGTGGTCCTCGATGTCAACGCTCTAGGTAAACCTGGGGAAGTTGTCATCGTACCGCCTCGGAAAGGCAATAGACGAGTTCGGAAAGAAACAGTGGTGTCGGAGAGTAACAGCGGACTTTCTTCCATACTGGAGGAGATTGAAAAAGAAAAGAATGTTCTTGATTTCGCAGAAGTTGACGCCAACATTGAGGAGTTCCGTTTGCCTTACGGACCCCACGACAAGCTGAACTATACCGAATGGAAGGACTTGCGCCAAAAGCTCGAAGAGTCCTTTACGTCTAGCCAGCTGGGTGCTTATATCTCCAGATTTAAACCATCGGACTTGAATGGTAAAAATGATGAGGCCGGGATAACCAAGGGCAATTGGAAGCCAGGAACGTCTCTCTTTCTGGAGATGGATCCTTTGTCAGAGGAACGCATCTCGGACAGAACCGCCGCAACCGAGAAACTCAGCGGCAAGGGGCTTCTTGCTGAAAGGATACTACGAGACTGTTGGATTTTAGGTGTCGCTGGAGAAGTTGGTCAGCTCGATTTGCGTCTACCATCTCATGCGATCGCCTTGCTTCTCAATTCAGAGCATTTCTCCTTCCGCGATCTGGCGCAATATCACCACGCAAAGATTGATGTGACACATTCATTAAATCTCGTGAGGATTACTGGTGACGAACGTTCCTGTACCCAGATCTACGATCAGATCCAGAGTGTCACTGCGAGGATACAAAAAGAGGTTGTTAATCTCTCTCTTCCTCCGGATACACACGTCAAAGACCGCCACCTAGCTCCAGAATTTATACAATGGATTGAACAAAACCATAGAGTGTTTTTCGAGAGGAAGGGTCGTGATTCTAAGGGCACCATGTATTACCTTGGCGAGAACAGATCTGAAGCAGACACCGCTCGACGAAACATAGATGTTGCACTTTATCGGAAACGCACTGGCCCTATACCGTTCTGTACTTATCTTCCCACTTCTGAGAAGGCAAGTGCTTATTCAGTCAATGTCGGTGAAAGGGCACCTTTGTTTGACAGAGACACACCATGGTTTCGATGGGCTCTTGCTTCTACGCAGACCGGCAAAAAGGGGAAGTTATTGGCGCCCCTCTTTGACCAGCATAGAGAGCGCCTCTCTAGTGATCTCCTAGATGTGCTCAGGCACGAACCAGCCCTCGATATCAAATCCCTTGACCGAAATCATGTCAGTGAAAACCTGACAGCCACGGTTGGGCAATGTCTGTTCCTCGACGATATTGATCACAGTGATAGAACCTTCAGCGCTGCTCGCCTTGGGGAACTGTCATCGCACCGAATTTTCGTGGGAAATATTCCCAAAATTACACCTTTCATACGTGTGCTGACACCGTTTCCCGGCACTGATCGCCAAACAATCCATCGCTTTCGACTAACGCCATCGATCATGAACTCTCATGCTCTTCCACCTCTTGATCTCGAGATTGGAGTAGTGGATAGTAGCAATTCTCGTTCCAACGCTGCTGTGGTGATACGCAGTGCCAAGGCGGTTGTCTTCGAGAATAGCATAGACTACCTGCTTCCCGAGAGCAGTCAAGACCTTCGGTTCACGAGGACAACTCATTATGACCTGCTCGAGGGCCAACATCCGGGCGAAATTGCTCTGGACAAGATATCCGATCGACCAGAAGAAGGGCCTTTCATGACGAGTATCATTGATCTCTTACAGAATCTCCCTTTCCACGCCCAAGGCGAGGAAAGTCAGCATCCTTCGAAAGTCTTCTTTGATATATCCCTTCCCAGAAAGCTTATTAGATCCAGCGCCAAACACGCCGACATAGCCGAGGGATCCGAGGGATCCGCGGAGTTCGTCCAGGGGACGTTCGATTTCCCACCCCTGCTCAAGTTCTCAGCCTCACGCTTTTCCATTTACGACTTCCACGGAGAGAGGCTAAATTACAGCTACTGTCGCCATCTTCCACCATTCGGAGACGAATCCACAGTTCTGTCACTAGACATGGATGTAATGAGTGATAAAACTATCGATGCAGCATTAGCTGCTTCAGGTCTCGATTCTATGCTCTCTTCAGAAGATGCACTCAAACAGGAGTTCCACTACTTCTACAACACTGCATGCAAATTGGCGTTTGAGCTTGGGGGCCCTGGAACGGCTTTTCGCGATTGATTAGCTTCATGGTAATGCTTGGTCTTTCAGCTGGTTCATATTTATTCTCTTACGCAGCACTGGTATATGTAATGTAATGACAGCAGGCGCAGTTTGATCCATGATCCATGTACAAAATGATGGTATATAATTTGCAGAACTATCAGTTCCAAAAAAAATAGAAGCATAGACATGAAAATATCTGTCCTCGTAAAATCGTCTCTAGAGGAGGCGGTATAGTCTCTGGCAATGATAAATAATGTGCTGTCCCAAGCGCTGAGAAGTTTCCTGGACGACGTGGAAGAAACTGTGCCATGACCGTTGCGAACGGTATAATAAGCAGAGAGTTCAAGAAAGGATAGATAAAGCGGTATTAATCCGTCGTCATTGGTCGTATACCGTTATTATATACCCATAAATGAATAAAAGTCTCTGACTCCTCTCCTGAATCCAGTCTCCCATATCCAGCCAAAGTTCAAACCGAACTGGCTGGTTTCCAGGATGCGTTTCTTGACCCATAGGTCTTTGGCGCCGATCTTATCGCCGCCGTCACCTCCTCCCGGTACCACACCGTGAGCTCTAGCGCAGAAGAAGTTCATTGCATCGCTGAATCCGAGATCCCAGCCGTAGGGATAGCGCCAGTGTTCGAAGTGGACTCCCGGCGCGGACGAGTCCCAGAAGCGCGTGTGTTCTGATAAGGATGCATCCCTGATGTTAGCACGTTGTGCTTCAGCCTCTTTCACCTTCTCCAGCACTTCCGCTTGTGGAATTGTGGTCCAGCGTGGAGGCGGGATGGCGCCTTTATTCACTTGTTCCTTGAAACCCCAGTCACCACCATCCATCCAGTCCATCTTGAAAGTCCAGAATGCGCTGCCAGAGGCCTTGGATGTCCACGTCTTGGTTTGTTCATTACCGAAAGTCTTAGTCAGTTCTGGTCGTTGTGAAGGGTCGACACGACCCCATGTCCGTCCGTCCATCACACAACTATACTCCCCAATGTAGACTGCTACTGCGGATTTCTGATCGGAAACACTGCCTTGCCGGCTCCTTATTTCTCCTAGTTCTTTCGGGATTCGAGCAATGATCTCCTGCGGTGACTGCGATCTATCGGACTCCGTAAACGTGTAGTATTTGTGCGTATCGATAATTACAGGGTTGACAGGAGGACGAACATCAAGCCTATTTTTGGCTACCGCATAGTCGAGACAGGCCGAGAGATTCCATCCGTCGCTGATGTAGATAGGCAAAGACGAATCCACGGAGCTTGCGACGGCAAGGATATCGTCATACCACTGGTACATACCCGGAGCGTTCCACTGGGCCTCGTTGCATACCTGGATCCCGATGACGCCGGCCATGCCGTGACGCGTCACTTCCTGCAATATGAAAGTGATGCAATCCTTTGCCCTAGAGAGATTCTTGGAGTTTTTCCAAAGTTCTGCTTTGCCGGCGTCGGTGCCGCTGTGCCCCTCGGTGTTAGCCCCGCCGGGAAGGGCATGGACATCGATCAGTATCCCAATACCCTGAAGGTGACATTTCTCAATAAGTTCTTTCGCAATGCTCCAGGCATTGACATATACGTTTGCTGGCTCCCCGTCAAAAGCTGTACCTTTACAGAATGTCGGCCCGAGTGTGAAGAAGCCTATAGGTAGTCGTATCGAATTACAGTGTGCGACGTTTTTGAGCCATTGAAAATCGTCATCGGTCAGTGCTGACTTCCAGTGCTGCTCCCATTTGGCTCTGGTGGCCCCGAGACCTGAAGCATTGAGCGAACTATCGTGCCCGCAGTCAGTCGACTTCACAATCGGAGGTATATGTTGCCAGAGGCCGACGGGACGAACCTCCTTATAGCTGCCAGTTCACTGTCTCCTTTTGCGCCATTTTCGTACATACTTCCCTTCAGCCATTTTTCCAAGACAAAAATGGACCCGAGATTCGTTCCATGCTGATAGCGGTAGCGAAATATGTCCTTTTCCGTTGGCGGTACCGGACCTGCTGATGATGACATATTGGCTTCTGCATCAACCGACCGTGCTGGTGCATAGAGTAATTGGTCATAGAAAAAAAAAATCTATGAAGTGCGAAAGATGTTTGTCGACAGGACCCCACTTGGGCAGAATCTCAAATCTGGAGAGATTCTAAGACACTGTAGAAAAAAAAAATGTTAAAGGAGGAAGATGCTTATCGGCTCGACGCCGCGGATAGAGATGAGAAGAGAAATAAGCGTACAAAACGGTTCGTACGGATATAGAAAGAGATCGGTTAGTCTGAAAGTTTCACATACCATATCCTCCTCGGTACCAGGCGTGTGCCGTGCACGACAGCAGGAGACAATGGACGAATCAAGCCCAGGATGTTCCGCAAAGTATACAGGAGCAAGTGGGGTATTTAAAATCTCTGCTATACTCTGTAAGGAGATGTTTCAGAAAAAAGAAGGCCGATACTACTCGGGACGGAATGGAGGTGGATGAGGGCGCGGGCCATCACGGGGGAAGGAAGTGGATAACTGACGTAGCGAGGGGCTTAGTCTGGGAGTCCGCCATCAGCGTAGCTGTTAATTTACTGGCGCTTGTGTCGGGACGAACACTGAGAGCCCCAGCCCAAAATTATCACGATACCCGACTTCGTCTGCTTCATTGTGTTAGTAACTTCGCAAGCTTCTATCGTGCTTCTGCCGTCATCTTGATCGCTGAGGCTTTGCTTAGTCGTCATCTTCCCCTTCCCCCATTCCTCGCGACGCTATTCGCTATGAAGGTTCTGCGCTGGGAGTGATAGTCACGAGCATGGAACGGACACGGATCGCCAAGGTGTGCACTGAAACAAAGTGATCCGCTCTATAAATAATCTCTTCACGTCTCTAATCTCCTTCTGTTTGACTGTCTTAGGTTGAAGATGTGACCTTGGCGCGCCGTGGGGAACAAGTCGTTGGCACGCTGCATCTTACTCCGCACCATCTGATATTCTCGCATACGCCCCCGGTCTCTGAAGAAGCACAGGCACAGGGGACCGTAGTGAGACCCAGAGAGCTTTGGATCACATATCCAATTATCTCTTTTTGTACGTTCAGGCCGACGCCTGCTGTGTCTAGACAACCCTCATCTATTCGTCTGAGATGTCGTGATTTCACATTCGTCTGCTTCTACTTTTCAAGTGAGAACAAAGCTCGAGATGTTTATGACAGTATCAAGCTGTGGACATGCAAGATCGGCCGCATTGAAAAACTTTACGCCTTTACATACCAGCCACAGGCTCCGGAGAAGGATTTCGATGGATGGAATTTGTACGACCCCCGGAAGGAGTGGGCTCGACTAGGTGTTGGCAAGGAAGGCGGGCATCCTGGTTGGCGTATATCGGAGGTCAATATCGATTACACAGTAAGCTTTCATGGGCCGCAGCATAATATATTCTATCTCTCTAACACCGGCAGTTTTCTCCGACTTATCCAGCACTTCTGCCGGTCCCTACCTCAATATCTGATAATACCCTTAATTATGCAAGCAGATACCGTTCTAGAGCACGAATACCGGCCCTGACGTATCTCCATCCCGTCAACAACTGCTCGATTACAAGGAGCTCGCAACCACTCGTGGGTGTTCGTCAGAACAGAAGCATACAAGATGAGAAATTGTTGGCAGCCATCTTCTGCACTTCTCGTTCAGAGAGACTTCTAGTAAATTCTACTCCATCACCGTCGGACCCAGATTCTAGTACTTCGAGTCCAGAAGAGGCCCCAAGTGCTCAGATAGATTTTGAACTCACGAACGCTGAGGAGCTGGAGGACGAGATGGTGGCCGCGGTTCGCGGAGATGCGGAGGAGAAGTCGCATGTATATGGCGCTCAACAACACAATCTCATAGTCGATGCTCGTCCTACAGTAAACGCTTTCGCGATGCAGGCTGTGGGACTTGGATCGGAGAATATGGACAACTACAAGTTCGCTACGAAGGCATATCTTGGTATTGACAACATTCATGTTATGAGAGAATCCTTGAGCAAAGTTATCGATGCTCTTAAGGAATCTGACGTCACACCACTAGGGCCAAGCAGAGAGCAACTTGCAAAAAGTGGATGGCTGAAACATATCTCTGGGATCCTGGATGGTGCTGGCTTGATTGCTCGTCAGGTTGGGCTGCAGCATTCACATGTTCTGATACACTGTTCGGATGGATGGGACCGTACCAGTCAGCTAAGTGCTCTCAGCCAGATATGCCTTGATCCGTATTATCGGACGCTGGAAGGATTCATGGTACTGGTAGAAAAAGACTGGTTATCCTTCGGCCACATGTTCCGTCACCGAGCTGGGCATCTCAACAGCGAGAAATGGTTCCAGGTCGAAAATGAGAGGATCGGTGGTGACTCCAATCGCGGTTTTGGAGAGTCCGGTGGTGCAGGGAAGGCTCTCGAGAATGCCTTCCTCAGCGCCAAAGGGTTCTTCAACAGGGAGAACACAAGCCGCGACTCCCTGGGTGAATCCGACGGGGAAATGCAAGCCTACGACGCAGAAGTCCCCGGTCCTAAGAAGATTAGCGCCACTTCAAAGCCAGCGCTTTCCGAGAAAGAGGTGACTAAGGTCAAAGAGACCAGTCCAGTATTCCATCAGTTTCTGGATGCTACGTATCAGCTACTATATCAGCACCCAACACGCTTTGAGTTCAACGAACGCTTTTTACGACGCCTCCTTTATCATTTGTATTCCTGTCAATACGGTACCTTCCTTTTTAATAGTGAAAAGGAACGTGTCGACGTGCATGCGAAGGAGAGGACACGGAGCGTATGGGACTACTTTCTCTCCAGGCGGGAACAGTTCCTAAACCCGAAATACGACCCCCTCATTGATGACAATAAACGAGGAAAGGAGCGTCTGATCTTCCCTCGACTTAGTGAAGTAAGATGGTGGCACGAGGCTTTCGGGCGAACAGATGCGGAGATGAATGGCCCCCGGCATGGCCCCAGCCGCGACAGTTCTACTGGGAGGAGAACGCCAGTTCTAACAGGTGTTGAGACAACTCGACAGGCCATAGGCAGTGGCTTGCCTGGAAAGACCGTGCCTGCTGCAGCCGCAACGGGAATGGCCGCCTTAACAGCTGGACTTTCCAACCTGGGCTTGCCCAAGAACAAGGAGAATAGCCAGGGTTCCAAGTCCTCCTCAAACGGTACCAGCGAGATGGAAGTTGAAATGCAATGAGAGCTTACATGACGCACGTCACGACATTTTGCAGCAATCATGTTTGTTTCGGAAAGCGAGAGGCGTACTGGGTGGCATCGTTGGTACAGCTACGGACAACTTCAGCGTGGTTGAATTATGAGTTTAGAGCATGATACATCTTCTTGTTATTAAGTGCATCTCCTTCAAGGGACGCGGTGATGTTTGGAGTCTGAATCAGATCTGCACGCTTCATTTGCGTTTGACGGTTTTTGGGGTTTCGTCTGATTATTGTAAGTTGGACTTGAGGAAGCAGTGGCCTATGACCACCACTAGTAAAAGATAAACTTCATGTCAGCTGGAAATACTGGTGATAGGACTGGATAACCAGAAAAACAAGAGCTATGGAGCACGGCTATTCCTAGTCAATACTTTAGTGAACTAAAAAGGAACGGCCTCCCGTCACTGGCACCCGCTGAGCCATCCCGATCGGGCAAAGCGGCAGAGTGCGCGCAAGCGAGGGCAAACCCCAAGCCCTATCCGAAAAATCCCCCACTAACGCGGAATCTCTTAAAACATCACGACCGCCGACCACCTTCAATCTCGACCGACTTCCCCAACCTCGGAGTTCCGCTACATCGCCCAGCGTCCTCGGCCGTTTCTCTTCGACAATCCAATTCGATCAGCAGAAACGCAATCATGGCTGCTACCCAGGGAGCTCTCTCGAAGCGTCGCAAGTTCGTCGCTGACGGTGTTTTCTACGCCGAGCTGAACGAGTTCTTCCAGCGCGAGCTGGCTGAGGAGGGTTACTCGGGCGTCGAAGTCCGTGTTACTCCCACCGTCACCGATATCAGTATGTCGCCATTGATCCCATTGCGTTTGTCAGGTTTTGGAGAATGAACAAAGAAAAATTGCATTGAATATGTGGTGGAAATAAAAAAATGCTGTTGATATTGGCGCATCGATGCTAACGGATGCTCTTCTTTTTCAGTCATCCGTGCCACCCACACCCAGGAGGTTCTCGGTGAGCAGGGTCGCCGCATCCGCGAGCTTACCTCCCTGATCCAGAAGCGCTTCAAGTTCCCCGAGAACTCGGTCTCTCTCTATGCCGCCAAGGTCCAGAACCGCGGTCTGTCCGCCGTCGCTCAGTGCGAGTCTCTCCGTTACAAGCTCCTGAACGGTCTGGCTGTCCGTCGGGCGTGCTACGGTGTTCTCCGTTTCATCATGGAGTCCGGTGCTAAGGGTTGCGAGGTTGTCGTTTCCGGAAAGCTGAGAGCCGCTCGTGCCAAGTCCATGAAGTTCACTGTACGTCTTCCGTCTTATCTATTGAGGAGTTTGGTCATTTTTGAGGGGGTGTTCCGAATATGTGAAGGATATTGGACACAGCAGTTTGATATAATGGAGGAATATCTTGAGGAAACAGAAAGCTGATTGCATCTTAACCTTTCACAGGACGGTTTCATGATCCACTCCGGTCAGCCCGCCAAGGACTTCATCGACAGCGCTACCCGTCACGTCCTGCTCCGCCAGGGTGTCCTGGGTATCAAGGTCAAGATCATGCGTGGTTCTGACCCCGAGGGCAAGTCCGGCCCCCAGAAGTCTCTCCCCGACTCCGTCACCATCATCGAGCCCAAGGAGGAGCAGCCCGTCCTGCAGCCCATCAGCCAGGACTACGGCGCCAAGGCCATCGCCGCTCAGCAGCTTGCCGAGCAGCAGAGACTGGCCGAGCAGCAGGAGGCCGAGGCCCAGGAGGGCGGTGCGGAAGCGTACACGCAAGAGTGATTTGTTTCTCTTCTTCCGTCGTCCTCTTCTTCTCTTCGGTCCTGTTCTCTCTCAGTTCCTGTGTTTCCTACTACCCGCAATTAACTACATGAATTATTACTTCATCTCATCAACCTGGACCTCATATGAAAAGCTCTTGATTGTGTTTTCGTCTTGGGTTCCTTCGCGGTGGGAGAGTACCTGATTCTACCTCCTTTTATTTCCGACCCTAGACCGAACCCGGTGAAAGGTTATCCATGATGCATACGAGATGATAAAAATGGGAACTCATCCCCAAAAAGCGGTCTGTCTCTGATGTAGGGGCAGAATTGTGATGACAGCGGGCTTTAGGCTCTTAGCGGGACAGAAGGAAATACGAATCTAAAAAATTTAGAAACGTTCATAAATCTCTCTCCATTTCCTTGCTTGCTACTGATCAGATACCCCTTTTTTGAACGTAGCGTAGAAGCGCAAGGAGCCCCACCAGCATAGCAAAGTCATTTGATTGCTGTATTATCCATACTTCTAAGAGTCCTGTCTTCTTAATATCTCATCTTGGACTTTTTTTTTGGTATACTAAAGCACCTTTTTCGTATCATCGTCTATCTAGAAGATCAGGAGACATGAACATCAACCGACATTGTCTGAGACATCTTGCAGTTTTTCTATTTGCATTTTTCATTTTTCACCCATTTATAACTAGTCCTCTGCTTCTCAGAGGAAGACCTCGATGTTCAATTCGAGTGTGCTGACGGGGTACTTCAGGTCATATTTCTCCAGAACAGTAGGGTGCAGGATGCCGAAAGCACCAATGACGTGGTCCTTGCCGTTGATGCGGACGTGGACGGACGCAGCGTGGCCAGGGAAGTAAGTGGGGTCTGTGTGTAAATAGTCAGAGACAAAGCAACAGTTGAATATATAGTGTTGTATAACTTACTATCAAACTCCTCAATCCAGTAATGCGAATTTGCTACGGCCTGGTTCTCAAGGCCTTCCTCTTTGGTGATAAAGGCGCTCTTGAGCATAGCCATCAGACGGTCCAACAGACCATGGACGACCTCGAAACCGCTGGTCTTGCCGTACCAGGCAGCTGCAAAGTGCCTTTCGTTACGGCTCTTGCGCTCCAGGGACAAGTCCTTGAATGCAACATCGCTGACCTCGAAAATCTTGATGGGCACGGCGTGGTGCTTGTTCTCTCTGATCGTCTTCAGCAGGCCAGGGAGCAGGCTAGTACGCACAATCTGAAATTCGAGAGTTTTGGGGTTAGCCAACTTGACCGCGGTGTTTCCATCATCCTTGCGGTTAAGCCAAGCAAAGTTCTCGTCGTGGGAGCATAGGATCAACGGCAACACCTCGGACCAGCCAGCCATGGCTGCCTCAAATCTGATGATATCCGTGAGCTTATTGATCGGTAGCGGCTGAGCGATCGTACCAGACTTGCTCGGGAACGATCGAGGAAGTTCATTGAAGCCGTAAGCGATTGCCACGTCCTCCATGATATCTGCCTGATGCAGCACATCAGCACGGGTAGGAGGCACGTCGACATCGATGAGGTCAGGGGAAGAAGACGGTCTAGCGTGGTAGGCCATTCTCGTCAACAGCTTCGAGATCTCAGCGGGAGTGAGCTTCAGATCACAGCACTGGTTGATATATGAGACTTCGGCCTGGGTGGTGCGAGGACTAAGGTCAGGAACCTGTCGAGTTTCCCCATTATGCTCTGAAACGATCTCAATAGGTTCAACCCTGCACATTCTGGATTAGATTTATGTTACACTCAAATAATCACTAACAGTACGTACGTGAAAGGCTCGGCAGTATATTGGGAGAACATGGTAACCATGATCTTGTTCACAATCTCCAGTTTCGTCTTATCGAGAGCCGTGATTTCGATGAAGACGTTCTTTGTGCTCAGTTTGATCTTAGAGTGATCACCGTTGATGATTGGAGGAAGGGAGCAGACAGTTCGGTTCGAGTCATAGATGACGGGGTACACTGGAGAGTCTCGGATGATGTGGAGGTATTTCCCGAGATGCTTGTCTTTCTGAGGCTATGTGTCAGTCATACGTTCTCTAGAGATGGAAAGAAGAAAAAAAAAAATTGTTTGTACCTCATAGAAAGTCATCAGCTCTTCACCATTCATCTTCTTCGTCTGGTTCAGGGGAATGAAGTTGATCTCCTTCGGTGGAAGGGCTTCATAGGTGAAGGGCCCCTTGATTGTGTCCAGATCGTGCGTTCCAATAGATACCAGCGTTCTCTGACGCGCAAGGTTCTGGTGCAGCTTGTCCTGGAGAGCGATGAACGACTCGTAACGGGCTGCATCGAAGGTGATATTCCTGAGAATCGCTCCCGAAACATATGGCCTAATTTTCATCGTCTGCAACGTTCGTTCAGTAAGCGTTCGATCCCATCGATCCTAGAACAAAGGTTCTCCTCACATCTTCCTTAACGATAAGCTTCTGAAGCTGTCCACTCGCGGGGGGGACCAATCTGTAGTTCGGCAATGGTTTTCGGCCCAAGAAGATGTTGAGCATAAGGGAAATACCCTCGAAGCAAAGGAGATCATATCTACGGTCGTCTCAGTCCCGTTATACCTTCCAAATCACATTGTAAAAAGCCATACCGATTTGCAGGGATTTCGATTTTCAATTGAGGGGCTTCTTGCTTCCCGTCAACGATCGGTCGCTCAGAATACTCCGTCTGTGTCACCTCAGTATACCGTCGCAGCAGGAATCCACTCGTAGGGTGTATATATTACATCTTCGTCAAGTTCAATGCCTACTCATCATAATCAGCCTTCACTAGTCCCATCAGACGACGCCGCACATAGAACCTACCGAACTCGAAGCATAGCTCGTCAAACTCCTCCGTCGTGTAGCTGTGGAAAATATGAATCAGCCGATTGACCAGACCCCCAATGAAAAAACAGAATTGTACACACCTTCGACCTAGCTCCTTGAAGAGCGCGGCTTTGTCGACCGAAATGGTAGGCATGGTGCTCTCAGAAGGCTTCCCCGCGTTACCGCTCACAGAAAAAGATCGTTCGAGGGCGTGGAAATATCCAGACGGCGCTGCGTTGTTGGGAGCTGTAGTAGAAGGACTACAGGGCTTCACAACGGGAGGCTGATCGACTGAGCAGTTGTGGTATAGACCGTGTCCCACCGTCCGTCAGTCATCAAGGCCGTGACACATTATTTGACTGGAGATGCGGCTTGATTCTGAACTCCGAAGCGGCGGGCACCGCCACACCCCTCCCTCTGCGGCGGCGGCTTTCCACCATTTTTCTACGCTCACCAGCCACAAGGCAGTCGCGCGCTTCGCTGGAGGTTCACAGTTCAGTTCCCCCCCAAAAGGCCGCCAGTCTGAGCCAAGCACCACCCGAGCTCACCTTCCAACATTTGGCCAGGACCGCATTAGAACATCGTAATAGACCGCTCGTTCCTTTCCCCACCCCGCCCCCCTCCCAAATCTGTCAAAGAAACATCCTTCGATTGTCGTTGTTGCACTCCGAAACCCCTCGGTACACCGTCCAATTCTCGAGGTACGTCCTGCTCCGCTGTCGCGGCTCAGCGTCTCCTGCGACGGCCCAACCCCACGAAACCTCAGTCGGGGGATTCGCTGAATAACCCATACTTGTTATACGTCCAACAACCAGCCCCTGGAGGTGGTGCTAAAAGCGGTGTCTCTAGGAAAACTCTGTTCTACGACGCTCATGAAACAATACCGCATCTAAATCATTCGATTCGTGTTTGTTTGCTCGATTTACGGGATTGAGCAAACTGCCTGGTGACAACAGTTTCCGAGGACCTGCCACATCCTCGCCTGTCCTGCCTTTCCTTTGACGCGACATACACCACACACACGGAATCCGCGATGGACTCTCAGAGTGAAAATGATGAACTTTACCCCATCGCTGTTCTCATTGATGAGTTGAAGGTATGTTGGTGTCGACGTTATAGGGGGGACCATATGATATGGCTAGGCACGTGTCATGACTGACCACTGGAACGTCCAGCACGATGATGTGCTCCTGCGTCTCAATGCCATCCACCGCCTGTCCACCATTGCACTGGCATTGGGCCCAGAGAGAACGAGAGAGGAATTGATTCCATTCCTTGACGGTTAGTCCCGGTTGAGCATCCTGTGGCATATCAAGAACAAATCTGACGCAACTCCTGGTAGACTCTGTCGAAGATGAAGATGAAGTACTTACCGCTCTGAGTGACGAGCTGGGAAATTTTGTTGAATATGTTGGTGGACCGGAGTATGCACATGTCTTGCTCTCGCCCCTTGAGAATCTGGCGGCAATCGAGGAACCTCTGGTTCGAGAAAAGGTTGGAAGAATCTGCTAATGTCGTAGGATCTGGTGCTGATGTCTCTATAAGGCCGTCGAGTCCCTTAACAAGATTTGCGAGCAGCTCTCCCAGAAGCAAGTCGAAGAATACTTCATACCGATGACTCTTCGCCTCTCCAAAGCAGACTGGTTTACCTCAAAGATCTCCGCCGCAGGCCTGTATAGCGTTCCATACCGTAAAGCATCTCCCGCCTTACAGCAGACTCTTCGACAGCAGTTCGGCGGCCTGGTACACGATGATACGCCGATGGTGCGGAGGCAATCCGCAAACCACCTTGCCAAATTCATCAAAGAGATGGACACTCAAGTCATCATCGACGAAATGATCCCTCTGTTCCAATACCTGGCGAGTGATGATCAAGATAGTGTCCGCTTGCTTACTGTTGATATTCTCATTTCGATCGCCGAGGAAATACCAAAAGAGCAGCAGTCAAGTCACGGTGTCCTGTTGACTTCGTTGCGAAATCTGTTCGAGGATAAGAGCTGGAGAGTCAGATATATGGTGGCAGATCGGTTTGAGAAGGTAAGGAGTAGTTGATTTTTGGGAAGTGGGAGTCTTCGGAAGCTGACAGTTCCTTAGATTGCCAAGGCAGTTGATGAAGAAGTGGTCACACGCGATCTCGTGCCAGCATTCGTGAAACTCCTGAAGGATACCGAGGCAGAAGTTCGTACAGCTATTGCTGGACAGATACCCGGTATTTAAATTCCTAATGGGCCCTTCTATGGCTTCCACTAACAAATCCTAGGCTTCTGCAGCCTGATCGATCGAGAGACGTTATTGAACGAGATCATGACCAGCATTGAAGACCTTGTCTCAGATCCTTCTCAACATGTGCGTGCGGCATTGGGTACACAAATCAGTGGACTTGCACCTATACTTGGGAAGGAAGAGTGAGTGATTCCGGTTCTGCGTTAGTTACGCTCTTCGCAGTTTGCTTACAAACGGTGCAGGACAATCGCACATCTACTTCCAATGTTCTTGCAGATGCTTAAGGACGAATTTCCCGACGTCCGTCTGCACATAATCTCAAAACTAGAGCTAGTAAACAAAGGTGGGATTTGCGCTGTGTGGCTGAAGACAGTTGACTGACACCTCATGTAGTGATCGGCATCGAGCTATTATCCCAGTCCCTACTTCCTGCCATTGTGCAATTGGCTGAAGACAAGCAATGGCGAGTCCGTCTGGCTATCATTGAATATATTCCCCTTCTTGCTAGCCAGCTGGGTGTCAAGTTCTTCGACGAGCAGTTGAGTAACCTGTGCATGGGATGGCTGGGAGATACGGTCTTCTCTATCCGAGAGGCTGCTACACAAAACCTGAAGAAGCTCACAGAGGTTTTCGGTGTTGAGTGGGCGAGCCAGTCGATCATTCCGAAGGTCATGGCCATGGGGCAGCATCCCAACTACCTTTACAGAATGACGACATGCTTTGCAATCTCCGTAAGCAAATAATCTACTGTCATTGGAAGTCAATTTTCTAACTAGAACAGACTCTTGCGCCCGCAGTGAGCCTCGACATCATTGATTCCTCCATTCTCCCTATTCTGGATAGACTAGTGTCCGACGATATCCCTAACATTCGTTTCAATGTCGCCAAATCGTATGCAGTGCTGATTGACACGCTGCGCCGCCTGCCTGCTGAGGGTTCCCTGCTGGACCTCGAGAAGTCCGGTGAAACGAAGACGCCTTCGCCAAAGGGCCAGGAGCTGATTCAGCAACGAATCTTGCCCAACTTGGAGAAGCTACAGGAAGACGATGATGTTGATGTGCGATACTTTGCTACAACCGCCGCGGGCGGCCACGAAGAGGTTATGCAGACCTCGCCGTAAGGTTGTCACAGATCACGATAGCTTCCAATTGGACGCCTCTGCTGCTGCTGTAGAAAGGGTTTCTCAGTGGATACGGGAAATAGCACCATTATTTACAGGTGCAAACTGGAGGTGTACCTTTTTTGTCAGGTTAGAGACATAATCAGCATTTTACAGGGATGAAAAATGCTCCGTGGCGTTCCACTTTGCCAATGAAATGTAGAGACCAAATCGTCAATGAAATCGCTTGCCATCTAAGCTACTCCTTACCGGAAATGAATACTAGAGACTGATAGATTGGGTGTCCACGCATGGAATCATCCTTCATGTCTTGCCGCTGACTTATATGGCCATCGAAAACATGACACTTGTCTTGAGGGCCTGGCCCGATGCGGACGACATATGACATGTGTTATATTGTATTTCTGTAGTTTCTCAGGTGACTTGAACGATACGGTCTGGATAGTCTCGGATGTAGGAATTTGTTTCAGAGATATCTTTAAGCCACTGACATATCCGCGGCCGCTAAGACCAGTCAGATTCGTCAGAGAAGTGCTTCATAGTTCCATCATGTCGGTCTAACGGGAGCCCATACTCTGCAGGAGGGCATGGAAGTGCCTTTTATGCCATATACGGACAAATCCTAATGCGTTCATATCCGGCTGAGACGGTATATCTACAGGACACCAAGAAAGGGGTGAAGAATCTGGGGATTCGCATGGGACTCGTGAATAGTATTCTCCGTGGACAGATTTGGCTACTGGGATGTTCGGAATAATTCCGCTCTAGCATAAGATATGACACAATGTTTATATCTGAGATTTAATCCAAAAAAAAGTCATCCAGAATGTTTCTATTTCTCTTGATCATAGCATTCCTAGGAAGCAATATTCCTGAATCTGCTCGCTTTATTCAAGAAAATATTTCTACATAGCAATTTCTAAACAGCAAATTGCCAATTGGACCATTCAGGGGTGTTCAGGCCTCCACTTTCGACGTGTTTTGTACAAGTATGAGGGAACGTGATTACTTTCCCGGAACGTCCAATGGTCTGCGGTAATTTGTCAGCTCAGTTCTATCGGACACCTTTCTTTTTGCTACTAACAGTTGCTTCTTGATATTTAACATCGTTTCGACCAAAATAATTTATTCTTTCTCTTTAAATAGATATCTATCAAATCTCCGCTCCTTGACAGTCACTTGCTTGATCTTTAGTGCCCGTTTCCGTCCCACCGCGAGGAAATAAACGTTAGGAACTCAAAAAGCACCCTTGTCAGTGTAATAGGTTCAGGTTCCCCAAGCAACAATTAGATACCCTTGTCCTTTCTCTAGTGACCAGTCACGAATTTCGAATCCAACATGCCTCTATCATGGCCCTATCATTTCCTCTCTCTTTCACGTGCTGAGGTTCAACAACGCCGTGATGTTTTAACTCTTCGCGGACACTACGCTCAATACTCAGCACTTGCTGTCATTATTTTCATCAGTATCTACACCCGTCTTTCAAAGAAAAATTCTCCACAGCAGAGAGGCACCAGAAGTACTATTCTGGGAAAGGAGAGTATACATGATAGTGATGTCAGAACTACCTCTGGGACTGATCGATCGGGAACCCATAGACAGGGGATATCCTGGTGGGATTTGCCGCCTGTTCCAGGGTGGAAGGAGACTCGCAAACAGTACCTCCTTAGCCTGTCTTGGCTTGCGTGGTTGTTGATACTGTCAGTGTGGAGAACTGGAAATGGTAGGTTAATGGCCAGTGACGTTATCGAGATTCTTTGCGACTACGTATTTACTTCCCCTGTCTCTATGTCTGCGTGGTTGTTGCTATACAGTGTCAGATCCTATACATGGGGTGTATCATGCTAAAATGGCGTAATTAACAGATTATCTCCATCTTACGAAGGCTCTGGGTCACGTTGCGCTCGCCCAATTGCCCTTTCAGATCCTACTGTCGCCTACCTCATTCCTATTCGCATCAAATCCAGGATTGCCATCGATCTTGTCCATCGTGACGTCAATTTCTCAACCAGTATTGTCTCCCTACCATCGTCTCTTTGGCCGACTGATCATCCTGCCTCTGCTCTTCGCTCATGCTGTTCTGTACCTGCTCTTCTTCGCTCAGTCCAGCCATCCTGATTTCGGGACGCTACTTGCCAAGCGCGTGCGGGATTTAGATGTTCAGGTTGGCCTCGTGGGCTTGGTGTTGGCTATCTGCATCTTGTTCTTTAGGCGTCCCACTGTGCAGCGAACGGGATCGCAACGAAGAGCCACGCCAGGTGTTGTTAGTAAGAACAGACGGACGTTCTACGTAGTTCATTTGCTGTCTGTGGCTGGATTACTTGCAGCCGCATATTTTCATGTGATCTACGCACGGACTTTCGTGCTGGAATCTCTGGGACTTTTTGCTGTCAGTGTTGGATGCTGCTGGGCGATGGCCGTCGGCAAAAGGGGCAGCATCGCTAAGAATCCCCATTAAGATTCTTGGATGCAGTAGTGGTGAAACTTTCCTAGGAGTTTATGAGCCGTCGGAAAGCCAATTGAGATCTGTCCTGACTGCTCCATTGCGCACAATACAATGGACGCCCAGAAAATTCCTTCGACTTGCTCGATCCGTACGTGAGTAATGATTGTGTTTATTTGCCGATGACAGCCAAAAGCCGGCTCGGAATGGGATTCCCATCCCTTAAGTTAGTGGAGTTTGCCTCGTGGTTGCGACACGCAAAGACTCCACCAACTAGGGGGAAGCGATCCAGGCGTGGACCGTGTTTGGCCTAGCCACCGTTGATCCTGGAGGACTGTCGAGATTAAGTTGCCGCACGCAGAACAGAGAGGAGGAATGTCAGTACGGCGCACCCCTGCGATCGTCCAGGATCCAGGGCGGATAGCATTTCTGACGGCCAGCATTAATAGCTGCTGTCCCCGCAACAAGAAGTAGCCGAAATCGGGTGGGCAACAACGAGCAGGTCTGATCGTCTTATTGGAGTGTCCGCGGGGCCCGTGGTTCCAGAAAAAGTCTAGTACAACCTATCAGGCCCGATGCGGGCTCAGCGACTCGTCCGTCTTTCCAGGACGGCGGGAAGCTTTCTTCTTCCCTGTTGGGTTTCTGCACGTCGTCCACTTCCCTGCCAACCAGGATATCTCGCGCGGCCGGGATTATCCAACTCATGTTTACCTCGTCCCGGTTGCCCACCTTCACTTATGTGTTCTCTCTCCAGACTCCTCTAGGGAACCTCATGGCAGGATGCGCCTGCAACGGCTTGTTGTCCTGTTGGCAATTATCACTTTAGTCGGTCTGTCCATCGTTTTGATCAAGGGTTCGATCCAGAGCTCGTTCACCTTCAGCACCAGCGAACCATTCGAACACAGTCTCCCCGTCGATTACAAGACGCTGCTTCCTCCACCGTCCGAGAAGTCTCATCCGATCGCCAAACTCATCAACGATGCCGACACCAAATTCAATGAATTGCGTGCGCGACAATCCTCCACGCTAGAGGAGGCCGTGCAGGAGTACCGTCGCCGTTATCACATCCACCCTCCGCCGCATTTCGATAAATGGTTTGAATTCGCCAAAAGATATGACGTGCAGATCATCGATGAGTATGATACGATTTACAATTCCTTGCTGCCCTTCTGGGCTCTGGAGCCGAAGACAATCCGTGAACGAGCACGAGAAACGTTGGGTTACGATAACTCTATGATTGGTATTTTGGTCCGCAACGGTAAAGTCACCAAGATCGAGGGGGGTGGAGATGCCCGTAAGTGGCAGCGGGACGCAACAGTGGCCATGTTGTCGAAGTTCATTGAATATCTGCCGGATATGGATCTGGTCTTTAATACGCATGATGAGCCTCGCGTCATCCTGGCGAACGAGGATTTGCAGAGATTGGTGAACATTGCTTCAGACCAGATCATGGTGGCCGCGTCTAAGCAGACTACCCCGAGAGGTTCATGGTCCTCACGACCATCAGATGTAAATAAAGGTGACCGGGTCGAGGAGGTTCGCACGACCCGTTTCAACCGCTTTGCTCATCAGCCCACATGGACGAATTCGCGGATTTCGTGCCCGGTGGATAGTCCAGCTCGATCACTGGACGAGAACACTCCCGACAACACGACTGCATACTCTTACAGCGAGTTGGGCTTTATCTACAATACGACTGCCTTCTCTGACATCTGTCTATCACCGTCCCTGAGGAATACCTTTGGATTCTTTGACCGACCCAATGCTTTCGATATCGTCCACGATCTATTCCCAGTGTTCTCACAGAGCAAGATCTCCAGCTTTCAGGACATCTTATACCCTAGTCCGTGGTACTGGGTTGGAAAGGTCCCATACGAAGCAAAGAAGGATTTCGACTGGGAAGCTAAGAAGGACAAGCTGTATTGGAGGGGCTCAACAACCGGAGGATTCTCCCGAGGGGGCGGCTGGCGTAGACAGCACCGACAACAGTTCGTCAGGAAGATCAACGCTCCTGATACTACTCTCGTCCTTGAAAAGAACGAAGGGGGCAGATGGGCCTCGAAGAGGGTTCATCGCAAGGAATACATGAATTGGTTTGATGTCAAGTTCACGTTTATTGGGCAATGTGATGCGGATGACTGCGCAGCGCAGCGGGAGTTCTTCGATGTTGTTAAGGCTGCTGGCCAACAAGATGCCTGGGCTTACAAGTATTTGGTGGACCTTGATGGCAATGCTTTTAGTGGCCGTTACTATGCGTTTATGCTGAGCAGCAGCTTGGTCTACAAGCTTGCTGTCTTCCGTGAATGGCATGACGAATGGCTCAAACCATGGGTGCATTATGTGCCTCTGAGTTCTAAAGGCAACGAATACGTTGAAGCCGTACGATATTTCATTGCCGAGGACGAGGGAAAGATTCAGGGACCGCGATTAGCCAAACAGGGCAAGGAGTGGGCGCAGACAGCGCTACGGAAGATTGATCTCGAAGCTTGGTTTTTTAGGCTCTTGTTAGAGTAAGCAGGCCCTTTCATGGTCGCGCTCGACATCGACATTCCTTGCTAACTCGATTCCAGATACGGACGCTTAGTCGATGATAATCGTGACACCCTTGGATTCTCCCTTTGATTCAAGTCGATTTTGCCTTGGTCATACCTCTGTATATACGTCACCTTGTGCCGATTTCACTTCGACTGTGGTTTTCATTTCGCGGCTGCCATCACTGTTGATACTGTTGATATTTACCAGGCGGCCCATATCTTGTCCCTTTTTCATTTAATTACTCTCTATCCATCTGAATACCCTTATCTGTTACTACGATTGTCGGAGGCATCTCTAGTTCTAGAGACTTGATTGCATATTTAGAGGTACTGGCGTTTGATATGAGGAGCATTTGAATCATAGAGTATCTTCCTATGGGCGCTTTTGTTATACTGCATGGTGACCAAAGAGTCGAATGTATGGAAATTAAGACCTTGAGAAAGCCAAGACTATGATTAAAATGATTGACCGGAATCATCTCCGATGGCGTTGCGGAAGGTCAAAGCGGGATTTCAAAAAGCGGCATGAGTGGATTTGACCCCAGTGCAGCCCTATCAACAACCTAATCTTCAGCCATGTTCCATAGATAAGCCCCTATCGACTACTCGCCATGAACATCATCTCAGAAAGTGCGAGAAGCACACTATAGAACAGAACCCCCGGGAGGCAAAAGGGTGTCTGCGACGACATTCGTCTTCGGTTTGCCCGCGGGTTCTGGCAGCTGGCTATGAATTGATCGGCCGGAGGGGTAGATGACGCGAATGACGCGGTTTTGCCGCAGTTTTGCGGCGACTCCCTGCGGGGGGTTGCAGCCCAAGAGGGTAACGCTACCTACTAAGCCAAGGTAGAAGCTCCCAGCTCCAAGTTCGACCGGGATTA
Organism: Paecilomyces dactylethromorphus; assembly: GCA_029606265.1. NCBI lineage: Eukaryota > Fungi > Ascomycota > Eurotiomycetes > Eurotiales > Thermoascaceae > Paecilomyces > Paecilomyces dactylethromorphus. The sequence continues at coordinate 1,728,628 of JAPVCE010000041.1, read as the reverse complement.
GACATCGACCATTGTTCACGGCTGCGACGGCTTTTGCTGACCATATCGGACGCTCTCTAAAATTGATCTTTTAGAGATAAAACCGAACTTCTTGTCACTCTTTTCTGTATTGCTTGTTAGTAATATAGAGCGGAGGCCTCCTGCCTCCTCCAGCTCGTTATGGCGAACCGGGTGCTGAGAGCGCTGGTCTCCGTTCTGTTCTTCGCATACGGTCTATTCACTTTGTTCCTATATATATTCAATGCTATCTCGTCTGGACGAGTCTTCTCGCGGACGTCAGAGAAGGAGGTTAATGAGTTGAAGCTCGGTATGTCGTAACTCGTCATTTCTTCTCGAAGCACCGCAACTACTACGTTTAGAATCGTGGACTTGCTAATCAGGTATCGAGCTTACAGCTAGGGATCGATTCTGGAATCTATCCAAGGAGTTCTGCGGTCTCTCTCATCAATTCCTGACTCTCCGCAATGGTTTCAAGTTTCACTATCTCACCAGCGTAGTCCCTGGTAGCACTACAGCTACCCGTTCGGACAACCCTCTGGTTATTCTGATCCATGGCTTTCCAGACAGCTGGGCATTATGGCGCCATATCGTGTCGTCCGATGCGATTTACAGATCCAGTATCTTGGTTGCTGTCGACCTTCCTGGATACGGCGGGAGTGATAGCTTGGATGAATACTCGGCGACAAATGTGCTGGAGAGCTTGACGGAATTTATAATCTCTCTCAGGGAGCAATTTGGTATCGATCCTGTAGATTCGAAGCCTCCGAGAAGGGTCATTATTGTTGGTCATGATTGGGGTTGCGTTCTGTCGATGCGCCTGGCCGCGGAAGCCCCTCAGGTAGCTGACAGGTTCATTCTTACTAATGGACCATTGGTAGGTGTTGCATCCACTATCCGCCAGAAGAAACACTTTTAATTAATTATTCTCTCTCTGCAGCCTGGTCTGGTCTCCTCGAATGTGCGGCGCTTGCTCTCATCGGCATTTAAGATGTTCAAGACGTCATTGAACTCGCCGGTCCGCTCACGCTGGACATATGTCAAGGCACTCAAGACTATCAGCCCGGTGTTTCGCCAGCTTCGTTTGTCTGGATACATTTTCGTTATGAAATTGCCTATATTCTTCGTACGTGCCCTAGGCACTGGCGGGAACTATGCATTCCTCAGGCGTATTCATAAGCTCTCATATGGAGAAGCGGGAGAGTATACTATTCGCGATGCTGCAGAATCCATGGCTAGCACGTTGGGTCCCTCCGCAGACGAATGTAAGACAAAGACGACAAAGGGAGAGCCGTATCCGTCTTCTGTGGTGAAGGAGCGCGTGTTGGGCAACTTCGAACACATGGCCAGCTATTACAGACAAGGAGCCTCTGTGTCTCCCTGGAATAAGTCGGTTGAAACCATTGCTGCTCTCCACAGTATCAATCGCACTAGCGAACTGCGACGGTCCACCAGTGGAAAGGGCATCTTCGACGATGAACCCGATGGAGTGCTCAAGGCGCAGGCGACTGTCATCTGGGGCCAGAAGGATTCGGCGCTTGAACCTCAGCTGTGCCTGGATGGAATCTCAGATTACCTTGACTCCAACAGTCAGGTCATTATGCTTCCGCGGAGCGGTCACTTTACGCCGATTGAGAAAGAGTCTCGTAGTGTCTTGGAATTAACCATTGAGTGGGCCGTCAAAGGTGAGGAAGATGATATCGGCTCGGTAATCTCGATTGACTACCCTGGAGCAGTCTTATCCGTGAGGAAGTGAGATCTCACTCATATCTATTTGGAGGAAGCTATTCTTTCCGGTCTGTGGAATGCATTCCACTCTCATGAATAGCCTTTCAGGTAGAATACCCTATCTGCGCGCAAAACGCTTGCCGTTGGAAGACGCGTATTCTTATCACGATACCTCGTCCCCATATTTTGGATTCGCACGAAGCACTGACAAAGACGTTGGCAGCTGTTAATTTAGTCGGAACAACCTCACGCCTCCTGGTAAGGCGTTCTTAGGTCGTTCAAAGAGGCATGGGCAAATTCGCATTGTTTTTCTTGATTGCATGTGACCATGATTTATTCTCTCCATAATGGACAATTAGTTGGGTATAGGAGTTTTTTTTTCCCTGAGTCTTTTGTATGTTTGGTATATTTCTTTTTATATATAGAACCAATCATTTTTTGATATCTTACGTATACTTGAGAAAGCGAGTGATAGATACTAGTGGCGTAGTGGAGAATTATAAGCGCCCAATTACTTGTAGCCTTACCGATGAACGACCACCAGAGATCCTCACTAGGATTTGCAGATCTCCAGAAATCCCTCTGCTCAGTTCTTCGAGAGACTTTCAGATGTTCCCGTGATCTCTCGTAAACATTCATCATCCCGCATGGTTAGCAGGCGGAATGACATCAGTCGCGAACGATGATCCCTGACAGCTGCGGAGGGGATTCTGATCGAAGATATCAATTGGTGCATTACGCGGAGGAGCAGTTTGCCTCGGGACGCAAGTTGGTCAGCTGGAAAAAACTCGAAAGGGATTATCGCAGAATATCTCTGGAGATGAGAGCTTAGCCGGGCCAAACGGTAGCTCTATTTGGAACGTGGAAAGTTCCATTTCGTATTATCAACCACGTTGACAGTATTCTGGCCTATGCGGGGAGGACGAAGTCAGCCACAAGCCATCGTTTGTCATACCAACAAAGAAGTGACAGAGACGCCGACTATTTTTCTGGTGGCGCGGACCATTCGTCTGGAGCTCTGAGAGAGAGAGAGTCTGAGCGCTAGGAAGCTCCGTGACGGCGCTCGGTGTTTAGTGAGTAAGAAGTTAGTCTAGTTTACCAGATCCAGACGCTCCCCGGAAAACCACAACACTGCTTCTCTTCCCCCAAGTTCTCCAACGTCGCCGGTGGGGCAACCCGCCTTTAGTTACCTGATCTCCCTCTTCCCTTCTCCGTCAATTGCCCAGCTTCCATTGCTCCTCTCAATTGCTGTATATAGTTTTCCTGAGTTGTCGCATTGCGTTCAGCGTTTCTCTTGTCTCCCATGCATTGCCTGGCGGAAGAATCCATTTCCCGTTCCTTGCAGTCGTGTGATGCAGCTGTGGTGAGAGCTTTCCGTCGTCCGCGTATCGTCTGAGCCGCGGGGAACGGCCATGACAAGACTGACACAGGTGGCAGATACAGGTCTTTGTTATTCTACTCAATTGATTCTATTTAATCGCAGATTCAGGACTGGAGGAGCTGCGGATTTTTCAACTCCCGCAACGGTGTCTTGCGAGACCCGGAACTGACTGCCGCAGTCATGGCGGCGAGCGATGGAGCTGTTTATTGCACGGTGAGCTCTCAATTGATTCGGTTGAATATGGTGAGAATAGTAAGATATTGATTGCTGCGCGCGCAGCTTTTGATGAGCGACAATTACCTCCCGGGTAAGTCTTCCTAGGTCGCGCAATGATCTGTTTCTTGGGCTAACATCTGACCAGGCGCGGTTGTTCTCGCTCACTCGTTACGCGATAACGGGACGAAGGCGAAACTTGTTGCTCTCTTCACGCCGGAGACTCTCCAGCCTGCAACGATCAATGAGCTCAAGGTAACTTTTCAATCTTCATCGCGTTCAGTTCTATTTTCGGTTTACTGACGCGGCGAAAGACTGTTTACGATGAGATCATACCGGTTCATCGAATTACAAATGCTACGCCTGCCAATCTCTGGCTCATGGACAGGCCAGATTTAATATCGACATTTACGAAGATCGAGCTATGGCGCCAGACGCAGTTCAAGCGCATCGTCTATATCGACTGCGACGTGGTCGCCATCCGCGCACCGGACGAGCTTCTCTCCTTAGAAACAGATTTCGCCGCAGCACCGGATGTTGGTTGGCCGGATATTTTCAATAGCGGCGTTATGGTCCTGCGACCTAACATGCAAGATTATTACTCCCTTATTGCTCTTGCCGATAGGGGCATCAGCTTCGACGGCGCCGATCAGGGACTATTCAATATGCACTTCAAGAACTGGCATAGGCTGAGTTTCACATATAATTGCACACCCAGCGCCAATTACCAGTACATACCCGCCTACAAGCATTTCCAGAGCACTATTAGCTTGCTTCATTTTATTGGGCCGCGGAAACCGTGGAATCTGCCGAGACAGGTGTTTCCGCGGGAATCACCTTTCAACCAGTTACTAGGAAGGTGGTGGGCTGTATATGATAGGCACTATCACCCAGAGGTATGTTTACTTTCTTCTTCTTGAACTTCCCATCTACGGAGGATTTTGACTAAATATTATAGGTTACTTCATATGAAACTAGGAAAGCTCAGGTACCACCAGAGCCTCCCCGACACTATGGTGTTCCTGAGACAGCGAGGACCGTCAACCAGCCACCAAGCTTGTCTCAATCAGCCCCAGTTTACCAGCCAGTCCCTGTGCGACATAAGGAAGTAACCTGGAAGGAACCCGATCAAACGCCTGCCCCTGAACAGCGTCATCCCGGAGGTGATGTCCACATTCAGCCTCCTTCGCAAAGAGTTGAACATATATCTGTCAATATTCCAGAAGTTTCACCAAGCATTCCGCCCCAGCATCACGTGCAAGAGCAAAGGCAGATCTTTAGCGCTGTACCACAGTATGTGCGTGGAGAAGAACATGTATCCACGTATATTCCTCCTCCACATTTACCGCAGCAACCTGCTTGGCAGCCTCATCACGAAGAACCAAGGCATGAACAACATCCTCCGCCACCACCTGCTGCCGTGTATCACCCTCCCCCTCCCCGACCAAGGGCTCCATCTCCAGCACCTCCAGAAGAGCGGCCCTTTTCGCCGCCAAGAGCAGAATGGAACCCATCTCGGTAAGCCTACCATTATATTAAACATAGCAGGACAAGCTAACGGCACACAGGGAACCCCCTCCGCCGAACTCGAAGCCAGAAGCGGCGACACTGCAAAGACAGACATATACTATGTCTGAAGATACGAAGCTTTTCCAGCCTCCGGCATCATACCCTGAGGCTCCAAAAGACATGTGGTATAAAGTCCCCGAGACGAAGCCTGAGCCTCAGAAGATCATTCCAATATTCCCCTGGGAGACCAGAGCCCCAAAACCAACGCGAGTATTCGCGGACGAGGAATCCGAGACATCAGAGGCCCTGTCTTCTACTCGACCCCGATCCCCTTCTCCTGCTACTGATGCCAGCGGGCCTTCAGCGGAGTCACCGCAGACGCCCGTATACTTACATGAACCATCAGACCCATGGACCACCTATACGAGGTCCAATGCATGGGACGAGGTCCCAGAGATATCCAGATACATCGAATCAATCCAACAGTTCAGGAAAGCCAAAGTACAATTGATCTCCAGGACTGGAAACGTCCCCTCACCCGCCGCAGCAGCCGAGGAACGCAGAGGCAGTCTGAAGATCACCGACTTCCCTTCAGAAGCCGAGCGGCCCAGTCTCCCCGTCACCCCCGCGCCCGTCAGGAGACCCATCTCAGGCGAGAACGAAAAGGAAGAACCAAGCACAGAACTCCCCCCCGCCGAGGGCGTCCCCCGGCAGGAGGAATGGGTGGGTCTCACAGTTGATGTGTTTCTACACCTCCTGCGGGCAACGTACTTATACTGGAAATTGACAGAACCCGATGGTACGGCTCGAAGAGCTCCAACGTCGTCAGTCAGAGCTCCTCGAGCATCCCGATTCACTCCTTGAGAGAGTCGCTCGCTTCAGGGAGTTTCACTCGTAGATAGTTCCTCATCTTTCTTTTCTTTTCTCTTCTTCTTTCTCATCCAAAACTGCCCCGAATGTACCCTACTATGTACGAGGAATGGTCTTCTAGTATCATATTATGACATATCATAACATGAGAAGAAACCTAGTCCAACGAACTCCTCCTTTCGACTACCTAAGCTACATTGTATATCCTGCTCTTGTTATGGGTGACAAGTTAGTTTGGCTGTTTATACCCGCTTAATTAGCATTCGATTCGTTCTCGTGCATGGCGACTACTTGCTTGTACGTGTCATTTACTTTTGGACTTCCCCTTTTTTTTTCTCTCCCTTCTGTTCTTTTTTTTGTCTCGGATTATTTCTGCGTGGCATATCGTGGATCTTTTTTCCCCTCCTCTTCTTTTTTTGCTCTTTGTTGGGTTTCATCTGTAGATTAGTGAGGAATTATGGAATGTTATGTTGAATGTGGTTTAAGTAACATTGTGAATGGCCTAATATTTAGCAAAAATCGTATAAAAATGTATGCTTGTTTATAACTAGAACCCGAACTGTATTATTATTTTTATTTCCCCACTGACTGTTGAAGTCAACTGGTGTTTGGAATTGGTGATAAATTCTATTATATAAATAGGTCACTCTGGAGAAGGCATTCAGGGCTAGCAACGACAAGAATGAATCAGGAGAATTGAGTACTCGAGGCAATGGGCAAATAGAGAAGCAACTCCAGAACAATCCAAATAACAACCATGAACACCGAGAGAAGAGCGGAGGATAGGTATCTAGAAAACCCCACTTCAAGGGAAAGCAAAGGGTGTCACAACTGAAGAACGGAGTGTAAGGCATTTTACACAACTGGCAACTTAGGTCTTCTGTCCATGTCGCGAATAGAACTCGCACTGCTTGATGTGTCTTCGTTTGCCTGTCTTTTCATCAAACAGACTAAATCCGTAGTGTGCGGCGTGGGGTGGTGTGTAGACTAGGAGGAATGCTTTAGTATCATGATGCAGGGCTTGGGGGGGGGGAGGGGGGATGGATAATCTCAACGTACGGTGTAGTGAGATAGCGAAGTCGTTAGGGTCCGGGTTGTAGATCTTATGGAGGCCGAGCTGTACAAACGGTCAGTCTGAGAGACCAAAAATATGAGGACTGACGGAGATAATTGACCTTATCAGACATGTAGGTCACCTGGTTTTCGCTGTAAGTCCTTTGCCTCGTGATCTGGAGAGGAGATGAATCTCCTTCAGTGACCTTCTCCTCCTCCGGCCATGCATAGAGCGTCTCTTGTAGAGAACCCTTCAGAACCTGATTCAGGAATCGTGACATATTAGCTAACTAGGCCAATAATGGCACCATACGGCGACTAGCTCTTGATGGAAAAATTGGATACCTTCATGACGCAATGCGCATTGGCATGATCATGGACCGCGCTCCCCTTCCCTGGAGTCCAGACGAGGACAAGCTAAATTGCCCAAGTGGGTGTAGTTAGCAGACCGTTTCAGCCCCTAGTGTCCTCCACTCCTCATCGAGAGTATATTATAACTCCCACTCTCTTTCGAATTGCATACCAGATTGCTCTTTCCATTGCCCTCATCCACCAGGTTCCTCGTATATGTCCTGCTGGCGTCTCCCATCGCATACTGCTTCCACTCTTCCTCATTGGAGATATATTTCTCCATCAGCCGCTGAATGTCCATTGGGTCGACATCATCGGAGTCAAGACCTGAGCTGGGACCTAGAGCGGCACTCAGGTCTGCAACGAGCTTGTGGAAGGCATCGTCTGGCACCGTAGCATCGACATCGGAGAGCGAAGAAGATTCCGAACCGTTTCTGAGAAATGGCATGGTTACGGTGTTGTCCTGGTAGACAAGAAGATTTGCTTTAAGTTCTGGAAGCCCTGGACAGCTGTCTACCTAACTGCAGCAGGTCTCCAAGGAAGGTTTCCGTTCGACTGCAAAGGTACGCTTAAGTAGAAAGAAGGTGCGGGAGCTTCAGGAAGCTTTCGGTACAGATCGGAGATTGAAAAAGAGTCCGAAGAAGATGGACACGTCAGAGATATACGTAGAGGACGGCAGAAGACATAAATAGGTTTCTAATGAGTATTTACGGAAATTCAGATGTCGTCCAGAAGCTGGGGATGCGTATCTTCTGGGGGTTGTGGAGTGTTCATCAGATACGCGGGAGGTCCAATGGAGAGCGACGGTAGGCGATCTTTCTCTCGTGAAGCGTCGCTTGCCACATGGCGGTCAAACGTTAGCCAAGCAAGTGTGACGCGGTCTCTCTCAGTGCTTTCCGCGCTCATTCCGAAGATAAGCGATTATCAGGTGAGGGCTGTGCCTGAGCGATGTTGAATGGCGCCTTGTGATTGCCTGAGGATCACCCCAGCGGCGATCTTGGGTGCACAGTCCACCACCGCCTTTGACCGAAGCCCGCGAAACCCACCGAATAATAGTGGCGGAGACCACAAATCTCAAAGATTCTTCCCCGCAAGAAACTCCTGCATTTCCTCCCGCACATCCACGACACACCACTTTATGCGTGCGTGTTTTGCCTTTCTGTGACGAAATATTGCCTTTATTTTTTTTAAGTCGTTTGAGCGTTATCGAGCGCTTGGCATTCTGCAAAAATGGCGACGACGGTGGACAAGGTTCGTCATGCTCCCGTGCCCCCAAAATTGGGAAGAATGATATTGACTGGGATGATTTCGCAATGCAGATCAAGGAGGTCGAGGCCGAGGTTCGTTGATTATGTGCTCTGCCTGACATGCCCGAAGAATAGAGAATTAACCTTCCTCACCAGATGGCTCGGACTCAAAAGAACAAGGCGACATCATATCACTTAGGACAGCTGAAGGCCAAGCTTGCGAAGCTAAAAAGAGAGCTCCTCACCCCTTCTGGAGGTGGAGGCGGAGGAGGCGGTGAGTATCCGTCCCGATGGAATGATAACTATATTGGCTGCGTGGATCCTTAGCTGACGCGGATAAGTCGGGTTTGATGTTGCGCGTACTGGTGTCGCAAGTGTGTAAGTAATTCCTATTTCCGCGCAGCTGCGCCGCCAATGCTGACATCAATGCCAGGGGCTTTATCGGTTTCCCATCTGTCGGCAAAAGTACTCTGATGAGTAGATTGACCGGCCAGCATTCCGAAGGTTCGTAACCTTCCTCTCGTTCTCTTTGTGGAGGGGAAAAGATACTGATGATGACGTGTAGCTGCCGCCTATGAATTCACGACCTTGACAACCGTTCCTGGACAAGTCATCTATAACGGTGCGAAGATCCAGATTCTGGACTTGCCCGGTATCATTCAAGGAGCCAAGGATGGCAAGGGTCGTGGTCGGCAGGTTATTGCAGTTGCAAAGACTTGTCATCTCATCTTCATCGTACTCGACGTGAACAAGCCTCTGACGGACAAGAAGGTTATCGAGAATGAGTTGGAGGGTTTTGGAATTAGGATAAACAAGCAGCCACCAAATATCGTTTTCAAGAAGAAGGACAAGGGTGGTATCTCCATCTCTGCCACCGTTCCCTTGACCAACATCACGCATGATGTATGTTCTACGATCACGAGACTTTGGTGAGTAACTCTGCTAACGCTCCACAGGAAATCAAAGCGGTGATGAGTGAATACAAGATCTCCTCGGCAGATATTGCCATTCGTTGTGATGCGACCATCGATGACCTGATCGACGTTTTGGAGGCCAAGAGCCGAAGCTACATCCCTGTCATCTATGCTCTGAACAAGATCGATTCCATCTCGATTGAGGAACTTGATCTTCTGTACCGTATCCCTAACGCATGTCCCATCAGTTCGGAGCACGGTTGGAACGTTGACGAGCTGCTGGAGCAAATGTGGGAGAAGCTCAACCTCCGAAGAGTTTATACCAAGCCAAAGGGAAAACAGCCCGATTACGATACTCCGGTCGTGCTGAGGTCCACCGCATGCACTGTTGAAGACTTTGTATGGCCTCTGTTCCCCGACCTTTCTTTGCGAGCGAGTAACTAACCGTATGGCTAGTGTAATGCAATCCACAAGTCGATCGTGGAGCAGTTCAAGCATGCTATCGTGTATGGTCGTTCTGTGAAGCATCAGCCACAGAGAGTTGGTCTTTCACACGAACTTGCAGATGAGGATATCAGTCAGCAACCCCATCCCTTGTTGGATCCAGAAGAATTTCCATACTAACTTGCCGTCATAGTTACAATCGTTAAGCGATAAATCTGCCCAAAGCGCTACCAATATTCCCCCCATACCTGCATGAAGAGCCAAGCAAGTTATTCTGACCTGGCCAATGACTGGCTTTGCGCGTGGAGACCTTGCCTCGGCCTCATGATAGTCGGTTGGAAGGGGGCTCGATACTGGTAGTCTGGATCCATTTCAGGCACCAAGGAAAAAATTGGAAGAGAGCGGGGAGTACGGAACAACAATGCTATAAACTGCAGCTGCAGTTTGAATAGCGTCCAAATATCCCGGGAGGCATCATTGAATTGGGCTTTTCAATGCATTTATAATGCAGGGTTGTTGTTCGCACCTGGCCTTTACCATCAGGTATTACATATCGTAAACTTGCTAGGGCTCAGCAGGGTTGTGAAGGGGGGGAAGCTCGCCGGGGAGAGCGAAGAGGAAGTGGATTAATCAGCGCCCAGGAAGGCATCGCAGCCATGCTTTTAACTGAGTGACTCCTTGATCCCAGGGAACAATTTGTTATGTGCAGCCAAGCATAGCGAATCTTGCACCGACGCAAATCAACTATGGATGGATTTATATTCTCTTATGCAAAGATATGTTTATCGTGCGTGTGGCTAAACTTTTGATATTGATGTATCGAAATCTTGTGACACAATCAGGACTGATGGACAGAGACATGGGAGTTTTTGAAATTGCCGGCAGCGGAAGAGTCTACCCATGTAGTTGTCGCAAGAATCAGGAGAGTCCCTTACAGTAACTGGGGGACATCGGCCATGCTGGTAATATCCTTTCATATCCATGCTGGGCAACTTTACATGGCCTGTCGACGGGGATCATGGGTTGTCGCCTTACTCGCCTTGCATTTCGAGCTAGTAGATAGCTATAATAGAAAGAAGAAAGGTCTGGGGTCTGGGCTCCCGCTCCACAACCGTCGAGGAACCTTCAGGGGAGCAGTGCCGAGTTCCATAGTCTGGCCTGGGCTTGGGCCTGGATTGCTCTTACAGTGGGATCCGATAAAAGAAACTTGTAGATTGTAATATTACGGCCCGTGCGATCCGTCAATATAGACTGCATCGCTATCGGGCTATGCCGTCAGCACTTGCCTAGAATAGATACTTTGTCATTGATCGCTCCTGTGTAAAATGTCAATCTAGTTAGCTTCTGTAATCGGTGCCTGAGTCATGCTACCGAAAGGAGCACTTATTCTGTTTCTTTCGTCATCTAGGAGATCTGTCTTCGAGCGGAGATCGTTGGAGCAATAATGTCTCGTCCTTAGTTAACTTACTCTGTTTGCTTTGGCACGAGCCACCGGTCTCTGCACTCCCCCTGAGTGACCCCACATATCACCGAATCGAGCTCTTATGAAAGGCACCACTTCCAGTGAAGATCGCGGCGCTTAGAGGGTATTCTCACAGTGAGACATTGGATGAGACTGAACTTTCTTTATTACACTGGCTGCCCATGCCCTCCGTTCGTAATCCGAGCTGGGGCCGAACTTTGGTGAGTAATACTCGATATGGAGTAGTGCAGAGCTCTACACACTAGTGTCATGACTATTATTGTCGTCATCATCGGCTGGAGCGCCATCTGCGCAGCCGCAGTGTTAAATGGAAACGATATTGTGGTGCTAGGGAGCAGATTACAGACGGGGAGAGAGAGAGATGATAACCCAGTACAGGGTACAGTGCAAAGTTCAGCTCGCCACCATTATTACTCCGCATGGCTCCGCCCAACTGTTAACTAACACTCCTGGGGAGAGAAGGGCTAAAAGCGTCGTCTTCCACCCCCCGTCAAGAAGCTATGACCTTGTGTTTGAGTCCCTGATGGACAAGGTCGCTGGCTGGAGCGTGCTCCGTGTTTGATCTTATCCTCCCCATCCCCCTCCCCTCATCATTGATCCCCCAGTTGGTGTCCTGTCACACGTTTAGTTGCCGCCGGGGCTTCTTACTTCAGTCGAGATTGACGCCCGAGTTGATAGCGTCCCTGACAAGCTTGTACCCATAGACTATCAGTGCTGTGCCAGGAATTCTTCGACGTCGCACGATGCTGGTCGTCCGCCTCATTCCGGCTGGTTCTTGAGCCAGCTGACAGCAGCAGAGCTCCTCACAGTTCCACGCGATGACGATTAGTCTGGATGACCATCTGACAAGTGTCGGTACATCGCCGGGCACGAGGTTTCGGCTGTCCACATCGTCAGGTCCAGTTGAATTTGGTTCCTGACCGGACGGCCAGTCTACGCCATACAGGTGTGCATGTCTCTTTTTTTTTTCTCCCACACGGTCGACAAACAATGGTGCCCCTGCGCAAGCTCCACATGGCGAGATTACCAGAGCTTCCCCCCGGGCCATATCACGACACGACCTCGCCTCCATGCGAAGCGAGTGGAGCGGAAGAGGAAAATATCAATATCCACCCTCGTGGTCGTCCAGCAAGGGAGTCCGGACTCAAACTCTACGGCACAGCTGAAGAAACGTTAAAACTTAAAGAGGACTAATCGGTCATTTCTCCGTATGACGGCGGAAACCGTTCGCAAATCGCTCGACTGCAAGGCTATGGCGATTTTCGAACCACTTTTCGGGCCGTCTCGACGGCTCCATCTGCGGATCCCTTGGTGCGCCATGGCTGCTAGTGACCTAACCATACAGCGGCGAGAGCGAGATCCCTCCGATCGTCCTAACGACGGAGTGTCCTTTGCCTATCTGCCGCCCAGGGATTTACAGTACATGAGTGGACTCTGCTAAGGATGACCAAGGACTGCCCAGAGTGGATTGCAGTGGGCCCGGGGACTGAAAGCACCAAGAGCCGGCCCGGACATGCTTGGACTCTTAGTCCGTCGTTCTAAGAACTTAAACCTCCTCCATACAGCAACCGTGATAGGATTCTGCCGGATGGTCTTGTTCTGCCCATGTATCGGTACTCGTAACATATCCTCCACTCGCTCATGGATTCCTGTCTTTTGGCCACAAGTCCCGAATGCTCTGCGGTCCTAGATACTTCTTGGCAGACTCCCGTGGCCTTGATTTTCATTTTTCTTTCGGCAGTCCGATTTCACCAGGAGATGGATCATCCACGCTTGTACGGCCGAGAGGGTCGTGCACTAAATTCGCGAAAAGAGACCCTCTGTCGATCTTCCTCCGGGCGCAACGATGAGGCCATGATGCCCTGGAAGTTGTGGCTCGCTGTTGGTCGGCATTATTACTATTCGTCTCCCCTTGAACACTATGGGTGTCACTATCCCCTGCAAATAGGATGACGATTATGATTGACTCTAGGGCATCTCCGCTGTCCTCGTGCTCCCGTCTCCGCGATCCACGTCCGCTAATCTACGGATATTGTCACGATCTATGGATCGGGTTAAAGAGTCCACTCATATCATAGCCGCTTTTAACCCCCCACGATGCTGTATAGAATGCCGACCGCGTTGCCTCCTACAGACACGACCATGTCAATATGATCCAGGTATCATCGCCTTCCTCCGGAGCTAGTTGTACTGCTCGCAGGGTCCACCAGGATCGGGTAGCAAAGGCTTCTAATATCGCCTGGTCTCTCAAGATTCGAAGCGCGATATCTCTCATGTGATGCAGAGCACTGTTGTTCACCACCAGAATAGGAACCGTTGTCCTGTTCCGTACGGTATCCAGATATTACTGCGTTGTATGTCCCCTTACACTATGGTAAACTTGGCTTGGGAATATCCCGGTCTAACGTCTCTGTCCACAGCCAACCATGTCCAATTAATGGCCTCGACCCCTCACCATTTTCGTTGCGATGTACCAATGACCTTGCGTTTTCCGGTCTTTTTCTGCTGCTGGGCTGTTATTTCTCTCCTTTTTTTTTCTGCCGTCGCCGCTATCTTCCGTGGGCTTTAGTCAAGTAGTTTCCTTTTCAGTTCATCGCCCGTAGCCTGTACTTATCGATGCCCCCCTGGTGCCTTGTTCTGATTCCTTTTTACATGCCCTACCCGCCCGCTGCAGCGCACCCACCAACCGCCCCTCACTACCTTTTCCCCAACCTGCATGCTCCGAGCAGCGCCTCACAAGAGTCAACAATAGCTCCCCTGTACATTCTGCAAATACTGGTGGAAGTATCTGCGACATTCTAATCTAACAAGCCCATGTGGTCGAGATTCGCTTCTTCCTGCAAGACTATCTACTTCCCCTTTATCTCCTGCACTGGATCTACCATGTCTTCTTCCTCTTCATCTCGAATCTAGTGTCCAAGCTTCGCTGCTATTAAGTTGCAGTCAGCTGGCGTGCCTTGTCTGTGTTCCACTGACCGTTGCGTCCGTGCTGCGCAGCAGAACGTCCTTCCCCGGACGCAAACCAGCGTATCCATACATGTGAATGTCTCTCACACAATGGATGCGGAAAATCATTCTGGACAGGAGAATGATTTTGGACATTCCCCATGGGTTGAGATGGGAGGTTACAACCCTTCCCAACAGACTTCTCCCATACCGGATTTTCACGGATTCGCTTATGGGCCTTCCCCTATAATTCCCATGGAACCATCTTACAGCATGTCAATACCGCCGCCATATGCATCGCTGCCTTTGGCGATGCCTTCTCATCCATGGCCAAGCATGTTGACAGCGCAGTCCAATTTCCACGAGGGGGTGTTGCCACCGGCGCCGGCGCCGGCGCCAATATCCATATCGCCTCCAGCACCTATTCATCCTATACGCACAACATCCAACGGGTCTACTCCTAGAAGGACACTCACAGACGAAGATCGTCGACGAATGTGTCTCTATCATGAGGAGAACAAAAATGCAAAGCAGACGGATATTGGAGGTAAGCGCCCTCTAGATTTGTATGGTTGTCGTTGCGTACGCTAATGAGATGGAACAGCTTTGTTTGGAGTAGAACGAAGGTAATGAATTGTCTCTAATCCCTTTTCTGAATCATGTCTAACCCTGTGAAGTACTGTCTCCAAAGTTCTGCGTCAGAAGGAGAAGTATCTCAACCCTGACGATGGGAGTCGGTCACCTATCAAGAGGGCCAAAGGTCGGGTTCCCGATATTGAAAAGGCCTTGTCGAATTGGGCGAGGAATTATCAACGTCAAGGTTATCCTCTAACGGATGCCATGATCAGAGAAAAGGCACATTTCTTTGCGACTACTTGCGGCAGTCCTGACGGCAAAGAGAAAGTACTCAGCACGGCATGGCTGGAGAAATTCAAACAGAAAAACAATTTAATGGGTGCGAAGTCTCGAAAAAGTTCACTTGATGCAGCAAGCGACGCTGGAAGTCCTTCACAATTGACTACAAACTCCAGTGCTGCTTCCACTTCCCAGACGCCTAGTGGAGTGTCACCTATATCGCCTAGTGGATTGACGACACCATCCCCAATGTCGCCGACGCAGAACCAAGATAGCCTGAAGAAAGAGCCGGGTCAGGGGTTCGATTTCGGCAATGACTATCAACACGCGCATTCTCAGAGCACAACTTCTCTTGAGACGGCGCCTTCCCTCTCAGCCAGTATGACAAGTCCAACATCACCCTTTGTATCTGATAGCCCCTACACTCCTACACTGCAAACGGGGCTCCCTTCTATTGGCAGTAACTCAAGCAGACCACGGAGTCAGACATTCCCGCTTACTGCTGCTATCGAACCAGGGCTACTCTCTACGAATAGTTCAGCTGATCAGCTTACTCCGAAGAATGTCCTTCAGGAATCCCTGTCTACCTCCGTTCTGGAATCGCCGCTTGAAGAGGACTTGACACTGAATATCAACTCGACGGAACCAAGTATAATCAAACGGAACCGCAGCAATCCTGAAATCAAGACTCAGTCCATGCAACCGCCTCCCTTGCCCAAGTCCAACACGGTTTCTCCTATTAGTGCACCTGGTTCTCCTACTCAGGACGAAGCACGCCGCGCTCTGGAACTTGTTTTAAACTATTTCCAGAATCAGCCTTCCGGACTCGGTGCGCATGACTTCGTTACGATTGGAAAGCTCATGGAAAAGCTGGAGCTTTCCCAACACCAAGCGTCTGCTCTTCCTGGGGGACTGCACCGTATCGATGAGTGTGCTGATGGCCCCCGTGTCAGCAAGAAGCGGAGTATACACTCCCTAACTTAAGACGACGCGTTACTACTCTTTTGGCTGGTCACATGACAGTCTCGCTGTTCTTGTTAGCCTCACGTTTGAAGACACAGGCTTATTCTCATTATATTGATTGCACATGCTTTTTCATTATTAGGTGTACTCTGTTTGTTTCAAGCAGATCTGAAGAGACGGATCAAAGTGAAGATATACAATCATATGAGAGGGCAACCTCGTTGGCAGGAGTTTTGGGTTTCATTTATTTCATTTCAGTATAAGTCTCTGAGCGAAACGAGCAACCCTACGATGGCTATGTTGGGTCACACAACAGCACCACTGGATCGTGAGAATGCTTCGAATATACATAGAAGCACGACATCGATTCTATATTGTCATCGGACGAGCGGCCTTTCTCCAGAGAACGCAGCAATTATCTGATATCAAAGGCCAATTGGTTGAGGTTGGAACGGCACGTGCATCCGAACATGTCATCGGATTTGGGAATTGATTTTCGGATTCTGATGCAGACTGGATGCATAGACCAATATGCTTGGTTTATGCATCAATCTGCCGTGCGCTATTCTGTTATTTGCCCTTTTTTTTTCTTTTCTAAATGTTCTTTTGTCAACCATTGCTTGATTTAGTACTTCTCCCTGATTTCTTTCTGCATTGTGATTCTACCTGCAAACCCTTCCAGATTTCTGATTTCGTTCCCTTACTTCCCATCCGGCAGAGAACTGGATATACCCTCGGTCCGCTCGCGCGGAAATGGCGTTTATTACCATAGGGTGCGGAACCGCAGATCCCTTTCGCAGTCAGTGCGCATATATCCCAGTTGCTTTTTCTTTCCCCTTGTCCACATACCCCTTTTGTTTTGACTTTCGTACTCCCCTGTTCTTTTTCATTCTCGATTATGCTCTAATCGCATAATCCTTCGGCTATAACAACCCTTGTCGTCTTAATACCGGATATTCCCCCTATAGTTATGCTTCTGTGGCCACCCTGGCCTTTTTTCTGTGCTTTGGTTGACTTTCCCCTCCTCCAGCCTTATTTTACTGTCTTTTATTTGAATCCTATGTATGATCATCGCATCATTGACCTCGCGCGTGCCGAATCCAATTTGGAAGTAAGGAGACTGGGGGCCCTGCAAACGACGAAATTCTCGGTTATTAGCGCCAAATCGGGACAGAATTTCTATAGCGGTTTCTCTGGTCTCCCGCTCCATACGATTATACATGCCCAATGCGACTATAGGCTGGGAAAGCAGAGGATTATCGGTTACAAAAAAAAGTCATGTATTACGGGAGGCAATCTGATTGATAATCGATGATTAGCATTTATTCATTACGTTTTTTTGCGCTATAGTCTTGCGTGTTCGTTTTTTTCGGGATGTTTCATGATGGGAATAAGTGAGAAGGATATCTGGCTACATGTCATTCATCAGGTACGGTCGTGAGAGTAATCCCTCTGTCATCCATCAGCTCAGCAACATCGCGCTCCAATAACTCAGGCAGGAGTTTCGCGAGGATTGCCTCGATTATTGAAAACATGAGATGTCTGTTGCAGTACGCATCTGAAAAGATGTCGAGAATCTCAGTCTCGATGACTGATAGGAGGAGAGACTCTTCAGCTTCATCAATATCTTGAGCTGACAATGGCGACGCTCGTCCGGGAGGGGTACTACCTCCCTCGGCTACAGGATGTTCATCCTGCTGTTGCTTCTGAGGCCGTTCAACGGCCGAAGTGTTGATTACGTTATCCCTGGATATGCAGAAGAATGTTCGAGCCATTGGCCGTGGGATCAGGGATAGGAGCCTCTCTGCGCATTGCCGTTTAATGGTCGCGATTTCAGAGTCAGGGCGCCATCCTCGCTCGAAGCTCGTGGGTGATACCGGCGAGGCCGGTGCACCTGTGGCGTCTGGTTCATTCTTTTCTACCCCAGTGGGCGGGATTTCTGCATTGTTCTGCGCCAGGGTCGTGGACGAGTTGACATTAGGTTGCGGAGATGAGCGAGAACTTGTCGGGAACAAAGCCGTCCGAACCGCTAGGAGAAGGGTCGGCAGGAGGGCGGGGGTTAGCACATGCTCCCTGATCGTCTCGTGAAGAAATCTGTGAAAAAGCAAAGTGAATTAGTCACAGGGGTCAGCGGAGAAATTAAGGCAGGAAGTGATATATCTCAGGGATGGCACGGCGCGTATCTGACAAAGAAGAGTGCAGTAGTCTTGTCCCAATGAGGAATATATTGAAGAAGTCAAAATTTTTTGGGCAGTAGCCAGGGTTAGGAAAAAGGTTACGAAGCAATCGCGTTGGCCCTGAAGGGCGGGCGTTGACGGGGGCTCTGTAGGGTTGCATGGTCTAGTTCATGGATCTGGATGGCCTGATAAATCGCCCGTGCCCTGAAGATATTTGAAGGGTTTTTGCTCGCAGACAGGGTATCTATTTGGTGCCGTAGACAACCGGTCAACCCCAAAGGTAGCCAGGGCGGCCGCGGGGAGGGTCGCGGCCGGGCGCAGGGCAGCGAGGAGAGACCACTGCAGCCCAGATGCAAATTTGAAATTCTCTTCGCGTAAATGCCATGATTGGCTCGAAATAGCGAGTATCCCATAAGGCGCTATTGCTTGCACGTTCCAAAAGGAGCATGGGCATCATGCGACCGGTGCGTGCGTGATCGCCGCGGACATGTAAGCCAGTATGGCCTCTGATCTGGGATCGGGGCTTTCGTCTTCCGCGCGAGATGGCAGGTACGGTGTTTGCGGGGTTTCCAGAGGCACGTTCACCGAGAAATGATTATCGGCCTCGACAACCACTTGTGTGACGTGCAGTCGAAATTAGAGCGGCGCGGGAGGGAAGGGCCGGTCCAGGACCCGTTCAACTGAGGATGCTCTCAAAACGACACCGCAAGCGAACCACGATCAAGCTTTGCGTGTTCAGGCCCATTAACAATATGGGAAAACATGGTCTTGGCCTTTCATTGTTGACTGGATCGTCCTGCAGCCACTCTCGGGGGGAACCACGGAAGCATCGAGGGGGCCAAAGCCTAAGGAGCTAGGCGGAACGCCAAAACGGTGCTCCCATGGTTTGAATGGCCAGTAAAAGGGGAAGGTAACGTCTGCAGCGCCAGGACCTGGCAGAATCCCTAAGCCAACAAGGACTGGGCCGGATGAACGACAGGGAACATCGTCAGCGATACGACAAGGGTTCTCGTATCGCAACGGTAACGAGACGATACACACTGGTATCGACTTGTATGACCGAAGGGGCTGTCATCGGCGATACATATGGCGAAGCCCTAATGCTGCCGAAGGGGAGCAGCCTCCAGATCGATAAGGGGGCCCTGACAGGCCATGGGTGCTTGTTATCCCAGCCCGATATTGGCCGGGAGACATCCACCACAAGATCAAGTGACCGTAGCAGTATGCGAGCAGGCCAGTTGGTGTCTTCTTGGCGTTCCAATGAGACATGCCAAACCCCTCGAGACGATGGTTTGAACAATGCCCTGGCGCGGATCATGGATCGAAGATCGCTATCCCATGCATTCGATCACGCACCTCCGGTCAGATGCGGTGCCCCCGGACGCTGACAGATGGTGGATCACCCGGTTGATCGCAGCGGGCCGCGCCAGCCGGAGTAGAAGGGGCGGCCAGAAAAAAAAAAGGACATAAGAATAGAAAATCTGGAACTTACCTATCGAGTATGCCATCCGTATCACCTACTCTACCTGGTCCTGCCAGAATCAAATGTTGAGAGAGTGATAATGTTCCCGCAAGCCACGGCATTCGTTGAGGGATATCCAACAACTGCGATAACATCCCGTAGAATCGATAGTCGAGAACGGGACGCTTCGTGACATTCTTGGCCGGCAACGGGGCTTCTCTTGGATGGCTGATTGGAGTAACAAGATGCGCCGACGATAGAAGACTCCGAACCGGTGTCGTTGGCTGGGTGGATGCAACCCGAAAGAGTCCTGTAGCCACGAATCGAAGGGCAAGATACCCCAGATAGGCATATTGCAGGATCTGCCACAACCAGATTGAGAATTGCGATTGGCCCGTTCTCGACGAATGGCCGCTGTCAGCTTCATCATCGGTGGATAAGAGCCCAAACTTCTCCAGTCGGCTCTTTTCGACCCCTTCCGCGTCCTCATTATCCGTGCTGCTCATGTTTCTCCCTGTCGCTAGATCAAGGAGTTTGATTGTCGTCTCCCAAACAAACCATCCTTCACAAACTCTCCCGCTCACTTCATTCCCAAGGATCAGATCAGCTACAATATCACCGACCAATGTTCGCAGACAAACGTTTTCAAGATCTTCTGTTGGTAGAAGGACAGCCAATGAGCCCTGCACCAGCAGTTGTCGGTATGCCGTCTCATTCTCATGTTGTTTCGCCCTTGTTTGGGGGTCCGAGGGATCTGGAACAGGAGAAAGCCCCGGATGTGGATTCAGAGCATGGTAGATGGCATGTAGAGACGAGCGTGATGCAGCTAGATCGGACTGCTGCTTAGCGATTCGGTACGCTGCATAGGAGCATAGGCGTCAATACATCAAACTTGAGACGTAAGAGGAAGAGTTAGCCTCACAGGTTACATGAGCCTCAACTAGACTCGGAAGCTCATCCAACAGTAGTTCAGCAATGTCAACGCGTCGTAACCTCTGCTCCAGTGCACGAGTACAGTGGGCAATCAGCTGCAGGATTTCGTCGACAAAGGCACGATCCGGCGTGATCTTAGCGTACCATGAGTGGACAAATTCCCGTATAATGATTGCTATGAGCGCATATAACTGATGATCAACCTCATTGGAGCTGGTGAGTGGCGGTAGCAGCTCCTGAAGCGGCCGGGGAGTTGTAGCACCATAGCTGCTGGCTTGCGGACAAAGAATGCGCCGTATCAGGGCGGTAGTAGCTCTGTCATCCGTCGGATCCGTCTGCTCAGAGCGTGCTGGGGCTTTTCGCGACCGGGGCCCTGATGATAACCGTAGTTGTGGCTCGGTCTGAGCCCGTGATGGAGCTGCGATATTCGAGGCCTTCGTTGCTGACGTCGTCGGTCTGGCCTTGAGATTCGAGAGAGGCTGTAGGCTTGGACGAGAAGTAGGATTGATCATCTCATATCAGTGCCACAGTCGAACATCGAAAAGAAAACAAGATCATCAAATGTCATCGTCTTCAGAAGTTGAATTCTAAAGACGAGAAGGAGAGGATGTCGATGAACACGTCAACCAGGCCATCATCCAAGCTCCCCGTGTGAGATGTTCCTCGCGTCCGTCGATAACGCCCTGCGGCTCTCCCGCCTCAGGGCGGCTTTCCCCGAAGAGGTATGGTATGGCTCATGGCTGGTTTTGTTATCGATAAGCCCCCGTTATCTACCCATGCTACACCTGCTTAGCAGTGATACTCATATCGACCACAGGAGAGACAGGTTCTTTAAATCTGGCAGGCTAATAGAATAGAGAATTTCATTGTATTGTTTACTCAAAATTATGTCTCCATCTGCAAACGAAGCTCCCATTCCTCTATGGCTGGACTGTGATCCTGGTGCGAACAACTCTTGACCCCGCAGCGATTGTTTGGTTGCTAACAATATCTCTCAGGGCATGATGTGAGTCTGACTGTCTAACATACTTTGCAATTATATGTAGCTGATAGAGAACTGCTTGTTCTAATTAGGACGCCTTTGCTATCCTCCTAGCTATTCATCATCCGTCCCTGAAGCTTCTCGGAATCAGCACCACTCATGGCAACGCATCACTTCAGAACACGACAGCCAACGCTGGAAGCATACTCGAAGCCATGGGACGACCAGATATTCCTATCTATCCAGGATCGAAGAAGCCATTTTGCAGACCTGCTGTATATGCCCCCGATATTCATGGTAAGTTTATCTCTCCTTTGACTTCTAGCGTCACGAGACCTCCGGTATAACATCTTTCCTCGTCTATTTTCCAGGAGGATCCGGTCTCGACGGAACCGATCTCCTACCGAAAGCAAGCCGTCCACCAGTAACAGACAAGAACGCTATTTTGGCTATACGCGATGCGATCCTGGCTGAGCCAAAGGGAACTCCCTGGGTCATAGCCACGGGGCCCGTGACGAACGTCGCTCTGCTATTTGCAACCTTTCCGGAAGTGGCGGAGCATATCCAAGGTCTAAGTATCATGGGCGGAGCAGTTGGCAACGGATTCACAGATGCTCCTATGAGTCGATTACCTGGTGAGGAATCGCGGATTGGAAACACAACGCCATGGGCAGAGTTCAATATCTACGTGCGTCTCTACACCCCTCTACCAGGCCCCCGTGGCCGTGTTACGTTTTCATCCAGCCTTGCGTTTCCAGAAAACATAAACTAGTGTACCTACACCCAAGGTACTATGCGTGTGGTCTCCTAACATGTGAGAAACAGAGTGACCCCGAATCCTCACAATCGATTTTCTCCAATCCTGTCCTCGCACCAAAGACAACCCTTATCGCTCTGGACCTAACTCACCAAGTCCTCGCGTCCCAAGCCATCCAAAACCGTATTTTGAACGGGCTATCTTCTGAGCCGACCGTCCTCCGTCGTATCCTCTATGTCCTAGTTACCTTCTTCGCATCGACCTACAAGACCGTCTTCGGCCTGAATACCGGTCCACCGCTCCACGACCCTCTCGCTGTCGCAGTCATCCTTTCGAATCTGAACCCGTCCTTCGCCAAATCTCATCCAGGTAAGGCGCTCAAGTTCAACGACCACAACGGTGAGCGCTTCGTCGTCAACGTCGTCACGGACGGTAAACACGGGAAGGATGCTTCGGAGACAGGCCAGCTGGGCCGGACAGTCGTTGAGCCCGCCACAGGTGGTGGTGTGGCTATTCCGCGCGGTGTCGATCTCGATGCCTTCTGGGACCTCATTGCCGATTGTATTCAGCGCGCGGATAACTGGAATGCCGCTAATGGTAGGAAGTGAGATATACGTGGTGAGATATAAAGGAGGAAAAACCGGCGAGCAAAAGACATAGAGGGATTTAGAATAGACAGCGATTCTTTCGGCCATATTCTCTGGACATATTGGCAGTGAGATTTGTAGATAGATCTAGATTACCCTGAACATATAAATTTAGATGAAATAGAACACGCTGCTATTTGATACGGAATCGAAGATTTCCAAAAAAAAGAAAAAAATTTTCAAGTCCAGCCGCAGCTGGCACATACGCATCAGGAGTTAATAGCTTTAGACTGATATTAACTATAAATAAAATTGTATTCCCTGCTTCTACAGGCATTTCTGCAGAAGGATATTCTCATCATACGATCATTATGTTCGATTTGGAGTGTGAGTCGAACCTTAAGAGGCTTCCAGGAGCACATTCTCTCTTTCCGCCTTTCAAAGATTCGTAATATTCATCATCATCATAGTCATGATCACCATTCACGAATGCTGCCATCGACACCGTAAAACTCCTTGGGTTGCCAGGGCAGCGCGTCCTTGGCCACCCGTCGGACCATCTCCTCATCCACTTCGATTCCCAATCCAGGAGCGTTCAAGGCGTCAACATGACCATCATTAACCTTGAAAACCGTTGGGTCCTTCAGATAACTCGTAACATCGTAGTCGGTATCTGTGTTGTAATGGATGCCCAAGCTCATCTCCTGGATGACGAAATTAGGCGTGGAGAGGTCAACCTGGATGCAGGCCGCGAGGGCAATAGGACCCAGAGGGCAATGCGGTGCAATTGCGACATCGTACGTCTCTGCCATCGCAGCGATCCGACGCAGCTCAGAAATACCACCGCAATGGCTGATGTCTGGCTGCAGGACATCAACGCTGCCATCCTCAAGAAACCGCTTCACATCCCAGCGGTTATAAAGACGCTCGCCCAGAGCAATTGGACAACTGACGAGATCAGAGAGGTGTTTGATACCTTCCGGGTGTTCGGATAAAAGAGGCTCCTCGAGGAATAGCGGATGGTGGGGTTCAAGAGCCTTTGCCAGCTGCTTAGCCATGGGTTTATGTAGACGACCGTGAAAGTCCAGAGCAGCATCGAGACCGAGCGCCTTCACCGCTTGCAGACGCTGGACACTGGATTCAAGTACGCGCGGAGAGTCGAGCCAATTAACGTCCTCGGTAGCGTTCATTTTGACAGCCTTAAAGCCCTGCGCCAGTCTAGCCTTCCCTGCCACTTCCACGTCTGCAGGACGGTCACCGCCAATCCAAGCATACACAGAGACCTTGTTTCGAACCTTGCCTCCCAGCAATTGATGAACTGGTATACCCAATCGTCGTCCCTTCAGATCCCAGAGGGCGATGTCAATCCCCGAGATGGCGGACATGAAAACCGGGCCACCCCGATAGAAACCTAGACGCCAGGCTGTCTGCCAGATGTGTTCAATGTTGCTGAAGACCGCGACGAGTTAGTCGTCCGTCCGCACCATATTGATTCTTGCATGTACGTACTCCGCTTCATATCCTTGGAATCTCTTTGACAGAGCTTGTAGAGTGCCCTCGATCGCCTCTGTGTGCCCTTCCAGAGTACTCTCACCCCAGCCATATTGACCCTCTTCGTCTGTCACTTTTACAAAAAGCCAACGAGGCAGTACCCGAAAGTATTCGATGCTCTGAATTTTGACCATAGTGGAGAAAACGAGGGGCAATGACGGAAGCGGGGAAGCTTTAGGTCTAGGTTCTAGGTCTAGATCAAGACTGACGTATCCCCAATTTCTTAATCCTTATCGCGGGGTGCTGGTGTTTGTTGGAAGGAAAGACGACAATTGCCTTCTTGAAAAGTGAAAAGAAGAAGGAGAAATTGGAAACCAAAAGATCTGGACAAGATGTTGATCTATCCATAACAACCCATCGGAGTTGCTCCGTCATATACTAACTAACCCCCACGCGAATTGTCTTTCTTTGGGCACAGCAAGCGGACCCATCCGACACGGGGGGAAACTGAGATGGAGTAAAGGACCACATGGAATGAAGTCTGGAAGATTCACTGGCTCTTCCACTAATGCATGCTTACTGGCCTGTCATGTGGACTTCTTTTTTTCTTTTCTGCGGGAAATATTTCGTCCTGCGGAGTAAGACGACCGAAGCGACCGCTGTGGCCATCCAATATAGCGAGTTCCAGTAGATGTCTTTCCCATGCCCTAGGTTCTCTGCTCCTCGCAGGAATAGAAGTCATCTAGGCAGCCGGATCCAGATCAATCGAAGCCAAGGACGGTCCATGAGATACAGATTGAGCAGCTCATCGTGGTCGCATGTGGGAAGGAAGCTCGATCGACACGATGTGTGGAACATTGCCAGAAAAGGAAACCATGATGACTCCCACTAGTAGATCGCTAACCTGATGTTTTGGGCGATGGCCTCACGCCGGAAGAGGGATTTGAAACATCCTCATTTTTTTATAGCCCACTTGGATCGGGGAGCATCGCTGATGTCTCAAGATGGAACCGAGATGACGGAACCGGAAACAGGCGCAGCCCGATCTTTCGTGCAGCATCCATGAGCACAGAAAAGAGGGGAAGGAGGGTTATCGGGGAGACAGTGGAAGTAGATGCATCTGACATTCAATCCCTGTCGCCAGGACATCCAGACGGAGGCTCAACGTGGGAAAACCCGTTGTATTTGTAACGCTTGGGCGACTATTCTTGCGGCGTCACTTCTCTCCCCCACTGTTTGCCGACAACCCGCTTTCGTCTCCAACTCGCCCCGGCATTTGGAATCGCCACCATCTCGAACATCCACCTCCAAAACATCGCTATCTATCCGAGACGAGACAACCGTATCATCGCCCCCCTTGTCCCTGTATCCCACGAGCTCTGTCGTCATTCCGAGCCCAATAAAAAGACACAGCGTATGCGACCGCGTTCGACTCGCCGACCGTCGATCGTCCGTATCTTGTAAGCTGTGGCAGATGGAATTGTCCAGATAGACCGCCAAGATGCCACCCGCGAATTCACCTTCGGTATGGCGCTCTTTCCTGCAAGAAGACGCCTCCTGGTGGCCCTTGCCATGAGTTCTGTTCCTAGAGCGACGCTCCTCGAGGAACCCACAGCTCGAGGAGTTCATGCACAATATCAGCCGCAAACGTCGCTGACTCGCATCACTTATAGCAGGAAACACCCGCCCTATCATCATCGTCTGCCGCCAGTCCATATCTTCAGCAGCTGGAAGCCATCTCCAGTCCGGTGCCAAACTTCGCCGCTACTCTGATCAGCCATCCCGAGACGCACGATGCCAACGACGAGAACGTAAGCTTCCTGCGAACTCGATTGCGCTCCTCCCCCGATCCACCGCTCAGTCGACAGCGTCGCAGGCGACAGTATTCGACCGACGATCAACAAGACCAGATGGAAACAGATGACCAGCGGCCGCTCCGGATGACCGTGGAGATCAATCGACGGATTCCCATTGTTCGTCGTCAGCGAGAGGAGGCAAATACAACAACACCTAACTACGAGGGCCGAGTATCGAATGTGCGATCATTATATGGCTGGGCTCCTGGATCTGATGAAGAGGAGGAAGACGGAAGAGATGACCCTTCCCATGAGAGTTCTGTCATTCCCCCCGGAAGAGGAGAGCGCGATCCCGCGCGCAGTACTACCGCCAGTCTGAGAAGTGGCCGACGGGAGGCTATCGTCAGGATACCCCCAACATTCGCTGGAGAACCATCAGAAGGGGGTGGTCATCGATTTGGGGAGTCTTCGATAACGACCGAAGCGTTGTTGCAATCCGTCAGACGTCAGCCAAGGTTCTCGAGGACGAGGATGCTGCAAAACTACATACTGGACCGGGAACGGCAAGACCAGGAGGAGAGAGAACGAGCATCTGCCTCATCCACGTCACGAGCATATCGATTCATCCCGAGTACACGGAACGAGTCCTACAGGAATTTGTCACACTCGGATATTCGAGCCCGGATCAATGCCCACCGACAGATGTACATGGAAAACCCGCCCAGTTCACGGTTAAAAGAGACCATCAAGTACCTAGAGCGAGTGAGATTCTCAAATTCATATGAAGAGAGCATCTCGTCCGCTGCAGAAGGCGGTTTCATACAGTTCGACTTCTTTACCTGCAACGAGGATGATTTCATTCTCGACACCACCTCAATAGCACCGCCCTCAGAATGCTCTTGGCTCCAGCCAGGTGCCGTTTTCTCCGGGTCTCAACGTGCAGCTAATAGCTGTGGAGCTCAGATGCTATCCCATCGTGTTCCAAGTCCACATCAAAGTGACCCGGTGATTGTAAATGGCAGTGATACCAACCGCATCAGCGTGTATACGAGTAGCGGGCGTCGCTATTGGGCCAATAATCTTTACAATCTCACGAATGGCAAGGATGAACATTGGCCGGTTAAGGTGACAATTCACAGTATCGACTATAATACGATGACACTCTCGGGGACAATGGAGGCCTATAATATTCCCGATAAGACATCACCGACTCAGGATGCCCATATTGTGACATTCCTTGAAGGAGAAATCATCGATTTCAACAGACATACTCTTGAGACGAAGAGTTTTAAGGCAGACGCTGAGATCGATAGTACCTACTGGCGAGAGTTGCAGCCGTTCAAGAACCTCTCAGATGACGAGATGATCAGAAACCTGGTGAGCAAGAAGTGGCTCACCGAGGAATTAACAAAGGGATGGATCCTGATGAGATGGAAAGGTAGGTCCTGTGTGAATTCTGGAGACACGTTGGACAGTCCGAATCTAACTATATGCTAGAACGGTGCTTCATTACACCTACCGACTCCCGACAAGGGCTCACGATATCTGGGTTCTACTACATCTCTCTCCGCCGAGATAATGGCCAAATAGAAGGCTTATACTACGATCCAGGCAGTTCGCCATATCAACAGTTGTCACTGAAACCAGAGATTGAGAAGATGATGTTCCCCGCCTACGGTTTCCGATGACCCACACCCTGTTATACCGCTATACAACTATCCAGGATACGCATCTATTAAGAGAAGCATTTGTCCATTTTTGCCGCATTTCAACTCCGCGCTATCTTTCTATTGATCAGAAGACTTGTCTTGGCGTCCTCAATGGCTGGTTGAGCCTTATTTTAGGGGACTCCCCAATCTGATGTTTTGCATTGGTCGGTGTTTCTCGTCTGCTGCTGAACTTGCAAGCGATTTGTGCTGTTTCATACTCACCGATCATGCTGTCTCGGCCTTTCTAGAAGATGTCTGTCATCTAGAGCTCTTTTTGTCTGCCTGTCATACATTTGACATTGGGTCAAGCTTCAAGGGGCTCGAGCAGCTGTCTATATCCATGTGTAGATAAGATTATTGGAATGATGGATATACTTTTTTTTCAAGACTTATTCACGATACTAGGTCAAACCAAACTACGAGCTGTAGATGTACTAGCGCTTAGAATCATGATTTCTTTTGATTCATCAAATTCCTCCCATTTATCATGTATATGCAAACTAGGACTGATGGTGACCGAATGTCTCCCGTCGCAGAGATAGCCACGAACAGATATACATCCACATAAAAAAAAAGGCCAGAACGAAGGCCGAATCCCGCCTTTTCCTCTGCCTCTTTTTTAATTTCCCTCCACAAGTCTCTAGATGTGCATCACACATGATAGATGATGACCCCCCGTTGCGAGAGAGCGACGGACTAGATCAGATCAGAACAGAGACGAGACGAGACGTCTACTGCTCAGTCTGGAAGTAGTTGAGGAGGATGGAGCGCTCCTGGGACTCCTCACCCCAGTCACGGACGACAACGCAAGAGCAGTTGACGACCTTGCGGGCGTTACCTTCACGGTCGAGCTGGCCTATTACACTCTGTTAGAACCTCCCATTTCCAAAATAAAATGACGTCCCAAATAAAAAAAATAGGTTTTAAGGAGGACATACAAAGACCAACCCACTCGCCAAGGAGCTTTCCATCAGGGACCTTGATGAGCGGGATCTTGTGCTCGGAGCACAGTGCAATGACCAGCTTCTTGTAGGCCTCCTCCTCGCAGCCCTCGTTGAGGACGCACATGTGGGCCTGACGACGGTCAAGGGCCTTGGAGGCCTCGCGCAGACCGCGAGCCAGACCGTCGTGGATCAGAGCGATCTTCAGAACACCCTTGAGAGCGTCCAGGACGGACATCTGGCCGCCGGCGCCGGCGTCAGCGGAAACTTCGACCTCGTCGGCCGCGGCGACGGGGGGGTTGGAGGCGGTCTCTTCTCCGTCCGACTGTTGGGGTTGTTAGTTTTGCCCTTTATCTTTGCTTTTGTTTTCCTGAGAATTCATTGTGTATGGGTGTGTTTTGAGCGAGGTGAACTGAGAAGAGGGAAAGGATTGATGCAGGATATCATTGAAACCACAATTTCCAATAATTTTTCTCCTCTGAGGACATATCCCGTCTTCATGTCCCCTCCCTCTTTCCAATCCTCATCCTTCCTTCTCTTTTTTTTTTCCCTCATTGATCATGTACATGCAGCAAGAACGGATATTGCAGTTTCAATTCAGGAATTGTCATACCATTTTGATTGGCTACCTGTTTCAAAAAGTAGCTTTTGTGTGGTTTGTCAAATGCCGGATTATCCTCAAAGAGTGGATAATCGAGAGTCTGGGGTTTTAGGTGGTTGAGGTTGGTGATCTGAAGACTTGAGCTTCGTTTTGAGAAATTTCCCCCCACTCGGCTAAAGTGCCCACTGTGTGCCCTACAATTATGTAATCATGCCAACATTCTATAAGCCAATCAAGATGTTTATATCACGTGATATTTACAGTAAGAGTAACAAACCTCAGTATAGTTTTACTATGGTTTAGTTATAAATTTACTATTAATGACGGGATATTCAATTCGCGGTTTTGTCCACTGTATTGGTTCACAAGTAACCTATCCGGCACTCGCTACAGAATCGTAAAAGGAAAGATATGTAGTGGAATATCCCGACGAGCAACTCAAGGCTCGACGAGTTTTTCAGTGTCCGTTCAGCATAAACCGGAAGGCGCGAAGCGCGATCGAACAGGAAGAGGTATCATAATCATACAACCAAGGAAATAAGCCATCCAAACATCACACGCAGGTCAAATGTTATGGCCGGTGAATGTGGAGGAACTGCTCAATGATAAGAAGGCTTTTGAACTAGACGTATGTACTCGGTCGTGGGGGACCATAGCCATTAGTCAGGCCATTAGGAGGACCATGGGCATCGTTGGCGCTGTCAGAATGCAGTACTCCAAAGACGTGTCCGTTTGTCTGCGGAAGTTCGGACAGGGGGGTATCCAACGCAGCAGGTTCGCTGTCGATATGCATCTTCAGAAACTGAATATCAAGTCCGTGGAGATGAGGAATATGAGGAACGAGATCCATGAAGTCGGAAAGCTAATTTTAAAACGTTAGCACAGACCCTAAAACCAAATGTATGGCAGGCTGGAAATCAACTCACCCTAACCCAGAATACATGTTCCATATCAAAGTATTTGGGTTGTGTTTCGCAATCCTTCTGCATGATTTGGCCGAAAGATGAGTTGAGGAAGTCCGAATCATCTGCTTGTACAAGAATCCGGCGCGTCACCCGCCAGAGGTTCACACGCTGGGTGGGTGTTGCGTTGCGTTTCTCCCAACTAGGATCTACTTCCAGTCAGCACCATTGCGCAAAAAAGCAATATAATACAAATCAAAAGGGGCCAAACATACATTGAGAGAGTTGCAAATCATTAGTGGCCAGAAGCGGAGCGACCAAAAAATTCGGCACCCATCTTTCTTCTGCCATATCTGGCTCGCAAGATGGATGAATTTGCTTGGTCTTTGCGGTTACCACAGGCATGAACTGTTTCAGCCACGCGTGGCTCCTCGCCCTTGGATCATTTGATCCTACAAGGCTGGCAGCCATCCGGAGCTTGTTAGGTAAAGCGTCACGACGGCGCTGCTCCTGCTCTTCTTGTTCCTTGCGCAGCTTAGCGATACGAAGGCGTTCTTGCTCTAGTCGCTTCTGGCGTTCATCCTCAGCTTGCTTGATCCGTCTTTGCTCTGCTTCCTTGCGCCTGCGTTCCTCTTCCTCAGCCTTCTCACGTGCGAGACGGGCTGCTTTCTCCGCTGCCTCCTTGGCTTCCTCTTCCTCCTTGGCGATTCGGGCCCGCTCTGCCTCAGCAGCGACCCGTTTCTCCTCTGCCAGACGTTCCTCTTCGGCCTTCTTGGCTTCCTCCCTTATCCTTCGCCGCTCTGCTTCCGCTGCCGCCTTCTTCGCTTCAGCTTCAGCGTCAGTGCGTTTGTCAACCTCCATGGGGATATCTTGCAGTTCTTGAGAATCCTTCTTTTTCTCTTCCTTGACAGAAGTCGAACTGTCAGAAGATCTCAAAGGCGCAGTTGTAGAATCCTTAGCCGACGTGGTCTCTGCTGCTGGGGTTTTTGCACGTGCAGAGTCAATGGTGCGATTATTGGTCTGGCGTGAATCACTGCCAGGCACCTCCGCAGGTGAATCCTGACTCTTCTTAGCGGTCCCATTCACCGCTTTCTGGGGACCTTCCGACACACGTCGTTTCTTCTTCTGCAGTTCGTCGGAATCACGTCTGTGCTCACGATCCCGCGAACGTGATCGTTCAGATGTATCACTGCTCCGGGATCGCTTTAGAGAGGGCACGCTGAGTTTATCTCCGACTGCATCTGGGGCAGAGAGCCCAGGCCGCGATCGTGAGGCCTCCTCACGCCCAGATACAGGTTCTGAGGACAATAGACTAGCCCTCCTCTTCTCACGGTCCTGTGGTGGACGGCCAGCTATTAGACGTCGACGCTTGGGGGGTTCTTCGCCATGAGTACTGGGGCTAGGATCGCCGTGGCTTCTGCTTGAAACGGATGATTTTGTTCGATGGGATTCAGAGCGCACTGAATCCGCTTCTGAGGCAGCAACAGAATGTTCGCTGTGGTTACCGTCACGTGTCGAGACCTTTGCACGCACACCGCCATGAGCCGACTTTTCCCTAAGGACAGCCGCTCCCTCACGCTTCTTCTCCCTCGCAATCCGTGCTTCTCTTGCAGAAGACTCCTGATGGCGATTCGGTGGTGGGCTTCTAGCTGGCTTTCGGTGCACAGATACCGGGGAAGATGATACCCTCCTCGCGGACCTCTTGCCCTCCTTCTCCTTTTCCATATCGCGGGATCGACGAGGCGATCTCATGTCCTGTTTGCGCATCCTGCGCGCCTGAATATAATCATCATACGCCTGTTTCAGAATCTCATATTCTTCCTGCCAATCATCTCCCCTGCGCTCCCGTGCTAATTCGAAATAGTAACGATCACGGAACAGACGACGAGCGGGGTTGAAACCGGGTTGGGCCAGCAGGAGGCGGATCACAGCCAGATTTCCTCGACCGATGGCTGCTAGCATAGGCGTGTTGTAGCCGGGTTTTAGGAGTCCATTCTGTACCGGATCCGGGTCCGGATCAGCATATCCAATGCCCAGAAGAAGCTGCATAACTTCATCATGCCCTCCTTTTGCAGCCGCTATCAGAGACTCCGCATCAGCCTTCTGCCCAACATTAAGGATATTAGCAACTCCAGCCATATCACCCTTGGCAGCGAATTCCCTCAGGTTCTCGGGAGTTGCCTTGGTCCATAGCAGATCATTCCTCGTAGCCTCACTCCTGACAGTTCGCCGTCTGCCGATAGACGCGATTGGGGGTGGACTGCGATTTCCATTCACCGGTGGAGACTCTCGGGGACTGGCCGCAGAGGCACCGCGGGAGATATCCTTGTGCCCATTAATGCTATGATCATCAGAGCGCTGCCTCCGATGTGGGTTGGATTTAGCCTCCGCGAGGACACGTCGTATCGCTTCGTAGTCTTCCGAATCGGACGGGACCAGTTCGTACGGCTCATCGCCCTCTGCATTCACCACCCGAGGATTTGCACCTGCTGCCAGCAACAGCTTCACGACTTCCAGATGCCCATTCTCCACGGCGTCGATAAGCGGAGTATCTTTATCGATGTTTTTTGTGTCGACTTCGCAGCCCGCATCGAGCAGGAACTTCACAATGGGAGCATAGCCTTCCAACGCAGCAATCTGCAGGGGCGTATTACCAGCGTTATCTGCCACATTCAGATCTTCGGGCCGCTCTGCATGCCTGGCCCTGGCCGAATCAAGCTCCTGAGCGGCACAGGCCCGAGCTAGACGAGTCCGACCGTTCTGATCGCGCTGCTTCTTATGAGCCATCTGTTTCGCCGGCGATATGGCTGCCAGATCCGCCGATTGGAGCTTGCGGAGCTGCGACGTCGGTAGCGGCGAGCCACTGGTGGAGGACGATACCGACAGCCTGTCCTCTGAGCTGTGACGCTGACGGCCCGTGACGAGCGGCGGCGGTGCCTTTCTCTTCCTCTGGTCCACACTGTTCGACTGAGAGCCCGATGTGCCTCTCTTGTGCACACGATACGGAGGGGACACCGATCGGTCGTCTGAGACGCGACGATTCGACGAGACATTGTTGACAACCTTCCGCTCTCCGTTGCGGGTGGGCTCCCCAGCGTGTTGTGGGCGCATCCGCCGGTCGGGTTCGCTTTCACCATCCGCACCACCCTCACTCGCGCTCCTTTTCCTCACCATCCGGTCTTTCTCCGTCTTGGAGAGCACCGACGGATGGGACGAATGTCTCCTATCCGACAATGCGTGCGAGTCCTCCGTCCGCTCCGTCTTCACGACCGGCCTGGGCGGCGAAGCCATTCTCGAGTGCGTGCTGGACCGGCGAGAACTCTCGTCCCCTCCGTCACGCGGGTCACTTTCCATCCTCTTCCGCTTCCTCAAGTTGCCATCACTCGGGAGTCCATCCACCTCCATCGCGTCGACCCGACCATGTCCTTCATCACTTCGTTTTCGTTCATGCTGGATATACTTCCTCTTCTTCTCTGGGGACAGCGACTCGCGTCCCGACTGGATGATCGTCTCGGCCTCTGAATCGGCCTTGGGGCTGGTTACCTCCACGCCATCTGCTGTCGTCTCGGGCCCTTTTCGCAGACTCTCCCTGGAGAGTTCTGGCCGGGTTGGTGGCTCGAATCGCGGTGATGGCAGACGGGTGCCCTTGGGGGGGATCTCCTTCACGACACGCGCGGTCTCTGCCCCGTTCGAGGCGGCTGCAACAGACGAGGCCGCCTCAGCATCACTCATCGCGGTAGCACCTGAACTCTGCAGCTTCCGTTCGTCATTTTCGGGGGCCGTGGCTGCCAACGTGCTGGTGGCCAGGAAGAATCGCTGGGCGAGAACACTGTGTGCTCGACCACCGTGCTCGTTGTTGCAATGGGGGGGAGGCGGTGTATCGACAGAAGGGGCGGCAAGATTATCGAGGGCAAGGGCTCTGCATGGAGCCTGTCAAGATTGGTCGTGATTTCGTTCGGTTGTCGTGTGTCCGATTCCTAGAAGTAGAGAGGTATTTCGAGGGGAGAGAGTCGAGGATTACGGGAGGAAGATGAAAGTGAACGGTCGCAAGATCTCGCCGCGCCGAGTCGTCGACGGCGGCATGGCTGGATCACTGGTGGTCGCTTCAGGGAGCGCTCAGTGGCCACCGGGTTCTGCCGGGCGGGGGAGACAGAGGCAGCGAGTTGGTACGTTTCTGACTCGGTGGGCACTTCTGGGGCAGGGCAAGTCGAGTGGCGGCCTGGCAGGATTTGGCTGGGTCTGGTTGAGGATTGAGGGTTGTGGGTTGTGGGTTGTGGGTTGTGGATTGAGCGGCCACTCTCGACTGTCTCACGCAAAAGGGGGGGCGAGCCGGACGGAGCAGGACTGGGCAGGACTGGGCCCTCCAGGGGGGAACGAACTTGGGAGCGCAGCATCCACCAGCAGCGACCACCAGCGACCAGCCATCACCAGCATCCACCCAGCAATCCACCCAGCATTGCCCGCCTTGGCAGTGGCCGCTGGCTGGTCGACGCGACCCCCCGGCTCCACCCGCCGATCTGCGCGCTGGCCGGTTTCGTGCTGGGGTGAATTCACTACCATCCGCTAACTCGACTAACTCGACTAACCTCGACTAACTCCCTCAACCTGCTGCCTGCTGCTGAGCGATCGCCGCGTCCGGCCAGTCAGCGCGCCTGCCCGCGTCTGCTTATCGCTCCCTTGTCCTGCTCATCTCCTCCCTCAAAGCTTCTGCGCTCCAGGGTAGAAACAGAAACCCAAACTCTGTGGACAGACGCTCCATCGATAATTAGTGCACTTAAGGCTTAAGGAGAGCGTCGTCGAGACATTCGGCCTGCACCTGCAGCTGCAGCTGAAGTGCAAGTGGAAGTGGTAGTGGTACAAGTACGGGATGGCCAGGGTGGTCGCTCGCATGCCACAACGGGGACGGTGGACGCGGACAGGGTTGCCATGCACGCAGTCGTGGCCCCCCGGGATATGGTGAGCGAACGGAGGGCCTGTTCTTTATTCGATCCTACAGTCGGTGAAGACAGCAGGAATGCAATGCCACAGAGAGAGAGCGAACGCCCTTTTCCACAATCCCCAAACACGACGAGACGATGCTTGTCGTGGGGTCAAAACAAATGCGGTGACCAGCGACCAGTTCCACAGACGAAAAGCCTCCCCCCCGCGGATCTGAGACAGGCAGTCGTTCCCAGTGAGCCCACACGGACTTTTCTCGCTACGAGCCGTCCGGGCCTCTCCGTCACACTGTCACAGCTCGATCCAAAAAGCCGAGCGACCACCAGAAATGTTAAACCTTCGACAAGTGAGGTCGACGTGACGTCCACTCCGTCTCCGCCAGGACAAAAAGAAGAAAAAAAAATAAGAGGGAGCAAAATGGCGACCATCGCCCAGACGCTAGGGACAACACTGGCGACGGCTGTGTCCCCCGCCAATATGGATGCGGTAGACGCCGTACGCGCCTTCTTCATCCTCGCAACATGCACGGTACGATCTGGCTCCGTCGCTGGTCTAGAGACTCCAACGGGCACTGTCGGCTGAGATGTCCAGAGTAGACGCTGTCCGTCAATGCCATTCCATCCTTTCGTGCCCGCTTCGTGGATTATGGCGCGCGTGCGACAAAAACCCCCGGGTCGAGCGACCATGCCGAGGAGGCTCCCTCCCGGGTAACAGGCTTCCTCGATGGTCTGGCAACGTGGACGGTTCCTCATAGCTACTTCATCCATTTCTATATTGTGGCCGTCCTATCGTCTATTGTCTGGGCGACGCAGTTACTCTCGCGGGGGCCCCTGTTCCGAGCAATTGCGGTCCGGACCAGCGAGGAGCATCTCCAAAAGTCCATGTCGCTCAATCAGGTCATACTGTGTTGGTTATTGATGACAATCCAGGGTTCTCGACGACTCTATGAGTGTATGACGATGGCAAAGCCGTCCGCCTCAAAGATGTGGTTCGTCCACTGGTTGTTGGGAATCGCTTACTACATAGCAATCACGCTGGCGATGTGGATCGAAGGAATAGGTACGAAGGGCTGATGTGCTTTCCGCTTCTATTTCGGGGCTGCGGCTTATACTAGGGTTTCTAGGGGCTATCACCTCACGAGATCTCTCGCTCTATGATCTCAGAGTCACAAATGTTCCGAGGCTGCGAACGCTACTCTGTGTGCCTCTCTTCCTGATGGCTTCGGGCCTGCAGCACGACTGCCATCATTACCTGGCGTCTCTAAAGAAGTACACTCTGCCCTCCCATCCGCTCTTTGAATGGATTGTGTGCCCTCATTATACGGCAGAATGCGTGATCTATCTTTCGCTTGCTCTGTTGGCAGCTCCCTCCGGAGAACAGATCAATAAGACGATACTCTGTGGTCTGCTTTTTATCGTGGTGAACCTGGGCGTCACCGCGGCCAGCAGCAAGCGATGGTACATGCAAAAATTTGGTGAGCAAAACGTGCGGCATAAGTGGAAGATGATACCCTTCCTATACTAGATTAGAAAATCTGGCCGGTCATATCAGACTTCCAGTTTTTAACGCGAGAGGCATAGATGAGATGATAGGTTCAAACCTGTCCCAAGCAGCCTCCCGTGGACTATCTGGCATAATGTCCAGATCTTTCCTAAGGCGTCCAACGCGCCGGTTCAAAACGTAGCCGGTTAAGGACATCTGCAACGAGACTTGGAATACTCGTGCTGTACAGTGTTGATGGATTGATAAATTTTTTTTTTTTTCTTTTCTTCTTTTTTTTTTGTCACCGTATACCCAAAAATCTGGCGCTGTTGCCCAGCTTCGCTACCTTGATCACATCCCGATACGTGAGGCTGATCCTCAGCTCTCTATCGTACGAACCACATTCGTACCTTTGTTGGTCTCCCAGTAGATCCCAGTTACTTACCGTTTCCGCGGTAAGATTCTCGTCTCGGTAATTCTCCGCAATACCGTGCAGATAGTCCGTATACACTTTCTTTGTCGTAATGAGCAGACTTCGCGGCTCCTGCAGGATCCGATAATGTTTACAGGTTCTGCACCGTTCCTCCTCGCTATGGTCATGGCCGTTGGTGTGATTAGGAACGTGGCCATTTAGTTCTTCTCGCCGACGCTGCTTGTCATACACATCCAGCACTACAGGAGAACCGAGGCTCACCGTCGCCACGAGCGGGTAGTACGCCGCGCCATCTTCGTGCGGCATAATCCCCTGTCCGGGCCGATACTCGTTGACCAGGACATGGTTAGGCGCTCCGTGCGGCGCATCCGCGAAAATCCCCAGCTCCTGGAATCGGGGCGCGATGATCGGCAGCGTCAGCCAGGTAGGCAGCGGCGACGCGAGCAGCGTGTTGGACTTGGAGAGCGCGGACGGCCACGTCTGGAGACGGCGGTGGGTGAGCTGCGTCCAGCGCGGCAGCGGAACCGTGGTTATCTGTTTGAAATATTTTGTTGGCGTTTGCTATGATTCAATCCCTCTATTTTCCTTCTTGGCAACGACGATGAAACCTAGGAGGGGGGCCAAACAGAAATTTGGTGTGTTTCTGCCTTCTGGCGTGGCAGATTCTGCCTGATATCCCACTTCGGTGCTATAGGCATCCAATAGATGGGGATCGCGTGACATCAAAAAAACGGGAAGAGAATGCGCTCCTCAAAAAAGGGGGAATATTCTCAACATCATGTAGCAACGTGTAAGAAATAAGAAATGATAGCAAAAAAGGTGACATCTCTCAAGGAGATCGTTCGAAAACGACAAGCACAGGTTGGCAGGACACTGAGACGGAGAGGGAGACAGGCACACCAACCTTCTGCAGTAACCTCTC
The DNA here is from genome assembly GCA_029606265.1 of Paecilomyces dactylethromorphus. Taxonomy (NCBI): domain Eukaryota; kingdom Fungi; phylum Ascomycota; class Eurotiomycetes; order Eurotiales; family Thermoascaceae; genus Paecilomyces; species Paecilomyces dactylethromorphus. The sequence goes on along the minus strand of JAPVCE010000041.1, from coordinate 1,690,561 downwards.
CTCCTCAGCTTCTGTGATAAAGTCGGGAATGTAATAGACATCTTCCGGTAGCGATGAAACCCGTGCCGCTTCCAGCGAGGTCATCGGGAACTCCTTCACGGTATGATAATGAGGTTGGACCTCGATTCCTCTGTGATCCGGCCTTCTTTGGCTAAGAATCCGCCTCCCTGGCAACATGGAGGAAGGACAACGTAGCAAGAAGAGTTAAAAAAAAGACAAATCTGAACAGGATGTCAAGAGACACAGGGTATATAGCGAAAAGAAAGTCACGATAGCACCCTTTATAGGCAACAAATCCGTGTTCATTCACTCAAATGCGGCCTTTTTTTTTCCTTTGCTGACTCCGCTGGACGTGAATGCAAGCAATACAAAGTGATGTTTATTCTTTGTTTTCTTTTCTTCCTCGAAATTCTTTTCGAAACCAAAACTCAGATATCAAGAAAGAAAGTGAACAAAAGCAGACATGTACTTGAGCATAAAATAAACACTTGGGGGAAGGATCGTCGCTAGAATAATAGAGAAAAAGATGGACCAGGAAATGAGAAATCTCCAAGTCTAGAACGGCTAACGGAGTTGATTGCTCAGACCACCCATGTCGTTCATCCACCCGTGCCTGAGGCTTCAGGCGATCACCCCGCGCCACGGCCCCACCGGACTGTTCTCTTTTGTCGAGTACGGACCCAAAGTCGTCAGTGCCAGACATAATTATTGATATTGATATTGAAGTAAAGGAGATCAGCTTTCTGTGAGGGTTCTCCTCGTCACTAATTAGAGAAGGAAACTTATTCCGTACTCTTTTTAAGGTCATTTTACTTTTTTTCCCCGGCGCCACTTTGCTCAGAAATATTCATCCCACCTTTTCTCTATTCTTCATATACGATCTACTAGCCAACGAATATGGCGCCCAAGAACAACGCCAAAGGCGGAAAGGGAAAGGGAAAAGAGGCCTCTGATGCCAGTGGAAAGGACGCAAAGGGTGGAAAAGGGCTGAAGCCCGCAACTTCTATCAACGTCAGACATATTCTTGTATGAGATATTCCCTTTCTTTTTTTATTCCACGCGTTTCTTATCCTTGATGTTTTGCCATGTCTATTTTCAATCTGGTTATTATTCATGTCCAAGAAGCTTCATATCTATATTTTGTTACCATGTTCTGCAAAACTTTCTTATTTAGACGTCCACTGTACGCGTTGTGATTGGCGACGGGGGTTTTCCTGGGGACATGCCTATCCTTGTCACAAACACTTCCAAATATGGCAAGATGCTTGATGCTAATGAGCTATCCCTCACTTGTGATAGTGTGAGAAGCACTCTAAGAAGGAGGAGGCTCTTGAGAAGCTGCGTAATGGTGCCAAATTCGATGACGTTGCTAGGGAATATTCGGAGGACAAGGCCAGACAAGGTAAGCATGGAAATTCTTCTGCTAGTGATTTTTCTACGTTTGATACCATTCCATGCATAATCGATTATGCCTCGCGATACAGGGCAGCAGTCATGTTTATGTGCAGTTGATGGAGAAATGGTCATTTTGATACCGTCTCCTTGACTTCTGTACTATAGTCCTTATACTGATCTCTATCATTACAGGAGGCTCCCTTGGGTGGAAAGTCCGCGGCAGTCTCGATGCCGCTTTCGAAAAGGCAGCATATGACCTCGAGCCTAGCACGACGGCAAACCCAAAGTATGTTGAGGTCAAGACCGGGTTCGGGTACCATATTATCATGGTCGAAGGGCGGAAATGAGATGGTCTCCGTGAGCGGTTTTGTTAGTCACGTTACGTTACTTATTTGATTCTGAGTCATGAGCTTTATCTATTTTCAAAAGGACAACGATGCTGTGGATCGTATGTCCGTTCCAAGCATGTGGCAATTTGCAGGGGGCTTTCTTCCGTTGCCTTTTATGCGGCCGGTTAGTAGCCCTCTACGGGTATTTTCATGACTCTCCGCGGACAGTATCTAGTCTATGACTAAACTTAAAATCAGAAATCATCCTAAATCGACAGAGGAGGATTTTATAATTCGTGAATCTTCGCCTAAGTTCCTGTAACATAAACCATGAGAGTGAAGAAATGCGCTCAACATATCCATATTCTAATATACCGCAGGAGGGGCAGCTATGCTAGCTTCGGGAAATTACCATTAGATAAGGTGTCTGACAGAATCATCTCGGAACGGTCCGTGGTGCAGGGATTCTGAAATCGAGTCAAACATGGTGGTGAAACATTGACTTGCCTTATCTATCGTTGTAGGGCGGAAGGAAGAAAAGCGTACAGATTGATATGCGACTGCGCCTAGAACAATCAATAGAGTGAAACTCCTTGCGTCCGAGGAGCAGTTGCATTAGTCTCGAAGATGACAGCCAGCTTCTTGGCGTCAGGTTCCTTCTCTTTTCTTTTTTCTTTTTTTCCCCTTTGCTTTGTTTTTCTTTTCTTTTTCTTTTTTTAGAAGCAAATCCGTAAACTGTGAGAAAAACCGCTGTTCATCGGGCGCAATTTCCCTATAGTATGTAGTGTATAAAAAACCACGGGGCTCGCCAGATTTAGTTCGTCTTAGGTCATAGAAACCATCTCTCGTGAAACTCTCGTAAGCCACATGGTCCGGGGATTCAGGCCCGTGCTTCATACTATCTTAATTGCAGGATAAATATCCGGCGACTATGCCCAATTGGAGGATGTCATTTCGCGGTATATGGCCCATTTATCCCATTTTATCACGACAAACTAGCAACCAATGACTCAAACATGCAAGAGTCTCACCGGGATCCCGCCCAAGCTAATTAATGCCGCGAGAGGTTCCATGTCAGAGAGGATAGTGTGCTATTATTTGTTTTTTTCTTCGGTCAAATGTCACCCCGCTTTACCGCCCTAGTGCGGACCTGCGTGGGATGGTTGCCCGATGCATTCGAGCAAAGGCCGAGGAAAAGATTGGTTTACTGACAGTGTGTATTCACATACATCTTCTATGCGCCGTTTCTAACCGATAGAGAAACAACTGTGTCTCTCGCATCGTCCTCTATTGATTCTTCTAACGGCGGTTGTGACACATAAGGTGCGAGAACGATGCACGATGGAAAAAATCAACCACGCAAAAGTATCTATATTTTCCAGGTGTCAAAGTGGGGGGAAAAAGGTCCCGATCTTAAGTAGACTTGACGGCCTAGCAGACTAGTTATTTCCAGCGGCTCCCCTTTCCATACAGAGCGACTCTTCTGAGATTATGTCCCCCCTCTAACAAAGCTTAGCGACTCTGACATAGGGCGTGGCACCTCCTCATCGTGGGATGGACTTAGCCAAACTCTAAGGGAGATTCCCCCACGACTTCGGGGCTGGAGTCGCCGAAGCATAATGGATATACTACTCTCACGGACCTCTCTTCCGTCTCCCGTCATCCGCCCCCGGGTCCCCTGGTATCCTCCGTGTTCACGGCACAAGCTTACTCGACGCACATTCGCAGCATGGTACTTCGGGACGGCAGGGTGGTGATCGGGAAAGTTCAAAAGCACGAAAGAGTTGCATGATGAAGTCGATAGTGGTGAAAGATATGGTCTTTAAGCCGATGACGATTGCTAGTCACATAGCCCATGGTGTCCGGCATTAAACGTCCTTGTTTAGCACGTCCTTGATCTCGCCACTCTGCCGATCAACCGCAGGCCTTATGATCTTGGGAAACCGTTAGCACGGACGCACACATCCAGAATGCACGACCAGGTGTTCGTGCGGATGATATTTGATCGCTCCCCGGCCCAGGTTCTGGCCCCTGCTCCAACTTCCCAGGTCCTTCAAATCGGGGTCGCGTGTGATGAGTAACTGCAGCTTTCGCCCCTGCGTGGGTTTTGGTGCGATGCTGCCACCCTATCATACCGGTTAATGACTATTGCCGCTGTCAGCCGGGAACCTTCTGTTATCTATGCTCTATTGTGCCTACCTGATTTGCTGGTGGCTTGGTCGACTGCTTCCTAGCTATTTATTATCTTCTTCCCCTCCCCCCCTGCGCTAGGGTTTCACTTCACCTTTTCTGCACTTTGCTGCTGTATATACACCTGGGTTCAGTATATAAGTGACTGTGCCCTGTGTTCCCTGCCTCGGGTATTTCTCTGCTTACACGAAGCTTTCTCCCTGCTAGTGATCTGAATTCTATAGCACTGCTTCCTTGGATTACCAAAAACATCCCTGGAAGCGCACTGGTCATCAAACTGTCTCGTCGGGTGGACATTGCAATTCTATCTCTCACCACGGGCTCGTCTGCTGCTACATGTGTAGTACGGTCCTGTTTCTCTCATCTAGAGACTCGATAGCAGCATCGGCTCTATTCAATGTCATTATACTTGTCTTACCAGTTCTCGGTGCGCCAGATCCTTGACACGCCAGTGTCTCCAGCTTGATGTTTAGTTCTCGTGTTCCTTCACCATTATACCCATCGTCGAACGATCAGTCCCATACCCCAGCTAGTCGTTCGCTCTCGATCCCTACCACCTTGCCTCCTCTCCCAACGGGCGGATGTCAATTCATCCTATTACATCCATCCGTCCCAGATCAGCGCTGTTCATGCCAGGGTTTCCGGCGGCATGAGGGATTACCTGGCGCTCATTGTCAATGCGGGCACCAAGCCTGCTATCACACCCACGAGATGGCACCACCGACAGACCCTGAATGCACATGTGCGTCGTGTATAGCCCTCACGGACAGAATTCGGAGGCTCGAAGCTCGATACGAGTATGAAAGGAATGTTTGGCAAGAAGAGTTAAAGGAAGAAAGACGGGCTCGCCGTGAGGATGTTCGAATTCTCCGGGAGGCAATGTATTCGTTCTATAAGTTCATGGAACAGGATATCCCGCAGAAGTTCGAATATGTAGAGGATAAAATCGAAGGAGTGGTAGACCGTCAGCAACAGCTACAGGAGAGACTCATGACCGTGGATGATTCAACCATGGCCTTGGAAGATCGGGTCGCAGATTTGGAAGATGAACGACGAGATGGGAATGGCAGAGAGGAAGACGATGAAAAGAAGGAAGTAGATGACGACGTCAAGATGGAGCCTGATAACGATATAACCACTCTCGAAACGTCTTCGGCTGCGCACAATTCTATCCATTCTTTCCTTCACGTTAGGTCGCCAACATTACGCGAACGCCGTTCTTACTCGGAGATGTTACCTGCTCCATCACTCCAGACTCTCACACCTAAGTCTCCAAGCAAAAGTCGTCTTTTTTATGAGATGACCCATGCGGAGTCCAGAAACAAAATAGCATTCCCTGGTAGTCGATCCCAAATGCTGACATCCGCAAGAGACATCACTTTTTCCATGCTGTCTAGGGAGAACGTCATGGCCACGGAGAGCGAGTTGGAGTTGGAATCTCTCCGCCAAGATCAGTCAGATGTTATGCAGGACAGCAATGAAACTTCCATTGAAACTCCCAAAGTGTCAAGCATACATTTGGATAACCAAGATTCGTCATTCCCAGAACCATCAACTCCCTTGCAGACCGTCAAGCAGACACAACTAAAGCGCAAACGGCATGGAATCGACCATGAAGGGATCGACTCTGCTACCAAGAGCAGGCCTTTCTTCACGCTGCCAAGTCCTCCGCCGCTCTCCCTTTCGAGTCCAGAACAAAGCCCCGCGCGGTGTCATGTTCGCGAAACTTATAGGGAGCATAGCGTAGCGTCATACTCCTCAGTTGGTCTGACCAATTGAATCCAGACACGCACCTATGCACTTTAGCCTCAATTGTTTTTTAACTGGATATTGAATCGCTACGGAGCTAGTTGTTACCTCTTACTCTTTGGATGGCTCGAGAAGAGGCGTCCTATGTTGTTATGATCTTATCTTATCTGTTACAGGTCGATTCCTCTAGGATATAATTATCGAGACAGATACCCTACAATACTGCTGCCATTCCGCCATACGTCCATATAAGTATCTCCTCAAGCATTCGACAACGTATACCAAAAAAAAGAAAAGCTAAATGACGAACATAAAAACGCGATAGAGCCAATGCGACTTCAAACATCTACGATATACTTGTATACTTGTATATCTTTTCTTCCTGGCCCAACGCGACAGCCTTCTTGGCCAGTTTTCATCAGCAAGACAAAAATAACCATAACCCATCTGAGCTATCGAAGACCATCCATCCCTATGCGCCATTCAGCATTTTTCGATCCACGATAGATATCCTTTCACCGCATCCGCATCCACATATAAATATTCGCCAACCTAAACGCATTCGTCAACACACACAAACAAACAAACAATACGAATAATATCCGCCCCCGAGAATATTTTTACCAGGCGTGATTCGGCTCCTGACTTTCGCTGACGAAAAACCGAATCTCAACTTTGATGATATTCTTTTTTTTCCCCACTGTATTTTTACGATCTTGGTTATTCTCTTATTTCCCTTCCTCGAAACTAGAGGATGCAATAGAGGATAGAGGAATAGACCGGTTGGGAAGGATGCAGTTGGTGTATTTCTGGGGATAGTCTTTCTTCTCGGTCGGATCGATTTGGGGATGATAGAATTAATGGTTATTAATTAATATGGTTGAATCTATACGAGGAGCTCATTGTGAAGGAAAAGGAGAGTAGTAATATAAGATCTTCACCAATCTAAAGCATTTTAAAATATTATTTGATTCATCTGTATAAAATCTAATTCTATCACGCAAAACGCGCAGCGACAAGAAGTAGAGAAAGAACAAGGATTACGTTCTAGGTTAGTATACATTATGATATCAGATAGAGCGGCATTGCATCATAGCTCTTTTGCAGCTGCAGCCTTCGCTTTCGCCTTCTCTTTGGCTTTCTTTTCCTGTCTCTGGACGATGCCCTCGGCGCCAACACCGCCGAATACGAGCAATACACCCAGCCATTGGCCGGAAGTCAACGAATGGCCGAACCAGAAGACGCTGAGTAGCATCGTGAGCATTTTTCGCGTCACGGTGACGGTGACGAGTAGAAGAGAGGAGAATTTAGACAAGGTGTGGAAGATGAAAAGCTGGCCTACGGCACCGCAGGCGGCGAATGCGAGGACATCCTTCAGTGCCTGAGGGTGACGGGAGAGGAAAGCAATGGCTGAGGAGAGCTCGGTTCCTGTTGATGGAGGAATGGGGAGTGGGAGGAAGGAGACAATGATGCTGTTTGAAAGGTAAGGCATCACGAGCAGGTAGACCGTTGTTAGGATAGTGGAGAGAACGTTCTGGGCGACCATCATCTGCGGGCCGGAGAACTTGGTGTAGAGGTGAGGGGAGCTGAAGACGTGGTCTTGCGTGGTGTTGGTAAGGCCATCGAGGAGGAGGTTGATAGAGAGAAGGGAGAGACCATAAATAGATGAGCCGCTGTTAGACTTCTTTGCAGACGCTGCTGCCGCCTTCTTGCTTGTGCCGGGATGGTGCAGTGTGAAAGTTGCTACGCCGAGGGTCACCAGCAGGACGACACCGTATTTGTACAGAGGGTATCGTTTCTGGAAGATGGTCAAGTGGAGAAACATGACCGGGAGGAGTTTGCAGGACTTCGCGAGGATAAATGTCAAGTAGTCGATGTGCGCCAGACTAGCATAGCCAAACGGCGACGCGAGGGAAGAGGAGATGCTAACAAGGACCAGAGGAAAGATGATGCGACGAGTCGGGAAGATCGAGGGCACCTTCTGGCCCTTCGGGGTTGAAAAGTATAGGTATAAGAAGCCCGTTATGGCCGCGAAGAATGATTGAACGGTATTCAAGACAACAGAGAAGGTCCATCGTTCCGTTGGAGGTTCTGGCTCTCCTGCTGTTGCCGGACGAAGAGGATAGGCGGTTGTTGTTATAGCTTCTTGTAGGACAGCCCACGAGAGACTAGTTGCAAGATAATGATTAGTTTATGCCGATGAATCCTCGAAAAGAAGAATATCACTTACAAAGAAGCATATATCCCCAGAACACAAATAGCAAGCTGTATCAATCCGGGGCTATCTGAAGGTGGTGCAAGGGCATCGCTGATAGATGCGCTCCCATTTGCTGCAATCGGTTTCTTCGTGTTCCCATTCAATCTTCTAACATTTGGCTCTGGCGAGTCCGGAGGCGCCTGCATTATCCCAGAGGACGGAGTGCGCTGTATGGGCGCCGCTTGCTTCTGGCGGGCCATGGCTGTGGAGTGATTCTGTATGGATTAAGATAAACGGGAGGTCCCGTCCTAGAAGCGATATTAAGGAAAACAAGTCGAAATTCCAATGATCTATAAAAGAAACAGACACTAAGTCTAGAAGCTCATCATTCAAGAAAGCATCGTGAAGACATTGACCAAACGTGGTGTCAAATGCAAGAATAAAAAAGTGCCGCTCTGCGGGATGATGCCATGTGTTCACTATCTAAACTGAACGCGGGCTGACCTTCCGGTAAGGCTGAGCTCAAAAAGCGCGTTTTTTTTCGCGGGTCCAACGGGCACGGGTTTGGAGCCGACCTTAATTTTCTTCCGCCGACGTTGACGGTCCCCGCATGAAAGAGATCAGCCTCCACGTTGCTAGAGGATACACCAGAAAATTTTTATTCAACAAGGTTATAGGCCTTATTCTTTATCTAATTCGATTTACTAGTCTATGGAAGACCAGAGACGACCAAAATCTCGGTACAATTGAAGATATCTCGAGACCCCGCATCTTAAAGAAATATTTACGAAACCTGGACTACATCATCCACCATTACATTTCCAACCTCGCAAGAGAGCTATAGTTCACAATGTCGACAATAGCCTCACCTCCTGCTCCCTCCGCTCTCACCTCCCTTATCTCCTCTTCCGGTTCCTCAGACCCTATCTCCGCTCTCACAACCCAGATCGTCCACAACCTCCAACACCAACATCTCTGGACCTCGCTACAAGTCCACCACGTCTCTAGCACAACCGACCAAGATACATCCACACCCTTGATCTCCGGAATTCCTCCGAACCGTCTCTATACTCACCCCGACGAACAGCTCTGGATGCTCGAAAACGACCTACGCGATACCGACATCGGACCTGAACGATTTTTCGTCCTTCCCACCACGCGAGGCCAAAAATTCAGCTTGCGGAAACTTGCGGGGGTATTCGATTCGCTTCCTGAGGTAGAGGATGAGCAGTATCGAATACAGCTGGAAACGGACGATCAGAATGGGAAAAACAAAGCGGAGAAATTGGTGGCATACTATGAGCGCAGAGAGCACGCTCAGAAGACGAAGGAATGGGGTGGGAAGAAATTGCTTTTGGCTATGGTGGATAGAGGGATTGGTGGAGATGGGACGGTGGTGTATTATGTCGTCCTGGAGGGAACAGTTAAGCCGAGACAGAACTGAATGTTTGCGGTTACTGCGGGGTGCTACGTCGCAGTATACAGGTCTACATTGAACAGGCTAGTTTGCAGTGTCTGACCTCTTCTGCCAAAACGTCATTCGGCAGTTGGACGCATGCTGCATTCACTAGCAAGAGTTCGATGATTCTATCATTTCAGCTCGTTCATAGCGCTCAGTCGCAACTACCGGACTACTTCAGACTGAAGACATATTTCGGCAGAGGGAATATCTCGTCAAATTATATACAGCCGCAACGACAGGATCAGCAAAAAGGACGAGAAGTATATCCAAACCGACCCAAACGACAGGGTATCGTTTCCCAGATGGAATGAAAATGAAAGGAACACAAATAACCAGCATATACCCAGAAAGGCCGCTCAAAGAATAGCAGTTCGTCCAATCTCAGCTCCAGATCTGTTTTCATCGATGCGTTCCTGTTCGTGCAGACAGCTTTTACAGTAATCCTCGTACAGGTGCTTGATATCATCTCTATGCTCACCAAACAGGATTTCTGCACGTGGATTTGAGTCGAGATTGACGTCCGTGGTGCCTTTACCTTGGTTAAGCAGGAGTTCGATCTGGCGGCAGCGGCGCGTCTCCTGCTGAAGCCAGCGTTCCCATTCATTCTGGAGTACTTCCTTTTCAACGCTGTTCACTACACGGAGTGCAACAATGAGGTCATGCCTGTACATACCGAGGCGCTCGCGAGTCTGCTGAAGACGCCTTGCTGCGCTCTTGGAGATTTTGTCTCTGGGACTCGAGGATGTCAGAGTTAGTGGAAGGTCATGGTTTATCAGTGTCTGTTCATGGAACGTGGAGAAGCAGCTGTCCGAGTCATTGCGACCCATGTGCCACACAGTGTTATTTGCGATTGCTTCATCGATGTCCCTCAGATAAATCGCCTTACTCATCACATTATTCGGGGTCACACCCAGACGAGCCATGAGTTTCCCTGCATTTCTCTCGTGCCACCACTCGAGGGTTTCCCGCGAGGTGTAGAATCCATTGATCAGCAAGCTGGAGAACAGCAGGATCAGGATCAAAGTGTTTGCGCGCGTTGTCTTCCAAGTCCAGCGTAGTAACGCAAACGACCAAAGCACCAGTGAGGAGACTGCACTCTCCAAGAAAGACAAGACTGTCTCAGCTAACAGCCGCATGAGGCTGCGCTGCTTCCGGGATTTGCGGAAAGCTAACCGCGCAGAAGCATCAGGCGGAAATTCAAATCCTTCCTTCTGCTGCCCGACATGGCCAAAGATAGTGATGGCTCTCTTTGTGCGGCTATGAGGACCCAATCGTCGCACTTGATCAGTAGCTAGATCAAGAAGGTCCAAAGCGTCTTGTTCCAAGTCGTTCAGTGCTTGTTTATCGATGATACCTGACGTTGTTAGCCAAGAATGTAGTTGCTACAGAGATAATGGTGCTCACTTTTCAGTATATAGGGAGACCAGAGCCACTCCACTTTCGTGTAGATTGCAAGCTTGCATCGAGACTTGGCGACATAGGTAATCACAACCTTGCTGACAAGCCGGAAGCTACGTCGGAAAGGAAGATGCCAAGCCGTTCTCTTGTCGGTTACAACGTAACATAGGTGGTCATTTAGGACATCAATTATTTGATAATCACAGACTTTATTTTCTCGTGTTCGTCCTGTGGCAACAGCTTGTAAGCAGAATTCACTAAGGCTTCTGCGAAGACATACCAAAAATGTCCGTCGTTACGATCTGATATGAGGAGTCCCGTCTCATATGGCGTGATTCTGAAGTGACCCACGGTCCCTGCTTGATATCTATAGATTGTGAGCTAGGCCTCTCATTTTACAGGCATCCGGGAAGACCTACTCTGGACTCTTCTTTCATTTATGAGTAATTGCCAGACCGCACTTTTATCACCAAAGAGCACGTGGAATAGCGCCTTAGGGCTGATCTCAAGTATTCTCTCTGCGGCCAGATTCAGGTTTCCCTGAGGGACATAATGAACAGGCTGGGCGGGCAACCTGAATTTCGGTATGTCCTTCCCACGACGAGCATTCGCAGAATCGAGATCGAGATCGTTATCAATGTAGATAGGGGGTCTGAGATCTTTGCTGAGCTTTCCGGTACTAGGATCTCCAGTAATAGTACTGGCATCCGCCGGTGTGCTCAGTGAGACATCCTCCCAACTGTCTACGCTGAGAGCTCTATTAGGACTCTCGGATTCCATCTTGATCAGAGACTTCAAGATAGCTTCCAAGGAGAGCGGTTCCTCGGCCGTCGCCTCACTAATCAGAAAGTTCATTCGTTTCTGGAGAAGTCTCAAAGGTTCCAGGAACGTCTTCACAGTGATTCTGGTGGGAGTATCTTCTCCGACTGCTGGAGCAATATGGAGGAACAAGAAATCACAGTCTCTTCCAGGTGCGGCAGTTACCTCGGTGATTCCGCTCAGTTGAATACTCGTCGTTAAGACTAAGCCATAATAATGGCTGTAGAAATATATATTTCGCGTAGTAACATATGCCCTGCCGGGGAATTCTTGCTGATCGTTCGGGCTCCAGGTAGCTCTGAAGACAAGAACCAGGCTCTCTTCTCTTCCCACGTTCGAGAAAATGAGTCGAAATTGGGCATCTTGCGTTCTAAGCTGCTGCGGATAGTAACTGGGGTACTCATGCGGAACTCCGATGGCAGATTTTTGTAGCATAGCTGCATCTCCATCAAGACTGATTGTTTGCCGGTGATGTGGAACTGAGCGCGGGCGAAGTGCTGCAGAGTCGACACTTACATCGGATTGAGTGGCAGCTGCATTCTTCGAAGAATCACTCATGGGAGATCCAGCGGTCTTGATGGGTGAGCCTTCCTTGTCAGTTTTGGGCGAATCCGGTTGAGCAGCCTTTTCACGCTCTACTTTATTCATAAAACCCCAATTAGAGCTACCCCAGAGGTTAGCCATCATACCGCTCGGCATCCCTCCTGTTTTGTCTGCAAAGCCGAGTCCTATTCCTCTCTCGTTGCTTACAATAACGACCGCCTTGCTCATGCTTGTCGGGGCCGGAGGATTAGCCAACGTGGGCGGCGCCAACGAAGTTGCAGGGCTTTCACGCAGATTGTAGGCCCGATTCTTGGCATCATCCACTGGATGCACTGGCAAGGGAAGAATACTATGGCTTGCGGAGATCAGGCTCGCAATACCACCGGAAGGGCCTTGCATAGGCGAATTCGGGACTGCCGAACTCGATTTGCGGTGGAGATCCAGTTTCTGGATTATCCTGGTAGCATGGTCTCGTCCACTCCCTACCTCTCCGTCAAAGCCGGTGAGTCGTCTCGCACCAGAAAATTCAGCACTGCTCCGCATAGCCAGACCATCCCGATCGGGAACAGGTAGGGTTCCGCTTCGATCTAAGGAACCTGGCTCATCATTTGCATAGAGAGTTAGGGAGTCTGACGGGTCAGCCGCGAATTCTGGTGCTGGAGGCTGAGAGATTGAGAATGCAGGATCCTGCACTGTAAGTTTTCCTGAAACGGAAAGGTCTGTACTCGCAGGATTTTCCAAAGCCTTCTGCTTTGCTGCCTCGAAAGAACCGATCCATTCCATGAGTTCCTTCTGGGTGTCTGCCTGCAACATTATAGTATTGTTCTTCGTCTTGACCTCAAAACAAAACCTCCGCTCTTCTTGAAATGCGGGCCGGATATTGCAAAGCAGGACGCCTATCCTTTCGCTTTCCTCCACACCACCAGTTCGAGAGCCTTGTACGAGACAGCCGAAGATTCCGTTTTTCAGGAAACCCCAGCGTCTAACCCACACCGTCCGAGTTGGCTTTCCCGTCAGTGTCCTGAGATTCAACCACCCTTGCTTCTCGGGTCTGATTCCTTTCTCTTTGGAGAGCTTGAGCGATGGCGGGCCATGAGAACCGAGATAAGGAACTGTAGAGACCGAGTAATCGTCAAGCTCTCGAGAAGGCCTGGCGGCTAGCTCAGCAGCTTCTTCGATCTGTTTTCTAGAGGAAAGCAGATCACGGCGAGAGGTCCTTTCGCTAGTTTCCATTTCATGTATCCAGCCCTTAATACGATCCATCTCCTGGTTATATTTGGAGAATGTCGCAGTATGAGTCTCATGGATAGTCTTGGCTTCCCGCCACTGGTCGAAAGATATCCGTACTAATAGCCGATCCAACATGTTTCGAATTTGAGGTGCCTGAACACAAAAGTCCATGGAGGCTTTCAAATAGGCCTTGCGAGCCTCGTGAAGTTGAAAGGCATCCTCTCTGAGGGCGGACGGTTCTTTTGTCTTTGCTTGACTGGAATATCTGGCTAGTAGATGATCGTACTGCTTCTGTGTCTGATCCAAGGTACGGCGAGTCTCCTGCAGCGAGATCAGACATGAACTCTAGCGCTTGCATTACTGAATCATCCAGCAAGACGTAAACGCACCTTGAAATTCCGCAAATCCCCTTGGATAAACGACTTGATGGGTTCAACAACCAGTTGATCCAGTCTCCTGATCGTCGTGATCACTGCATTCCAAATATCACGAGCACTTTCTCCGTACCGCTTCATCGCCTGTAGTGTATAGTCATGGTCGATAACAGCCTCCGAGACGTTGATCGGGTTGGTAGTGTATGCCAGAAAAGCGCTGGTAATATTTTCGAGGGTGGACAGCTCTGCCGTAAGCTTTGCCGCGGACTTGGCATATCCATCAAGCCATTTTTCTATAAACTCGATCTGCTCGGAAAAGTGAAGGGCGCTCGCACGGAAGGTCGGGGAATCAAGAGCAGCTTCCTTTAACCCAACAGGTCTGGATGGGCAGTCAGCATCCCGTTCAACATTTCCAGGGAGAATCACCAGATGAGTCCTATAGGGGCTCTATTTGACATACATGACGCTGACCAGCGTCCCATGCTGGGGTACGGGGGGTTGTTGAGAAGTCGACATCTAGCGTAGATCTCCAGTCGTACTACAGTGCACCAGTTGAAGAGGACAAGCCCTAACCCTTGCCCGACTGTCACGGCCCACGGAAGCGCAAGAAGAAGATGGACATAAAGATCCACGTCCCCCTCGACTCCAATGTCTCGAAGTCGTTTGATGGACGAAGATCCTGTATTGTCGAAGATGCTGTTCAAGCGCGTCACCCTGGTGAGACCGAGCCCAGACGATCCGGGGTCGGAGCTCAGCGGTTATTGGCCCACTACGTCAGAGACTAGCGGCGGTTAGTGGAGAGTTGTTCGCAGCCTGAGGCCGTCATTAAAAGGCGGTGTGTTTGGACTTTTTTTCTGCCGCCCACTGCAACTTTTTTCCTGGCAGTCGGAGAAGCGCCGCGCTGGAGGGTCGGTTGTCTTGAGGTTTGCAGTAACTGGCAGTCTCTTGCCCCTCTCTACTCTGAAGATCCTATATTGTTTTCCGTCCGTGACTCTTTTGGGACAATATGGAGCCGCCAGCTAAGAAGCCGAGAACACTTCTCCTCGACGACAGTTCGGGCAGTGAGTCTGAAGGCGAGACTGGAGGTGTTCGTCTAACTAGTGCCAAGTCGACCGACGAACCAGTTCTCAAAATCAATGAAGAATATGCGCGTCGCTTCGAGTATAATAAGAAGAGAGAGGAGAAGCAACAATGTGAGTCTCAATTGTCACTATACGGTCCATATCTGCTAGTACTGATTCCAATCCTATGTAGTGGAGGCCAAACTAGGCAAATCAGTTGCTCTTGGTAAAAAGAGAAATCGCGACGACGAAGATGGTGACGAGGACGGATCTAATGGATCAGATGAATCGTCAGAAGAGGAAGAAGATGAAGATGGAGAATTGGTTACTGAAGCCCTCGATTATGAGATCATGGCTACCTTGAATGCGATCAGATCAAAAGATCCGAGGGTGTACGACAAAGATGTGACGTTCTACTCCAAATTCGACGAGGATGCACCAGAACAGCCTACGGAGAAGAAAGAGAAGCCCATGACCCTGCGCGACTACCACCGCGAGAATCTGCTGAAAGGTACGACAAACGGAGAAGAGGAAGAGCAAGCTCCCAAGTCTTTCGCACAGGAACAGGAAGACCTGAAAAGGTCTATCGTCAGGGAATTGCATGCTGTCGCAGATGAATCGGCCGACAAGGACGAGGATGATGACGGCTTCCTCGTTCAGAAGTCGGTCACTGCCCCCGCTCCTGAGCCCAAAAAGAATATCGAACTGAATATCAAAAATGCGGACAAAGATCCAGAGGCTTTCCTCTCGAATTTCATGGCTTCTAGGGCATGGATTCCTGAAGGCCGGTCGAAAGGCCTGCAGCCTTTCGAGTCTGACGATGAAGAGGAAGATCGGAGAGCGGAGCAGTTCGAGGAGGCCTACAACTTTCGATTCGAAGACCCTAACAAGGTCAATGAGAAATTGATCACTCACGCCCGAGACATGACCAAGGAGATCTCTGTCCGCAGGGAGGAAAAGAGCAGCCGGAAGAAGCGCAGAGAAGCGGAGCAACAGAAGAAGGAAGAGGAGAAGAAGCAGCGGGAGATCGAGAAGAACCGTCTCCGCAAGCTGAAAATGGAGGAACTTGAGGAGAAGGTCAAGAAGATCAAGCAGGCTGCAGGCATCAGAGCTACCGACTTCACGGACGAGGACTGGGCCCGTTTCCTTGACGACAACTTTGATGATAAGCAGTGGGAGAAGGAAATGCAGAAGCGCTTCGGTGAAGACTACTACGCCGAGCAAGAAACAATTGACAGTGGGGATGAGGATGGTCACAAGAAGAAGCGACAACCAAAGAAGCCTACGTGGGATGATGACATCGACATCAAAGATCTGGTCCCTGACTTCGAGGATGAGGACGAGAAGCCCGATGTCAATATTTCTGATGTTGAGATGGATGAGGAAGACGTTGGGGAAGGCTCGACATCCAAGAAGACCAAGGGACAAGAACGGAGAGACAAGAAGCGTGAAGCCCGAAAGGAGAAGATGATGATTGACGAGGCCATTGATCGTAACCTCGACCTTGACCCTACCCTCTTGCCCGGTGCTACCAAGAAGAATGCTGGTCGTTTCCGATATCGCGAGACATCACCTACAAGCTATGGCCTGACAGCGCGAGATATCCTCATGGCCGACGATGCGCAGTTGAATCAGTTCGCCGGTTTGAAGAAGCTTGCGCCATTCCGCGACCCTGAAAAGAAGCGACGTGACCAGAAGAAGCTCGGAAAGAAGGCCAGAGTAAGGGAATGGCGCAAGGAGACTTTCGGAGACGAAGAGGGCCCGAAGTGGGAAATTCCCGTGCAACAGGCCACCGCTGAACAGGATGACAATGGCGACGAGATGAAGGTTGACATCCGTGAGGGCGGGTCAAGAAAGAAGAGAAAGAGATCGAAGAAGCACTAGACTTGTGTGTGTGTGTGTGTGTGTGTGTGTGTGTGTGTGTGTGTGTACAAATGCATTGAAGTATATTCCCGGGAGGTATATCTCTCTCACTGCTTGTGGTTAGTTATGTTGGGATCAAAAGTGTGGATAGTTGCGGTGGCTATTTAATTGCAACTTTTAAGGCGCAGGATGAATGATTATTCTTAAATTCTCTGTTTTCAAGTTTGCGCTCAAGTAATTTAGAAGCAGAAGCGTTACCTACGCGTAGAATAGCACATCGAATTACTATGCTACATCTTTGAGGTTTTTTTTTAAAAAAAAAATCAAATTTATATTCGAGGAAATAAATTGAACACTCGAATCCATTCATAGAGTATGCGGTCAGGCACTATTTCTCCTCTAGTCTCCTTAAAATATATATCAAGAGCCCATCAACGAAGCGAAACAAAATCACGATCCAGCATAACTTTTAACGCTACCTATAAAGCTCCTTCTACAGACGCGACACACAGCATGATAATAATGAGGATCACATACCCACATTCCTATCATCTATGGGGTCAATCACAATCAGTCATCTTGTCCGCTGTCACCCGCGCAGTGGGTATTTTCGGTATCCCCATCCGCAAGCTTTGCAGGAACACGACAATTGGTCAATGCCTATTCAATCGTGTCCAAGCTAAAACCAGAAGCTAATGCAAAAAAGAAAACCAAAAAAAATTCAGCGAACATGAAGCTTGACGCTTGACAGCTGTATAAAAGTCAACTACTTTAGAGGTGTCTATCATGACGTTTTCTCTGTTACCGGGCAGCTTTAGCTACCTAAGCTTTCTTGCTGGCGGCCGGAAGAGCGGTCAGGCTAGATAGGATGGATGCGCGCGGATGGTATGCTTGGCTAGAGTGGTTGGTTGGTTCTGCAGGGTACTCAGTTTTAGGTATCTTTTTTTTTTCTCTCCTTTCGCTCCTTTTGAAAAGCGGCAAGGAGTTCGTTCCTGCTATGTTCCATAATGAGACCTTTTTGCACTATCGTCCACGAGTTTCATAAAATGGCTTAATCGCGCGAATCACGACATAACAGCCAATAGCTACTAATAATAATAATCCGAGCGTCGGGAAGGTTCCTTCCTCTTCCGTTGATAGCGGAGGTGGCCCGAGAGGAGGGAAGGGGCCCACCGTTCAAAATAGATAGAAATACGTAGCAGAAGTTTCTTTTTGCGCGGAATGTTACCTCGACGATACGAGGTGGTCCAATTATGCTGTCTGTGTTTTTTGTAGAATAGTAATCGACGTCTTAGGCCTTGCCTAGTTAGAAATCCTTTCTTTTTGTTTTCGCGCTTTAATAATACCGTAATGCTCGCTTGCTCTCTTTTTCTATAGCTGTTGCGCTGCATTGTTTCGCAGTTCACCGAAGGTGCCCCCGGACACGCGCGCGCACGGCTGCCAGGCACTACGTACTAGAGGAAATGTGGATAAATACGCAGCTCCCTGGCCAAGTGTTGATTGGATCAGAGAGTTCATATGGATGTTACTTCTCGAGAACGACCCATTAGTTGTACACTGAAGATGGAAAGTTGTCGTGTGGCTTCTTTGCTTTGTGTCGAGGTCTTGGAGTAGCTCTCAATCTCGTATGGAGACGGTGCCATGCTAGGTCCAAACGGGACAAAATAAGATCTATGATCGAAATACCATATAGCTCATTGGACATATATCCTCAATTGGGACGTGGGTTAGTTTTTTTTTACGGCGGGGAATTATTATATTATAAATTTACCTCGATTGCGACTACATAAGCCACGTCTGATGCATGTACCTGACCAAGTGACTATGCCACACTACGCGCTTGGATTCTGCAGGTGTAAATCTACATGAATGGAAAGATCGATCCCTTCCACCCGATCTCTGGTTCTGATGACGCACTTCATTCAGTATAGATCAGCATGCATCCAGCTCAGTCGACGGCCACGAGATCCGGTACCGTGGGCCAGTAACTCGTGTTGATCGGGAGGATGCGCAAGTCGCTGGTCATGGGTGGCGGGAAGGACGAGGACGATATCGCGCGCAGGGGACGGGGGAAATGGTTCCCTTTTGTAGAGGTCTTTTGAGCGCAGAGAATGCATCGCCGGCGATTACCTTTGAGGCTCGAGAGATTTTACCATCGGTAGCCGGGATGCCTCGGGAGTGTGGGGAGGCACAGAGGCGTCAGAAAGGGGGTCGGCACGACGGGGAGAAGGAAGCCAGCGGTTGAGTTGAACCGGGCGCCCCTTGTGCGGTCGCGGTCAGCCGTGCCCCCCGAAGGAGATGCACGCTCCGCGGGAAAAGCGTAAAAAGAGCTCAGGGAAGAGAGCTGGGCCGGCTGTTACCATGGCGGTTGTGCTGGGCCCTGTTTGGAGCGTGGAGACGGGTGAGGAATCTACTGGGATTCTATTCGAGCTTCTGTTCAGTGATTTTTTTTTGTTTGAGGCTGTTATGGCGACGATCGGGAGATGTCGGCAGCGCGTTGCCTGGGCCAGGGTGAGCCTAGCGCCGCTGGGCTTTTTTTTCGCAATGGCCAAAGTGGGTGCGTGCCCGGCCAACTCCAGTCCTGTAGCGTCGCCCGCTCGCTTCTTCCCGCTTACAAGAGCCGGCGCTCGCTATTTTTTCTTCCCTCTCTTCCTTCTCTCCTTCCTTCTTTTCTTCATCACATCTCGTGTCTTGTTTGCACTCGACACTATCTTTTCCCTCTCCTCTCATTCATCTTCTTAGTTTGCGTTCGTCGCAGCTGTCAAGATGGCCAAGGGTGACGTTAACCAGGCGGAGAAGTCCCTCTTCGGGCTTCCGGTAAGTTCCAGCAAGTCTCTTATCTGGCCATCTTGAACCATCTTGGCCGGTATCGCAAGGGGTGCGAAACGTCTCTCGTTCATCAAAACACCATCGCGATGGCCGGCTGGGGTCGGGATCGAGGAGCTGGAGCTGTTGTACGTTCGATTGAGTGACAGAATGCTAATGGATGGGTTGTTTACAGGGTTTCGTGGTTGACTTCTTGAGTACGTTGGATTCCATCCAGCAGCAATTGATCCCCCCCTTTTTGATGAGGGCGATCGAATTGGACCTCATTGAAGAGGCTGTAGACGCAGTGAATCTCGGAGTTGACTAACATGCATGTAGTGGGTGGTGTTTCCGCCGCCGTCTCGAAGACCGCCGCTGCCCCCATTGAGCGTATCAAGCTCCTGATCCAGAACCAGGTAAGAATGAATCCTACCCAGCAATCGTGAATTGGAGGGAAATAGCATTTTCGGTCTATTATGGACGTGATATCGATCGTGAAAACACTCAATGCGCATCGATTTCACATACCGAAAAAAATTTTTCCTTCCGACTATCGGCATACCGGATGTAGCCGCGAAGCTGGGATAGGGCTAATATGGCCGCGCTATAGGATGAGATGATCAAGGCTGGTCGTCTCGACCGCAAGTACGAGGGTATCGGAGACTGCTTCCGTCGTACTGCTGCTTCTGAGGGTGTCGTCGCCCTCTGGAGAGGTAACACTGCCAACGTCATCCGTTACTTCCCTACCCAGGCCCTGAACTTCGCCTTCCGTGACACCTACAAGTCCATGTTCGCTTTCAAGAAGGAGCGTGATGGATACTGGAAGTGGATGGCCGGTAACCTGGCCTCCGGTGGTGCTGCTGGTGCCACTTCCCTCCTCTTCGTCTACTCCCTCGACTACGCCCGTAC
Source organism: Paecilomyces dactylethromorphus (assembly GCA_029606265.1). Taxonomy (NCBI): domain Eukaryota; kingdom Fungi; phylum Ascomycota; class Eurotiomycetes; order Eurotiales; family Thermoascaceae; genus Paecilomyces; species Paecilomyces dactylethromorphus. Next base: position 1,670,237 of record JAPVCE010000041.1, on the reverse strand, counting down.
TCGTCTGGCCAACGACGCCAAGTCCGCCAAGGGCGGTGGTGACCGCCAGTTCAACGGTCTCGTTGATGTCTACAAGAAGACCCTCGCTTCCGACGGTATTGCCGGTCTCTACCGTGGTTTCGGTCCTTCCGTTCTGGGTATTGTTGTCTACCGTGGTCTGTACTTCGGTATGTACGACTCTATCAAGCCTGTTCTCCTGGTTGGTCCTCTTGAGGGCAACTTCCTGGCCTCCTTCCTGCTCGGCTGGACTGTCACCACTGGTGCCGGTATTGCCTCTTACCCTCTGGACACTATCCGTCGTCGTATGATGATGACCTCTGGTGAGGTGAGTATCTTCCTGCTTATTCCCAACCCCGAGCCCACGGTGACTGATTACCCGTTTCTAGGCTGTCAAGTACAAGTCTTCCTTCGACGCCGCCCGCCAGATCGCCGCCAAGGAGGGTATCAAGTCCTTCTTCAAGGGTGCCGGTGCTAACATCCTCCGTGGTGTTGCTGGTGCTGGTGTGCTGTCTATCTATGACCAGGCCCAGCTCCTGCTCTTCGGCAAGAAGTTCAAATAGACAATTCATCCAATCGGATGTGTTTACGCTAAGGTCCCCGCTTTGGGGAAGGGGAAGAACATCGCTTGACCTAATTATACATGGTTAAGTGGTGAGTGGAGGTGTCCAAGATAGAGATGTGCATCAAGAGTGGTCCCAGGTCGTTCTTGACGCATAAAGCACTGTGGCTTTTCCTTTGGACCCGTTGTACTTTACTGCCTGCAAGCTTTTTTCTCCGTCTGTACTTCCTTCCGTGGTGTGCAATAAATTTGCTCTCACTTGTTTTCTGGAATTTCCTTTAGTTTTCCTGTTGCTAGGTTGCATGCCAGCCAACAGCCATTGTAGGCCATTTGGACAGATCGCGGGATGTCACGTGTGAAGCTCCATCCATCACGTGACATTACGTCTACGCAGCGCTTCCCAGGCTCCATCGTAGTTGAAGCTTTTGATCTGATAAAGGTATCACTTCGACAGTGAAGAGATCGACTTATTTGGACGAGATTTGATATCATTGGAGTGTCGTCAGCAGAGATGCCGCCAATTTCAGGCGTCCCAACCTATGGCAGTGCTCCCATAAACCCTAATACGGCAGCGACTCCATCTCATGCTTCAGGAACGACTCCTCAGACAGCGTCCTCAAACGCTGAGAATCATGAAGATAATGACCTGACAGTAACTACTACAGAAGCTACTACGTCAACGTCGGCATATCCGCAAGCACGACCAGGCGCAGCTCCAGCTCCAGCTCCAGCTCCGACGGGTGTTGCGACTGAATCGCCATATACACTCACGCCGACTACAACCTCTCCTCCCAGCATTACAGCAGATAATGATACTGCCCCTCCGCCAGCTCCACAGCCGGGAGCGCGCCCCATTCCTCCATCGTCAGATCCACCAGCAACGGAAACCAATAGCTTATCCGACTTGCCTCCACCTCCCAAGGTAGGCGAGGTGCCGAAACCAGCATCGTACTATACGCGCGCAACAACAACAGCAGCAGCACCGGTTGCTACTGGCTTTGATTATTCTGCTCAGGCGAATACCTCGCGGCGTTTAGGTACCCAGCCATTCGCCCCGAACTCGACTTCTACGCCGTATAGTTCTGTGTACCAGCCGCCGGCGAACGATACGCAGTTCCCGGCGTATGGATCTGGTGTTGCTGGTGGTGGTGCTGGAGGGAGAGGAGACGGTCTGCAGGAAGGTGAAGAGGAAGGAATAGGACAGGAGATATGGAAGACTGCGAAATCGTGGCTGCAGACTGCGGGGTCGAAGCTTGCGGAGGTGGAGGCGGAGGTGTGGAGGAGGGTAGGTTAGGTTTAGTTAGGTTGGTTAGTTGGTAGGAATGGATTGGTAAGAAAGGTTGAGAGAGTGGGGTTTGGGAATGATTATGAGGTATGGGTTTTCTTTTCGTTTGGGTGGATGGATGGAGGGGTGGCTTGCAATGTTTTCTATGAGTTTTGTATGATACTCTTTATGCCTTCTCTCATCACCTTGTGATCTACTGTTCAATATCGATATGATCCCATGCAGGACATGGGTGATTAGTGATGAATATGGCTTATTTTGTGATTACTGCATATTTCCCTTCTGTCATCCTTTCCTTTCCTTTTCTTTCTTGCATGCTCTTTAGAGGAGGAATTAGCAGAACGGAGAACAGCCATCCTGGACCAACGATGCCTAGATCATATTTCAACATTGATATCAAGTCTCATCAAGAAAGAACTAGAGAGGAAAATAGAGGAGCCCCATCCCCATTACATATGGCCCCCTATACCCACTAAACCACAAAAACCAACCCATATCAAAACCACCACAACTCAAGCAGCCCAGCCTCTCTTCCCTTCACTAAAAGAAACACCTCATCAAAAAACCGCACTCAAAATTCTCTTCCACATCGGAAGTTTCTCTTCCGGCTCTGGCGGAGGCAAGCCTCCTGTCCCGGGGTATCGGCGACCTTCATCAAGATCGATTGTGCGTGCATCTATTCCCCATGACCATTCGCGTTGGTAGAGTTTCCAGAAGATGAAGAGGCCGATGACGATGAAGCCGGAGAGGAAGCCCTCGAAGAAGGTTTCTGCGTCGGGTGGGGAGTGGTCGGCAGGCTTGAGGATTATATTGTTAGTTTTGATGGCTGGTATGTGTAATGCTGCTTTTTTATGTATAGTATAGCCGAGATTGAGAAAGGGAAGATTGCAGGTGTGCTTGTAGACGAGATTTAGTTGAACTTACGAACAACGAAGAATAAAACACAGCCAAAAGGCAGACTAGAGCCAGAAACACTCCTATCGAACTGCCGATGATGCCGACAGGCGACTTCCACGGGATCTCATCCAGACTGCGTCCCTGCACTTTGAACGCATACCGAAGACGAAGATGCGCCCAGTTGATACTGAGATACGTAAACACGCCTGAGAGACTGGTAATATCAAGCAACCAATCGAAAACAGTCGATCCAGCAGTTGCCTCGTTGATGAAAGCCAGGAATCCGAACAGGATCTGCAGAACAATACACCAGGTTGGACGTCCATACTTGTCAATATAAGCGAAGAACTTGGGTGCTCTGCCGGTCATTGCCATGGCTTGCAGTGTGCGTGTTGAGCCATAGGCAGAGGAGTTAGCGACGCTCAGGACGGATATGCAGACAACGGCGTTGATGATGGAAGGGAGGACTTTGATGCCTGCTTCTTCGATAGCCAGGACGAAGGGACTGGCTTTGACGTTGACGCCGGAAGCGCCGAGGAGGCGGCTATCATCACTGGGGATGTTCAAACCGACGATGAGCAGGTTGATTACGTAGAAGAGGGTGATGCGCCAGAAGACTTGTTTTGCGGCTTTGGGGAGAGACTTGTGAGGGTCTTTGGCCTCTGCGGCGGCGAGACCGACCATTTCTGTTCCGCCGAAGGAGAATACCTTTAATTGTCAGTGTGAAGGACTACGAAAAGACGCTCATGTTGAGGTATGGTATATACCGCATTGACGAAGACAGAACAGAAACCTTTGAATCCGTTCCGAAATGCCCCAGGATGATGCCAATATCTGCCGCCGATGTAGCCTCGTGAATCGGTAGGTACTCCTCCGCAATTGATAATTATGCCCAGGATAATCAATCCTACACAGGCTATGATTTTGATAATTGCCAAGATGAATTCCACTGAAGATCCCTGTCAGTGAAAACTAGAACTATAGACAATCTTCTAGGGGAATATCTTACCTTCTCCATATGCGCGCACTCCGAAAACTTGAATGATGATCAAAGCTACCAGGAATATAGTGATGAAGATGCCCACATTCAGGTCGGAGCGCCAGAAGTCGATGGTTAAGCCTGCAGCAGTGATTTCGAATGGTCTATATAGTAACAGTTAGTTCTTGAGAAACGAGAACGGCGAGAAAGAGTAGCATGTTTACAATGTAACCATCCAACCAAAGGCATAGATCCATCCCATTGAGAAGCCCCTGAACAACTTCAGTATATAGTCCAATTCATACAATGATTTTCGGTCACGCCAATATGAAGGATACGTACCATGCAGGATCAATGAACCGTACAGAGTACTCGTAGAAAGCTCCATTGATAGGATACATGATGGCCAGCTCTCCAAGCGACAGCACAGTCGTATACATGAGGACGCCAACGATGATGAATCCCAGCAACACGGCCGCTGGACCTCCATTGTGTAGAGCCTGTCCTGAACCGACGAACAAACCTGCGCCAATCGCTCCTCCCTGTTAAATCATCACTTTTAATTAGCACTTTTTCTTGTGAATTGTTACAGATGTTCTCATGTTAATCTCATCTCTAACTGTGTTGATGCTGTACTCCCATTCTAAATAGGGTATGTCTTCTAAGCAGGTCACTTACAACAGCAATCATTTGCATGTGCCGCCCCTCGAGAGCCCTTTTGAGGGATCTCTGCGTCCCTTCTTCTGGCTCATCATGCGATTCATGAGGGTACGCCTCAGGGAACGAGGGTCCATCCTTCTCTTCTACGGGTTGGCCGTCGACCGGAGGTAGTTTCTCGGCCATTTTCGAAGACATCAGACTCTGCTTGCAGCTTTTTCTCTCTCGAATAAACGAGTTAAGGGATAACGGGCATTAGAGACATATGTACAAGGGATGGAAACGAGCAAATCAAGGTGACCATATAGGGACTACTCTCCACAGCCGCGAGGTGACACCAAGAGCAAGATACGGGCTGGACGCTCGGTTGTAACGTCTACTCTGATAAAGCCCCTCTCGTGAGCACAGATCAACCGGCTCGTCGTATAAGGGCATGATGATAAGCTGCGGCAATGCGGCGAACTCCCTAATCGGTCTCCTGTGAGACGAACAGAGCGTCAGCCGCTCTTGCTCTGGACCCCGGTGCAACAGGCATCGTCTTCTAGAAGACACGATATAGTGGACACGAAGCCCCTTATCTCACATATCCCCCATGTCGTAGGAGCTAGCACGTGGTGAGATCGTACCAATTGCTAGTGTTTTGCGTTGTTTCTTCTAACCCTTGTCTACCACTAGATCTAACAGTTCCTTATCAGGTAAACAATTCAGACAGTCCATCGAGATAATGCAACGTCCACCACAGCCGTGGCGTGCAAAACTCGACCAATTGCTAAGTATTCAATAGGATTCAGTAGTTAGGTGGCTGATTGCCTTGTATTTGTTGAGCCTGCGTCAATTTCCTCCAGCTGGATACTGCACGCCACATTGCCACCTTACTTGACTTCCCCGGAAACGCAAAATTAAGCATTATTGCTTCACTCAAGACGGGCCGGGATGCGGGTAATGTTAGTAGAAGATGGGACGACCGTGTTTCAAATCGATAGGATTTCATCTCGCTTGAGATATCCCATACCGGACTCGTTAGAAGCTTGGTTAACTCCATATCAACGATCAAAACCACAAACATCTGCAACTTAACGCTTCCACCTCATCAAAACACTCATCGAAATCAAACGCACATCTCTTTCTCTTCCCTAATGAACTCAAGCTTTAGCCCCAGAGGATGCTGTTCCGAAACCGCATGCAACATAGTGTGGGAGCCCTCCACAGCGTCAGGGATCGTCTGTGCGACACGGACGTTGATAGGCCAAGCATCGAGTTCTTATCTCTCCCTCACTTCCCCCCCTTTGTACTCTATACCATCTACAAGACTGGCGTAGCGCAACGCAGCCTCAAAATAGTAATCTCTAATGCCGCAATGGTGTCACAAGATATCGTTCTGCGCCACGAAGGAGTCCTGTCTGGACAAATAAAGGTTCTTGTTTTGAAAGCCGAGGTCGGTCTCCGTCGTCGTTCCGCGTCGTCTCCATATCGGGACAGTGTTGGTGATACGCGTCCTCGCCCCTGGACTCAAAGACAGTTATCTAGAGATAGAGTGAGTTGAAATATAAACCAGGCGTACCATCGTATTGCATGTGTTTTCTGCGGAGAACCACAACAGATAAGCGGTGCAATCTTTCTGAGCCGTTGGAAACGATTCTCTTTCGTTCAAATAACCATTCCTCAAAGCAAAGAAGAGAATATGAGCATCCGCAGTTTCCAAGCCACACGAGAAAGTTAACGCAGATGGTAGAAGATAGCAGCTCCGCAGTTACACACCAGAAGGCTTCTAGTGAACCCCATGCTTGGCTTGCTGTGTAGAAAGCTCCCGGTCCAAAACTTTCACCACTCAGGTGACCTCTTTCCCGAAAGAGGTCCTCAGCAGTGTTGAAGTAGCAAGGAACAGTAAGGGTTTGCTCATCCCAGACCGCATTGTCAGACATCATATTATTTTTTCTGGGACTTTCATGAAGCTCTTTCGAAGCTCTTCAGTCGCTCACTCTAACAATATCTCGTATCAACAACCTCCTCAAGACTTCTAGCATGTCGGACCTCTCGACTTCATAGACACGGTCGTCTTTCCATCAACAGATTTATTCCTGATGTCCTCATGTTCCATAGACATTTTGTCATATTGAATCGGAGGGGACGAATATCGAGATCAGCTGCTACGCCACGTATGCATTAGGTTGACCTACAATCTACATGAAGACACATAAAACATGATCCAGGGCAAGCTCGATGTCGAGCATCAGTATTGAAAGTATCTAGAACTAAAATCGTAGATACAGTAAAGCCCAGGAGTGCTGTTCGACAGATATCACCCAGTGCAGTCAATTAAGACGACCAGGTGGGTCCGAAACAAGCCATTGAACGCGAAGAAGAGCCCAGATCAGTGCGATACAGTGAAGATGACCAACCGGAACCCCCGTCATCCATGACACATTGCTGTTTCCAACCAAAGGAGTCTGTCGCCAGTCTAGGAACCTCGCTGGAGGTTCGCAGCAGTAAGTTTATCGTGATTAAAAGAGATATGCAAATAAACGTCAAAAAGACCTATCCCATATTGGACAGGTCGTGGGGTCCGCGCTTGATGCGAGGGAATAACGAAAAGAACCGCATCGATGGCATAAGCAGCGATGACTGCAGCGCTGCATAAACCAGAGTGGGGGGTATTTTGCACAAGTCATAAAGACAAGGCAGTAGCGACCGAGCATTCAGCGCATGTCCTGGCGCAGGCTCAAGGCCGTCGTGGCTAAAACCCATGAAAGATTTCCCAGACTGATAATGACAGAGGTGTAAAACATAAACGCCATGTTGCCCGAAGGCAGGTATCCATAATCCCAAAGTTCCCAATGCCAATCCTAATCCCAGTTCCGAAAGCACAATTCTAGCCAGCTGAACGGCGCAATGGACGCCATAAGACTGACACATCAATAGACCAGCCGTATCAAAATAAGGAACGTAGTGAAACATGCGCACGCATCGCTCCGGCCTGGCCCAGCCTCAACCGGCCCGAATGAGTGCGACCTGTTCCCAATAACCAAGTATCAACGCCCGCGCCAATGACCATGATATTACATAGAACCCAACCGCAGAAGGGCTTCAACCGCTGCACGCTCTTCTTGATCGCCACCCAGTCCCTCTGGGAGGGTAAATCCAATATGTTGAATAGGAAGGCGGCCTGGTACAGACTTGGCCAACGCGGACGAGATCGGACCGCCGCCAGTGCGCTGCGACTGTCTCGAGGAGATGGCGAAATGGTTATGTACAATGCCACCCCCAGAGTTGAAAGATCTCGCTCGGAGAGCATCAGCCCCGATCTGAGCCCAGTCTTCTTCGTCGGTGACGTCGCCCTCGTCCCAATCCTCATCCTGTCCATCGGGAGCCTCAGAGGACGAACAATATTCCCGCGCATCCCCATCAAGGGACATCTTGTCCGCTTCATGTTCCAGCATGGACACATCTTCCTGGTCCCCGTAGTCCATCTCGGAGTGGGAGAAGACAACAGAGTCCCCGGCCATGCTGGTTCCATAGGGAGCGACGTTCTCCTTGGCCCAGGTTCGCGGATTCGGTATCTGCATCCCCTGCTGATTGTAGGAGTTGGGTACGCTGGAAGGAGGCGACAGATTCTGGGCATGGCGGTCTCGCGATGCCTGACCGCGTCGACGCGCATCCCAACGTCCCCATCCAACCTTCTCAAAGATCACATCACTATTCACTCCTCCGCCTTCACCGCCACTGCCTCTGCCTTCCAGAGCACCCACGACCAGTCTGCGAGCTTTGGCCGGAGGAATCCCCGCGAAACCAGGGACGGAGGTTGTCAGATAACCCATCACATGGCGGATGGCCAGCGGGCCATGGTTCAACAGGATTTCCGGGAGATGATACTTCGCGAGCATGGCGGGTGTGATCGTTCCGGTGCTGTCCAGGCCACCCAGACTGGCGGTCAGGGAACCACGATGCGGCTGGTCCTGGTTCTTCGCGAGCTCCACCGCGTCCTGGAGGTCGATATCTGAGTCCACCTGGGACGGCGCTGAAGGAGGTGTTCCCGCTATCTTGGACTGATGTTTGAATCCCTGCGGAGGGAGTGATGGCGAGATGGAGTTGGGAGGCGTTGGCAGCTGCCCATGATGGCCGGAACGAGCAGCAAAGCCGTCCCTACCGCCACCCGGCGCGAAGGCCGTATCGCGAGGTTTGGGAATATCCACGGAAGCAGTTTTACCAGCGAGCGCCATGGCGATGCTGGAGGTGGCAGTTGGAGGAGCCATGATCACGAAGATGCGATGGGTGCACTGTGACCAGGTGAGTCAGACAACGGGTCAGACGGATAAAGGCCACGAAAGCGATATCTTGTAGGAGATAAGGGGAGATGGAGCGTTGATAGATACAACAACAAGAATATTTCTTGCTGGGATGATAGGATGATGAACTCACGTCACACTGGGGCGACTATCCAGGGTTAGATCGACGTGTTGACACGGTGCTGGGACGAGCAGACCGTGACGAACGAACTACCGGGAGTACGCGATGCGATGCGACAGCGGTGACGGTTCAGACGGGATCGCGAAAACGAACAGAAGCGCACGACGCAACTGTTCTAGCAAAGATACTCGAGCTGAACGTAGGTTCGGTTTGAAATCTCTCTCTCGTGTGTCTGTCGAGAGGAGAGAGGAGGGAGGGGAGAAGAGAGTAGAAAGAAGGCAGCAGGAAACACCGCATACAAGTAAGCAGGTGTTACTGGGAGTCTACGAACTAGCGAGGGCATCGGGCCTGCCAGATTGAGCGGGGGGCGATGTTTGCGGTTCGGAGAGTCAGTTGAGCATCCGGTATTGTCCATTACACAGGGAGGGTACGTGCGAGGGTACTGCACGATGGGAATGAGCGGTATGCGCATCTGGGCGAGATACGAGCTGGAGGGCAAGTATCTTGCAAGTACCTGCGCTGCTCCGTGCACCGACGGCGGTAACGGGGCGTACCAGATTGACGTACGTGTCGCACCGGATTCCCCTTGACTGCAGCAGATCAGCTAGTAATTTTTAGGTTCCTTTGCTCCACGAAACATTTCGACAAATGACTTGCGATAGACTGAAAGCCCCGAGAAGTCGCGCGTGGGCCGTCTGGTTGGCCATCAGTGGGGGAATCGAGCGCCGGGAGCTCCCGGGGCATTCATCCGCTTTTAGTCTTCTGGTTCGGCGGACGGAGATGCTTTCCTTAGTTCTCTGTCGGAGTGATCTCTCTCTAAGCGCATCTCTGGTCCCCCACGCCGTAGTCTCTAGTCCTAACGATTTCCATCTTCCAAGTCTGTCCGCTTCGGTCCCAAAAAGGGGTCTGCCGGTGTAAGTACTCCAGGAGATGCAATACCGCACCGTTATCTTTTGTAGGATCTGCAGCGGTGGAAAAAAAAAAAAAGAAAAATCGATGGGATCACCGGACATCTTCCTGTTTCGTACTGAACAGCATTCGTCCGAAACTCTGACGCCCTCAGATGATCCAACCCCCATTGTGTCTTCGGCCGTTTTTCTGATACTGCGCTTCCACGGACGAAGGCGCGCATGTGGAATCCATCGCGTCTCCGACAGGGCGAACTTACGAGGCCTGCGTTCAGCTCCCGGTCCAACCCTATCAACATCCAGTCTTATCATCCCCCCATCGCGGCACGTGGACCGCCAACCTCCCCGCGTGCGCTGAGAAGTCCTGTCACTGGCTGCGTTCGCCGTTCATACTTGCGATCTTCCTCCTTCACTACCCCGCCAAAGACCCTGATTCTACACGCTCTGCTTGGTTCCTGACGTCAACGCGTCGCAGATAGAATAAAAAAGTAATTCTGCCCTCATTGTGCGGTGGGGTTCGCAACCGTAGCAGCATCTGCCCAGAAGCGAACCAGCAAGTCGAAGATACACTCGTGCGTTGCTTAAGCGACGAGTGCTCTTCTTGTCAGCTGGGAATGGCAGGCGGAAAATGGAACTTCCGTTCACGGTGGATCTTCAAGCCAGCTCCCAAGAAATGCTGCATTCCAAGCAAGAAATGATATTTTACATACGTGCCGGCAATTTCTGTCCGTCTCCCAGGATGCTTCTGAGATGTTTTCTGGACCTGCATAGATTTTTTTGCGGAGCGGGAAGCTGGAGTTGATGTCGCTGCAAGATGGATGCACATGGTGCCTGTCACGGCTATGAGTGGATCGTCATCACTGCATGGAACCTCCTAGACATTCACTTTCGGTGCGGATGATCTTCTTCTTGGAATGGGGAATATGAGATGCACTTTCTCTTATCCGCAGGCAGAATATTTTAAAAGGTGTTTTCTCTCACCAAGACCATCTTACCAGACAGCTGGAAACCTGCGGCATAGCATGGGCAACTCCGCCATTGGTGTCTCATTGCCTTTTCTATAAAATCAATGTTGCGCTAACACCGCCGCACAGGAGCCACTCAGATCCATTGTAAAGGAAGGTTTGGACTTCCATTCTCAGGTAAATAATCTGCAGGCTTTTGCTCAATCATAATTCAAAACCAAGAATAGAAATCAATTTGCAAAGGAATGCTGCAGCAACTCCACGTTCTTCTTCTGCTTACACGTGGTGGCATATCCAATGCCGCTTTCTGTCATTCCACTCGGTGAAGGAACAATAAAAATCTTGCAGAATATTCCCATCTAGTCTCTAGACATTGGCTGCTATCTAGAGAAACGAAAAAAGGCTCCCTTTGTCAACTTCCATCCTGTGACAGCAATCATTCTGCTGGTTTCAGTTCCTGATGCTTTCAGGTCTTGGACCTTCGTTATTGAGACTATTCCAGAATGAGTAGTAGGAGCACTAACAATCAGGTTCACAATTTTACTGAAGCTGAACCATTTAGAATCTGATGCAGTCACTATAACGGGCTTCCTTGGCAGCTCCGCAATTCATCCTTGCCTTCACCATTGCAGGTTAAGATATAATTTCTTCTATTTTTCTATTTGTCTGTGCTGAGGGGATAATACATGCATCTTAACCTTCAACTGCGTAAATTTTATTAACCAGTGTATATCAACGCCCATGGAGGAGCGACCCTAACCGCAAATGCTTTACACCCTCTCTGCGCAATGCAGAAATGACATGTCCTTCTGATGGAACTTTACCAACTCGATATATCCTCCTTCTCTTCCATTCTCTAGCCAAAGGTTCTTCCCCCCGGATTGTAAGTCTCAGCCACGCAGCCACAGTGTTCCTAGATGCGAAGGTTTCGCGGGTAGATCTGCCGAGAAAATTCATTTCCCCGCTAGATGGATTATTTGATTGGAACCTATCGAAGTACTGCAATTTTCTGGACGCATTATATATGGTCATGCTAGATACCTTGGATGTATTGTCGCCATGTAGGATATCCCTCATCTTTGATCTAAGGTGATCCTGCGATGGCTAAGCATGCATTCTGATAGACCTCCGAAGTTCATACTAGTAAAGTTGTCACCCCATGGCGGATAATCATAGATTGACTCTCTCTAGTATCATCTCTCTGATATCCTTGTTCTATGCCGGCGGGCCATTTGTTCTTTTAAAGTTGGCGGGTCTCGGCTTAAGCGAGGGCTTCGGATCGTCGACGTCTGCCCCATCAGGAACCATTTGTAGCCTGATCGGATCGTGAACTTGTCCCTCTTCCCGGCATGACCATATCCGATGAACCACCTTTATCGGTGGTGCTCCGTGTAAAATCCGCGGGAAAAAGTGTGGAACATGCGGCTGCTGACAACGAGAGGGGAACCTGTTGTGAGCCCAGCGCTTTACGTCGGGATCTTTAGAGCGGAATTGAAATGTGATGCTCTCCGCATCAAGAGAATTGGCAGTGTCCTTCGGCGGAAGGTAATACGGTAATGGACAGCCGAGGTAGTAGTTTCTACTCGGGAAAGAAGAGGAATAACTTACGCTTCGATATCACAGAGCTTGTTCAAAAAGTTGTCGTCGCGACATCCGCAGTACTTTCGGGACGCATCTACCGGCTGTGGTGACTGTTCGCCCGATGCAAGACCGCCGATGAGCTGACGCATCGGAGAAATCACGGAGAAAGGAATCTATCGGACTCATGGCATCATCTGCGTAAATCGATCTGACTGCAGCTTTCTTCTTTACATATTACTTCGTTGACAGCCCGTTCCGTTGCAAAGGCCGTAGACTCGGGAAGCTTAACAAGATGATCTCCACACCAAACACGGAGGGGGAATACTCCCCCGTTGCTGAAGCTGATCGCATCTTCAAATATCTCTGCGATCAGTCTGAACGACTAGATCTCCCGCCTGAGGTAGTGGAGAACAAAGATGCTGTTTCATTTTATTCGGCCGTGAACGAAATATATTACCCGATTCCGTTCAAAGAGACGGAGACGATTGCTGCATTGAAAGGTGTGGAAGGGTCTGTGGCTGCCGCAATTGCTGATTTGCGATATGGTCAATCTGCGCAGAAAAGAAATGTGAAAGTCAGTCTGGAAAAGGCGACTTGTTTCGGCTGTCAGGCGTATATGGCCAAGGTCGACGGGCTGGGAAAGTTGGATCCTGGTGTTAGAGCGAAACTGAAAGGTCAGTTATTTTAGGCATTATTCTATTTAATGCTATTTAGACCTTGACTATGAGGGGTAAATTCTATGGAACCAAGCACGCTGATAGTTGCCAGATACGGATTTACTCGCTGCTCAATCGAACGGCTATCGTCGGATGTCAGCCAATCTATACGAGACCAAGAATGATGGGGAATTCTTCCATATTCATGGCTCGTTGGAAGCCAGCACTACGCTGCAAATGATCGGTCTGGAATCGCATCGCCCAGATCTCACTGATTATCATGAGATCATCAAAGTGATCGAGGGCCAGGTCCGCAAGTTCACCGCTGCGGAGCTGGAAGATCTCAATCGGGAACGGAGACAGGCTGGTGTAACTGCATACAAATATGAGGACTTTATTAAGACACCACATGTAAGTATCTTTTCTACGTTACACAGAGCGGCAAGCTAATTCCGGATATAGGGAAAGCTCAACGTGCAGGAACCTCCATGGAAGGTTACGCGATTGAAGGGAGACCTCCCTCCGACTCCGTTCCCAGCTCCTCGCACAGGAGGACACAAGATCCTTGAAGGGGTCAAAGTCCTTGAGATTTGCCGCATTATTGCCGGTCCAACCATCACGCGTGTTTTGGCAGAATATGGTGCAGATGTTCTGAAGATCACCGGACCAAACCTCCCGGATGTGCCCTTCTTCCAGGTCGACGGTAACATGGGCAAATGTGCTGCAGACCTAGACTTGAAATCTGAAGAAGGTCGTCGCCGATTCGAAGAGTTGCTTGCCGATGCAGATGTTTTCGTGGACGGCTACCGTCCTGGAGCCATTGAGAAGCTAGGCTACAGCCCCGATGCACTTGCTGCCCTCGCCGAAAAGCGAGGAAAGGGCATCGTCTACGTCAACGAGAACTGCTTTGGATACGAAGGCGAGTGGGCAGGACGCCCGGGATGGCAGCAGATTGCAGACTGCGTATGTGGCATTCTCTCATTCGTGATCACCTTCAACCTGTACCACGTACCCCTTACTCCCTAGGCACTTGTACTAATATCAGACCTATAGGTCACCGGCATCGCTTGGGCCCAAGGCCAATTCATGGGCCTCAACGAGCCCGTCGTTCCTCCATTCCCCATTTCCGACTACGGTACCGGCTGCATGGGGGCCATCGCAGCATTGACGGGTCTGTACCACCGAGCAAAGACCGGTGGTTCTTATCACGGCAAAGCATCCCTCATGCACTACGACCTCCTCCTCTTCGCCGTAGGACAATACCCTCCTTCCGTGCAGGAGAAACTCCGCGCCGCCCAACCACCAGAGTTCTTCAAGCTCCGTCACCACGACAGCGTCGACCGGATCTCTGCAACGGTGTTGAAGATCATCAAGGAACGGTTCTCACATCTATTCGTCTCTCCTGACGACAAGTCTGGCAAGGAATCGTACGTAGAGAAATGGTGGTCAAAAGCCTATAATGCAGATATCGAGGTTGTCCGTCCAATTACGGAGATTGATGGTGTTGATACTGGGTTCGTTAGAGCTAGTAGACCGAATGGTTCGGATAGTGCGTCATGGGAGGACTTTTTAAAAGAAGAGGGAGATTACAAGAAGGTTAAGGCTACGAATGGTGTGAATGGAAATCATGCGTAGGGAGGAGAATTAGAGCGAACTTAGCATGTCCCACTCATTTATACATTTTGACGATTAGATTATTGTCAAGCTATATACCGAAATCAATTTCTTTTTACTCTATGCGAAGAGATATTCAATAGAAAACAACAGTAATATGTAGAGATTATAATGTCTAATCTATCAAAAGATAAGAAGTATACTTCACAACCAGTCCTTCTAACTGATAACCCATCTTCCGAACATCGGGTATGTCCCATCACCATTCTCCCCCATCACCAGCATTACCCACGTAAAAGCAACCTTACAAACACTGCCCAAACTTAAATGCACATTTTCAACCTCTGAATATCAAACAACTTCAAATCCCACGATAAATCAATGCGGACCCGTTCAGTAGGCGTGTTCCAGCCCACGCGGAACAAGGTCTTCGGCCCGCTTAACTCACCTCCCCGATTCCGATCCCTACAGCAATCTAGCCGAGGAAACGATGCGATGAATAATATCGGAAACGACCCGATGGTCCCGAAGCTATTCAAGGCGCCATTCGATTCCCCTAAGTATTATCGCTCATAAGCGGATAGATAGCAACGCCGTGCTGCGCAATATTAGTAATGTTTTTTAAACATCTCCATCAGCGGGGCAGTTCGATTTGAAAGTTTACACCGTATATCCAGACAGAGACGTCATTGCATTATTTCCCCGCGTGGAGCAAGTTAGTCTCTCGCGGTCTTTCGTGAGATATTAATTACGTTTTTTTATTTCTATCCTACAGAGAGAAAGCGAGGAAAAATGTCATACACGATAGCGTATGATAAGGCGTCTGCGCCGTCCAAGGCCAGTGATATGGTTTCTTTCTTGGAGGAGTTCTACGCGACGAGTGATGATCCTACAGCGCATGAGAAGTATGCGAAGAGCTTCACGCCTGATGCGACATTGATTATGGGGCCAAAGACTGGGAAGGGGTATGATGGTATGTATGGATAGATATTATTGTTTTTTCTACTTATTACTGTCTTCTTTACTTTCCTTTCTTTGCTGCTGTGGTGGTTGGGATTCTCGAGGTACTAGAGGTTGTCTGGGACGGATATAGTGGAGATTGAGCTCCCTACGGGACTTTTCATTAGGGAGCCATTTCTGGTATAGTTCTGTATACCGGGACGAAAATCAAACAAAGCACAGAAGGGGTATCTTGATTTGTTTGTATCAAAACGCAAACGGAAAAGAAACAGATGAAGCCGTCTTTTCTTCGCCAAACAAGTTCTGGCTCTGTTGCGCTGACCAGTCGAAACAAAACAGAAATCCTTGCTTTGCGTCACGGTCTCTGGACGCATGTAGCGTCGCGGAAACACACACCTATCAAGGTCTTCTTTGGTGGTGAGAACGAGCTCATGCTGCACGGCAAGGTGGTCTACGTCCTCAAGGCCAGTGGAAACCAGGTTGAGGTGCCCTGGGCCGGACGCGTAGAATTCGCATTCGACGAGGCTGGCAGCAATCCCAAGATGAAGTTTTACCAGGTGTATCTGGTACGTGACCCGAAGTTGGAAATCACAAGCAGTTTCATCATCCCTGCATTGAGATTGCTCTCGTGGATTGGCATCCCTGCTGATGATCGAATCCAGGATTCCGCCGCTCAATCTGGAAAATAGCGACACGGCGAATGTTCTTGGTTTAATGTTCTTCGAGTTCTCTATCTTCGCTGTCTGTCAATCATGTGAAGGGCGTCGTTCCGTACATCTGTATCTGGCTTGGCAGAACTCCAGTCGAGTCTGGATTCAACGGCCATAGAGCATCAAAATGGATGATTTCCTCATGAATACCGCTCAGATCAGGACCAAGTAAATCCTCAGATCCAGGGTAGATGAGGCCTTCAACGCTCTCTCCAGAATATTGTCCATTAACCCCCGTCGCGGTGATGTCCTGCATCATGTCTGCTGGAGCATCCTTAGATGACCAATCCCACACAGGTGTTACATTCTGCGCAGATACGTAGTTTGATGGCATCGTGTTACTATCTGCGGAGAGGCCGGGCACGGCAGATTGCGTTGCGCTGAAGAGATTTTCGATTGGGTCTTGTCGATTTAAGCTCTTTGACGCTGGCATATTAGAGGCCTTACTTTCAGCAATAGTTTTCTGAAATGATACTAGAATCGTTAGATATCTCCTAGATTGTAGATCCGTCTCAGCGCAGTATTGATGAAGTGCGAGAGTCCTCTGGGCGATAGATTCATTCTCTGGGTTCTCGTACACATCGAAAAAGGAATTAGTGAGTATTATAAGCCCAGCCGTGAACATCCAATGTCTAGATAAGTCAACAAAGGCCAACACGCTGTATACTTCTAGCTAAAACTTACATGATATAAGGGTTCCGTCGTGGAAGACACCCTTTGACTCGGATGGCCTGGATAGCCCTAATCATATGGATCGCAGAGCGGACACATGCAGCTGAATACTTTTTCAGCTCTGGATTCTCTGCTACCCGGCTTTCAGCTGGAGAATTGGCATTTGGCTGGGATGCTCCTGATTTGCTAAGATGTTTGTCATCTAGGATTTTCTTCACATGTAACAACAGGAATGGGCGGGTGAGTAGGACGATGTTTTGAAAGTACATCAACCACATATGAAGCTGAGCGAGAGCTATCGCAGGATCGTCATGTGGGGTCGGAACAGGATGCCACCGGAGATGTTCGGGTAGTGATTGTGTCCAGACATGAATGTCGATTGCAATGCCCATAGCGATCTTGAGCGATATTTTCCGTTTCCTGTAAATGCGATTCAAAATAACACCAAGTATCTTTGCGGATCGAACGGACGCAGAGAGTAGTTCGGACTCGAAGCTCTGACCAGGTTGCAACGAACTTATTGCATACTCTTTATTTGAGAACAAAGAATCTGAGCAGTCGTCATCATGGATGGCCGTCGGACGGCCTAAGCAGGAGGATAGAAACCGGTCCATAACGTAGAGACTCCTCCAAAGAATCATCCTGTTTGTCTCATTAGTCTCCGATCGCAAGCTGTATACTCTGCCCAAGTTCCGTCCAGAGTGATCTCGACATGGTAGGGAGAGAGTACCTAGGTACGGACCTTGAAACCCTTTCTGACTCATTGAAAATAAGCTGTGTTTCTACTCGATGCAGTCCCAGAGCATAAGCCAGCCTGACAGCCATTCCTGTAGGAAGAAATTAGAAAGATGCGAGAGGAAAAGTGCGGAGATGAGGAGACCAACCGAAATAGGCCCAAGCGGTATTTCGCTTTGCTGCCGTTAGCATGTAAAGCGTCATTAGTAGTAGAGCTTGTATCGATGCGAAATCGCCATCCTCAAACCCAGAGACCGAGTCTCTGAAATGCTTTGCAGCGAGGAAGAACATCTCACTTCTCTCCACCTTGTCTGAACTCAGCCTCTGGAGAATCGCAGCTTCGGATGCGGATCGTTGTGGGCCCATAGATCTCAGCTGGAGGCCATTTGCGAATACTAGGTTCAAGATACAGAGCCATGACGGTTCAGCTGCCAGTGGGTTCTGGTACGTCCTGTCAACTTTCTGTTTGAACGTATATTCATCGAAAATATGCATGATCCCCTTTGTCTGATTTCAAGTTAGAAGATGTTCAACTCGCAGATTTGATGAAGTCCATGCCCACTAACATTAGCAAAGAAGGAATCAACCAAGAAAAACGCCGCTTCTCGATCTGGTAATGTGCACATATGTTGATGCGCTGGAGGAGTCGACACAGAGGCTTCGAGAATTTTATGTCTCTGAGGATCGATTGTAAATGCTGAGGATCCGACGACGCTGTTAACTAGCTGTCGGATAGTCTGCAGATACGACAAAGGTGCCGAGTCTCCTATGTATACTAGACGCTCCCCTAATAAGACACCATCCCGATTGACTCAAACCAAAGAAGAATGGGCACGTACACATCCTTCCCTTTCCATCATTCAGCATCCGTGAGGCTTCCTGCATCTCCGCTTCATCGGTCTCGGAACTCCCACTCTGCCCAGCAGGTTGTCGAGACGGATCAATGTCGTTCACCGGAGGAAATGGATCTCCAGTTAGAACACTCTGCGAAGCCGGCGACTGATGCATAGCCGCTCCTCCACCGAGTCCATCTTGACTTTGAGCTGAACCGCTCACGCTGCCTGTTATAGAGAAGGAGTTCCGGACACTGCTATCTCTATCTTCTGTCGAAGGAGCTGACATTCCCTGTTTCCACTGGCCTTCAACACTGTCGCGCTGTTTCTGGCTGAGATGCCGTTGGGCGGTGGCTGGCACGGGCTGGATGAAAACGCAGTCAACCTTGCGCTTGGAGCAATTGTCGCACGGATACGTGCCATTGCACTTTCACGAAATATTAGCTGGATGCAACGGATAGAACCAGAGAAACAAAGCGCGACGTATAGCATGGGTTCATTACCTTTTGCTTCCTCCTCTTACAATTTTCGCAAGCCCGGGCAGCCCGGATCCTATTCTCGGGCGCCACCTTTTGACGAGCCATCGTCGGGTCCTGCTAAGTCCTCACGGTGTTCGGATGGCAGCTTTCGGATCGACCATTGTTATTCCCTGCACTGGCTGATCGGAAAGAGGAGAGTACGTGCACAACAGCCGCAATGCAGCTGATACGCGTGGTCCAGACCAGTTAATTAGTGGATGAACGGGAATGAATCGAAAAAATTCCTGAACACGAGAGGGGCTTGTCTGTCTGTTTGGGGCGCTCTTCTCCACAGAATTGATAGTTAGCCGTCGCGCGATGTCGGGGTTTCCAGCGGGGGCGGTTGGAGATCCGTCCGGCTTGATATTCCGCTCGATTTTCGGGAAGCCTGATTTGGTTCCTTTCAACTATCGGAGCAGACGTCAACGGCCCGTCTAAATTACATTATCTTTAGCGTTCAATCGTACGATTTGGTAGACTTTATCTAGCTGGGCTCATCGTCCCCACGTAGGAGGATGTTTAACTGTTTAACTGTGTCCCCTCTCGCTCTGCTGTCTGCTGCCCTTGCAGCGACAACAACTTAACTCTGCAACTATGCCGTACGTCTTCATTGAAGACCACAAGCTGCACTACGCAGACTCTCGCCCCCAGGGCGCACCCCCCGGCGGATTGACCTTCATTTGTGTTCATGGCTTGGGATCGTCTCAGAACTACTATTTTCCTGTCATTCCTTGGTTGACGGACAAGCACCGTTGCATCACCTTCGACACCTATGGCACCGGACGATCAAGCTACACGGGTCTCGAGCAGAGTGTGGAGTCCATCGCTGAAGATGTGGTAGCGATTTTGGATCGGATGAAGATATCGAAGGCAGTGGTTGTCGGTCACTCTATGGGTGGCACTGTAGTAACCCATCTCGCGGCTGCGCACCCCGACAGAGTTCTTGCAGTAGTGGCGATTGGACCGGTGCATCCGCAGCCTGGTGTTGCAGAAGTCTTTGAAAAGAGAATTAAAACGGTGACTGAATGTTAGTTGAGTATTTCTGTTATCTTCCTGCTCTAATTATCCCCGCAACTACCACTGGAAGAACCATAGATGCTGACCGTCGCAAATAGTTGGAATGGAGCCAATGGCAGATTTAATTCCCGGCCAGGCGACGGGATCTCGCGCAACGGCGCTCCAAAAGGCCTTCATCCGAGAATTGATCTTGAATCAGGCCCCTCTGGGCTACGCTTCACTCTGCAAGTTGATCGCGAATGCACGCCCCCCTGATTATGCCGGTGTCAAGGCTCCATTCTTGCTCATCGCCGGGCAAGAAGATAAGTCTGCGCCGCTGGATGGGTGCAAGTATATCTTTGAGCATATCTCAAGCAAGATCAAGAAGATGGAGGTGCTTCCAGGTGTTGGCCATTGGCACTGTATCGAGGCCGGCGATGAGGTTGGTAAACTGATTGCTGATTTTACGAAGGAGCTTCAAGCTCGAGACCTTGAGTCTGGGACAGACTAATTGTGATGACCTGCGATCGATACGAATGGGTGTAGCGATAGATAACTTATAATATAGAATGGTTGTTTTGATGCCTACTCCGCGGTCCTCGAGATAATCAATATAGAACTCAGTTGCTGTCTACCGGAGGTCGACTAAATCGCAGATATTACATACGAAAACATCTTGAGATACGCTACGAAGCAGTGAAAAAAAGTAGAGATTTCTGGTATCAAATTAAATAAAACAAAATATAATGACTTCCTCTCAAATTCTAATGGCAACTACGCCCCGTTTGTGCCATTAGTCCCGTTAGTTCCATTTGGCTTGACATTTCCAGGGACAAGCTTAACATCATATTCCAGCTCAAGCGCGGCTTGAGCATCGTTCTTTCGCGGAACAAAGTCCACGATCAGAGAGTCCTTGACGGCAAAGACAGAGTCGTTAGTGAGGTAAGGGTCCTTGCGGTTAAAGATCTGTGTGGTCAAAGGTCTGTAGCCATCGTATGATACCTGTGGAGAGGGTTAGCTATGCTATTTCTTCGTATGTTATTAAGATGTCAGCTTACTATAAGGTGGATGTGTGCAGGACGGAACGGGTGTCTGTCCATAAGTTGCAATAGCCTTCCAGCGGGGCCTAGACGGGGGTCAGGCGTCAGACAAAGTCAAAATGAATATGTATGATTTGAACATACCATCAAATGGAACTGGATAAGGAGTAGGTTTCAAGCAGTAGAAGTAGTATCTACCATCCGCGTCTGTGGTAAATTTACCCCGCAGATTGTGCTCAACCTGGTTGGGATCCTGCTGCTCATACAGACCGTTGGTCGAAGCCTCCCAGGCCTCAACTGTGGCTCCAGCCAGCGGCTTCTTGGTGATAACGTCAATAACTCGGCCATGCATAAAGACCATCTCACCATCGTCGACGCCAGTGACCATACTGTCACCATTCTTGCGCTGGATAGTGTCAGCGCGGAAGAAAGGTCCCAAGATGGCAGTTGCTGTAGGTGCGTCCTCTGCCTGTTCTGCTAGTGTGAAGGTGATCTCATCCACAAGACTGTGCTTGTTTTAGTTCTTAATTCAGGTAATTACTTGCTGTTGGAAATACTTACGATTCCAGACCAATCACATCGCACAGGAGTTGTCCCTCGTTTCGCTTGTCGTCGCTCATTTGACCAGCCCAATTGATGAATTTCACGCCAGTCATCCATTCATCAACCGTGATTTCATTTTCTCGTGCAAAGTCGTGGACATGTCTGATCAGGCTGGACAATACCTGGCGCAGCCGGGGGGATGTCTTGGGGCCCATAGCCTTGATGACATTGTCGGTGAAGTTGGGATCGAATCGGTGAGTAGCCATGGCTGAGTACTCTCGAGGGATTCTGCGATATTCTACAAGTATATAGGTGATCACTGGATACCTGGAAGTGATTGATAGATGACTGTGAAGGGCTGCAGCTATAGATTCCAAATAAACTTTCCTGGAGAATCTGGGGAAACTATAAGCGGCAAGGATGAAGATGATGAGGCATCAGCATCTGAGCGCAGACTATCTTATTTATTGACTCTCTTGAGAGCCTTCGAATTGATAATCGCTGCGGATATTCTGGAATCCAGCTCATGCCACCTGGTTGTATCACCTCTGATCCGACGTGGCATAGGCACCGTACTCTCCAGAGGACCCCGGACAATGGATCACCCCGCTAGGAAGGTCCGTTGCCGCTCACCGAGACCTCCATGATTTTGGACGGAGAATGGTAATCCAGCGCCCGAGACTGGCGTCGGATACGGTCCCTCCTCCTCGATCCGAGCGGATCACAGACTAAAAGATAGCAAACTGGAACGCTGCTCGACCCCACGGTTTCGGATCGAAGACAGAGAACGGATGCCCCGCGCGGCATTCTCGAGCTGGCTAACATCGGCTATCTAATGGCACGTGGTGATGGTTGCCCTAAACCTAAGTTCCCCAGAAAGAGCCACCCCCGCGGAGTACCCCGCGCCTCTCCAGATCCGATGGATTCCCGACGACCTGGGAGGCTAAGCCCGAATATACAGTGGAGACGTGATATATCAAAGCCTCAAGACACCAGCTCACTCTAATTTTGATAGGCAGGATTGTCCATCGGGAACTATAGTTCATCTGTCCCGGGTGTCAGGCTCGGCATCCATTGCGCTATGACCTCGATATCAACGCTGTACCAATCTATGGCATCTGCCTCGGATGTACCCTGTCATCTGCCCATCTTCCGAAACTCCTGAATGACCCAAGGCAAGATGTAAGGCGCCTAAAGTAGAAGACCATAAATTGCCCCTCGTAAATGTTGTATTGCGTGTAGAGAGGAATAAGCTGCGGACATCACCCCCAGCAACAAGAGCTGGTTCAGATCAGAGCTTTCCTTTCTTCCTAGCATCCACTTAACTGAAAACCCTTGTCAAAAAATGGCTCCTCAGCCGGTCGATTCCTCAGTCGATGTCCTTATCGTCGGTGCCGGGCCTGCGGGCCTGATGGCGGCTACATGGATGAGTCGATGTGGCATCAAGACTCGAATCGTGGACAAAAGAAACACGAAGATATTTACAGGGTAATTAATAGATACTTCCAATATTCCTGATAACCTGCTGAACATAACTACAGCCAAGCGGATGGTCTCCAATGTCGCACTCTGGAGGTGAGGCGCTGTTCGCAACAATTGGAACAATTGGGAAATTTCTAAGATAAGTCTCTAGATCTTCGACAGTTTCGACTTCGCGCACAGAGCATGGCGAGAAGCGAATCACATGCTAGAAATATGTCTATGGGTCAGTGATTAAACGAAATAGGGAAAAATACTTGGATTTGGCTCTAATTGTCGTATAGAACCCGGATGAGAACGGACAACTGAGACGCTTCGATCGGATCCCTGACACGATTCCTGGGATTAGCCGCTTCCAACAAGTGGTATTACATCAGGGTAAGCAGTCCCTTAATTTTTGATCATCGTGCTCCAAACAAAGCTAACGATGTCCAGGACGCATCGAGCGCTTCTTCCTGGACAGCTTGAAGGAACACAGTGACATCAAAGTAGAACGGGGCGTTATGCCAGAAACTCTGGAGATCGAGGACGTGAGTCCTAAAGACAGAGAAGCTTACCCAGTCAAGGTTACTCTGCGATACCTCACCGAAGAGGAGGCTACTCCTGCTACTGCACATGCGAATACCAAGAATGGGACCGTCCAGAGTGGACTTTTCAGGAGTAACCTCACAGCAGATGATACTGAGGATCTCCTGAAAGCCGCGCAGAATAACCCCCGTGCTGGATCGACAGAGGTCGTGAGAGCGAAGTATGTCATCGGCTGCGATGGAGCTCACTCGTGGGTTCGACGCCAGCTGGGTTTTGTGATGGAGGGTGAGCAGACAGATTATATCTGGTGAGTTTGTTTTAACTCTAGGATAATTCGAACGAAATGTACTAATTTTGTATGTCAAAGGGGAGTATTTGATATAATCCCAATTACTGATTTCCGTAAGACTATTTCGTGCCAAAAATTAAGCACCCACTAACATTCAGCTAGCTGATATTCGCATGCGCTGTGCTATCCACTCCGCAAACTCGGGAAGTATCATGGTTATTCCTAGAGAAGAAAAGCTGGTTCGATTATACATTCAACTCACAACTACCGAGAAAGGAGACGGTCAGGTAAGCTCTGTGAAGGTGGGAAGGATATAAACATGCTGCAGGAGCTAACATCTACCAGCAGGACCGCTCGAAGATCACCCCGGATATGATCCTTAAGTCCGCGCAGAAGATCATTGCCCCATACAAGCTTGATTACGAGCATTGCAGCTGGTGGACTGCCTATCAGATTGGACAGCGTGTGGGATCAAACTTCTCTAAGAATGAGCGTGTCTTCTTGGCTGGCGATGCTGTTCATGTATGACTATCTGAGAAATCCAGTAAAACTTGAACGATAATTGCTGACAAAACTAGACGCACTCCCCCAAAGCAGGTCAGGGTATGAACGTCAGTATGCAAGATAGTAAGTTACCTCTATTAGCTATCCGCTTCTCTATTCCATAAGAAAAATATTGACTCTATTTCCCCTACCAGCGTACAATCTTGGCTGGAAAATCGCATCTGTGGTAAAAGGAATCGCAGACCCTGCTATTCTAAAGACATATCAATCGGAACGACGTCGTGTTGCTCAAGACCTGATTGCCTTTGATCACCGCTTTTCACGCCTCTTTTCCGGCCGCCCTGCCAAGGATGTCATGGACGAGGAGGGTATCAGCATGAAAGAATTCAAGGAAGCTTTCGAGAAAGGCAATAGGTTCGCGAGTGGCACTGCTGTCGATTATGGATCCAGCCTGATCGTCGCAAAGCCTGGAGATGCCGCTAGCCAAGGAGACGGCACGGATGTGGCCACCACACATGACCGAGTAATTGGCAAGCAGTCCTTGTCGTCTGTGATAGAGCTCGGAATGCGTATGCCCAGCTTCAAGGTTCTCAACCAAGCGGATGCTCGACCCTGGCATTTCCAAGAGGTCCTCAAGAGCGATGGCCGCTGGCGTATCGTCGTCTTCGCTGGTGCCGTCAAGCAGCCTGAACAAGCAGCGCGTATCCAAGCCCTGGGCGCTGCACTCTCCGACCCAAAGTCATTCCTTCATAGATTCACCCCAGCAGACGATCCGATCGACTCTGTTATCGAGGTTCTTACCATCCATTCTTCCCCTCGGTGGGAGGTCGAACTGCTCAAAGATTTCCCAGAGATCTTCCATCCGTTCAAGAACGATCTTGGATGGGATTACTGGAAGGTGTATGCGGATGATAACAGCTATCATGAGGGTCATGGACAAGCGTATAAGAATTATGACGTGGACCCCGTCCGCGGATGCATAGTCGTTCTGAGACCGGATCAGTATGTGTCATGGATAGGAGAGTTAGAAGACGTCGATGATCTCGATAAATTCTTTAGTGGGTTCATGCTGGAGAGGAACTGAGATTCAGGCGGCCGCCGATCGGTCATAAAGTAGGTTAATTGGCAGGAATCGATTGCGCAATCCATGTATCGCCATAGCAATGATTTCAGATTTAGTGCTAGACTTAATAAATGCTGTTTACAAGACAAATCTACTGCGTGCCCCCTAGTAGTCTTGTTAACATATGGGCACAGTCTAGGAATATGAAGCTGAGGCAGCCACCTACTACACCAGAAGGATACCTTAGAATCTCGAAGAATCTCGAAGCTATCAAGAGCTATCCTATCTATTTTTTCTGCCATATGATCTGCAAAGATAGTATAAAAAAATTGTGGATCCCATCCGTTCTACTAACGAGGCTACGAGGGGGAACCAGTAGGACGAGGAGGGATGGAGAAGGAGGAAGTGTCTCTTGGAGGTCTACGTTACATTATTGCCAAGAGGGCTCCAGGAAAAAATACTATTCTAAAATCATTTCAAGCTAGACGCTGAAATAATAATGAGCTTCCTTTTGACTAGGAACAATTAGCTAATATCTACCCAACTGCATCGATAGAATTCATATTTGGATTCGGATCAAGCCTCGTCTTATCCTGTTCAAGCATACCAAGGAAAACCTTCTTAAGACCACGAAGTAACCCGAAAATCCGAGCGCGATTGTCTAATTCTGGAAGACCCCTCAGTAGCCTCTCCGCTCGAAGAGCAAGAAATTGCCAATCAACAGCAGTCCCGGTGTCGATTAGATCCTGGAATTCAAAGATCAAATCTCTCCGGCAACGACTCTGCCAGTATGCGTCTGGCAACCGCCATTCGAAGGCCGTCAGCATGTTTTCTGCATCCTGGCTATGATCCCGACCGATTGCGTCAATTATTGTAATTGATATGTCGATGGGAATCTGAGATATCATAGACTGCTTCCCCAGGTTCTGTCCCTTCCGCCAATGTTGCTGTGGTAGGTGCTCATCTCGCTGGGAACGGAGCTTTCGTGCAATAGCTTGTTGAATGAGGTCTTCGATTTGCGGCACAACTGTTGGGTTTCGACCCGTCGGTGCCAGCTTGCGTGGATACGCATCATACAAGCAGCCCTCTTCATAATCGAGAGATCTTTCGATAGGATGAGGCACTAAATACCACCACTCTCTGTTTTCCTTCCAGAACTGGATAAGGGACTCTACAAAGGTCTTGAGGTTGACTTCCACCAATCTCTGCCCAATGATGCGCCCAATAAGAACCCAGCAGTGTGCATGGACTGGATATCCAACCTGTCGGCCTTGATCTCTATTACGGTCCGGGCCCAGCACATTTGCGACGCGAAACTGAGCAAAGTAGCGTTGAGAGTTCCTAGGTGCACAGGCGAGACAAGCAATTTCTGGATCATGTGGTACCGGAGTAGAAGCCCCTTTTTGTAGATCTAGACGGTATAGTGTGATCCCTGAAATTCTGAAATGGTCATTTTTCGGCTTGTGGAGGACTTTTGTACACGGTCAGCACGCGTGTATATTTCCTTACCCCTTCTTGGTACTTCAAATGGGACAAATAAAAGGAAAATGAAAAACATACTCGCTTGGTAGAAACCCATCCACAACAAAGGCTCCTTTTTAAAACACATCGTCTCCAATTTCTCTGCTTTTATTTTCACGGCGGACGTCGCATTTAGAAATTGTTTCCATTCCTCGCGTTCCTGGAATACTGTTTCTGGGTCTGGACACTCCAGAAATACTCCACATGCTATGCAGCAGACAAAAGGATCTCGATTATTAGGATTGACCCAGGACCGCAGTTTTCTTCCCATGACTGAAGAAGCAGCTCAGCGATCTGCTATATTAATATCAAGATATTAGAGGCGATGGGAAAACCGTTCAAAATGATTTGAGACAGAAACTTCCTCTACATAGATAATTATCTCCTGCAGTTGAAATAAATTATTTATTTAGCCTGTTATACTGATGTTATTCTGATAGTTTTACTCTAGGCAACAGACATATTTACCTAGATATTTGGTTCACATGATGCAAATAGCGTGGTCATGATCTTACCGTAATTTATCACAGGAAATTAGCGCGGATAACAATGCAAACTGTCCGTTAAGTCAGCATAATTATTTCTCTCATTTAGGTACCAATTGTTCCAAGAAAACATTTACATACTGAGAATTGACCATAGTCCCCAGCAAGGAATAGGATAGTTTGAATGAAAAATCAGCAAAGCCAACTAAAAACACTTCCCTATTTGATATTGTACAGTACCTTTTAATAGTAACGTGATAGTCCCCTTCATCACAGTTTTGGATCAGAGAGTGAGAAACCACATGGTGTGAAAGTCCTGGCCCAGGAATTGGATTCAATTTGGACAAGATGCCTATTCAATTAAATTTGAAACTAAATAAAGGAGGACTCGAGAAGGAGCTTTGCAATAATATGTTAGGAAATAGCATAGAAACAAATTATATATCCTGCCACTGCATCTTGATGTCGCTGTCATGCACAGTGAAGATAAAGTTCGGACACTGAAGACAATGTTTCGTATGGTAAGCAAGCACTCAATATTTTCTATCAAACAATTTGCTATGGAAGGTTGATGTTTACGGAGATTTCCTACTGTTGTTTTGGCTTTTATTTGGAATCTAGCGTCTGTGAAATAGATACGGTTGATTTAGGAACACTTCAGCCCGGAAAAGGGCAACCAAAAGTCCCTGAACATTTGTTACTGGCGTGGAAGAGAAATCATTTTATTCACCACGTTGTATATTATCAGCTTATTCGGATGCTCAAAGATGCTTGAATTATCTAGCAGACTACCTGACTTAGGAGCTTTATTCATACTCTTGGGTGAATTATAGCTCTGTGATGGGCGTTAGAGAATCTCAACGAAGATTCCTAGGTATAGGAGTCTCTGAGACATACTCTATGAATGCTCCTATTCATGCAGTACCATTCCTATAAGTAGCATTCACTAATAGAAGGGTTTAAGAAGAATATAGCTGGTCTACTGACCAGATCTGTTTCGTAGAATAGGACAGCATCCTGTATCTCTTCAGATTAGTACTTTCTACCAATTCAGAGAATACCAGAAAGATAGCTGCACATCTTCCTCAACCAGTTCCGCAGGCCGTTACAGTATGCCTTCATTTCCCACTTATGTACGGCGTTACTAATGGTTACAGTACATGAGCGTTCCGCTAATCGCTCGGGAAATAAATGCCATATTAACTGGATCTTTCCAGTTACGGCGGGGTCTATAAATCGACCCCACAGCGAGCATACCTTTTATGGAGGTCAGAGGGGATACTCCAATTTCCATACCTTCGAATGGAGGAATAATCGGCGTCACTTTTTTCTGATAACTCAGTGTAAGAGTTATGAAGGAGAACATCAGGATGCTGTTTGGGCCGACGGAATCATTCAATTGCAGGATTACCTATCCTCCCAGCATCGTACGAGATTCTCAGCTTTGAGAACTCCCGTTGGAGGTGTGTCCGGTTCTTCCTTTACGATGACGTTAGTCGGACAGTAGTCCCATGGCAGCCGAGTAACGTGTGGAGTGCAGCAAATTCTATCCATGGGCAGTCTCGCGGTTATTTTTTTATAGATAGGGATGCCGATATGGTTCAAGGAATCCTTGAGCACATAGTAAGATTTCATTAATTTGGGAACAAATATTGAGCATAAATAGTTTGAATTTGCAAACTGCGATCCACTACCTCTATTTCATTTTGACTTCATCACTTTCTCTTTCTCACTCTCTTCGACTATCTTTCGATTTCTACCTTTTAGAACCAACTCTCGCCATGTTATCTTGAGCTCTCCAGGTCTTGGAGACTAGGGCGGGGAAAATAACAAGATCTAAAAGAAAAGTTTTGTACGTTAAAATGAGTACAGCATATTTTTCTAAAGAAATATAATGACTCCAAGCATAGAAATCTCTAAGGTCTCCGTAGATTCCTTAACATATCTTGGAGGTTCCTTACTCCTAGGGAGGACATTCTCCAGCGCCTGCCTAAGCGATCTCCGCCCACAGAGATGAATAATCTGAGCCTACTGGAGAATCCGAGCATCAGGCAGTTTCAGCCTACTAATAATACTTAGTATAAATCAGGCTGGGCTTGGCAAAATCTAGACCCCACACCAAACAGCCAGCTGTGCGCGCAGAATACTTGAATATGAAATTGTGCTACCCATCGACGAAAGATCACACTGATAGGCAGAGAGATGCCTCTCCTGCATACGATTACTACGAAACACGAAAGCATTCGAATATTATTCATTGCGCTTCAAATCTTGGGACTGATACGACCCGTACATTCACGGCTACTATTTGACTGTTATCCCCTCAGCGAGTGAAATAGGACGTTCCTCGGCTGCCTGAACACAGATCTTAGGCACGGGCCACCTGGAACATTAATTAACTTTCCACTATACTAGCCCCTAGTTTTAACTAAGGGCTAACCTAAATCATTAACCTAATCTAGAGCTTCTTGGCGGTCCAATAGGGCTTCAAGCCATAAAGATTTTTAGCATCCACCCTAGGGGCCCAAACGCCGGTACTTACGAACACCAGCAGCCACCCGAATGTTTTAACTAGCCACTAAATCTTCTTCTAAATCACAGACTAATTCAGTGTACTCTAGGGGCTTCAACCTTCGAAGAATAAAGACTTAAGCTCTAAATTTTAATCCCTGTACTTCCGGATCCTAATAAACATATGAACATGTAAGCTACGTGTTCAGGCTGCCGCATCTCTTGATCAGGAACGTGCCATTTTATCTGCTGAGGGGGCATCATATGGTCTAAGCCTTGGGTTTAGGATCTTTTAAGGTATACCATATGTGTGGGGCATTGCGTGCTCCTATACTTCAGCATTGATAGGACAAAACTCCCGCGTTTGGTTTCAACGGCGTGGATTGGCAATTCGTTGTGGAGCACAAATAATCCTTTTGCATCTACATGCCGACTTAGAGCAGAGATTATATTTTAGGTCCGCAGTGCGGTTTAAGATGCAGTGGGGATTTGCAGGCATAGAAGATAAAATTCGAGATATCGCGTTTATGATGAGGATTGACGTGCTCTCTTTGAAAATCTTGTTCGAAAATGATAAGAATGCGACTCTGGGACTGATCGCCATGCAGTAGCAGTAGAGTGTACCTTTGAGACATTACGTCGCAGCACTAACACTGTCTGATACGATAATTCGGACAGGAGCCCCCCAGGTCCATCATGGCTTTTGATCGTGTGGCTCGGTTCTACCGATCATGCCTGTTCCAGATTATCATCGTGGGACTGGTCGCCTTTTGCGAACCTGGCATCTGGACTGCCCTCAACAACCTTGGAGCAGGAGGCAACGCTAGCGTAAGGCACCTTCTGAATGTTGAAATTCTGCGCAAATACCGCTGACATATTGTGCAGCCCTTCCTGAACAATGCTGCCAATGCCTTGACGTATGGACTGATGTCGGTGGGCTGCTTTCTTGCCGGCGGCGTCAGCAACAAGATCACTGCAAAATGGACCTTGTTTATCGGAGCTGCATTCTACACTCCTTATGCGGCTGGTCTATACTGCAACAATCGCTATGGTAACGAATGGTTTCTCTTGCTGGGGGCTGCTCTTTGTGGAATTGGAGCGTCTCTTCTATGGGCTAGTGAGGCTGCCATTGCGGTTGGATACCCGGAGGAGGAGAAAAGAGGACGGTAAGTTGAAATTCTCGATCATCTACCTGA
Source organism: Paecilomyces dactylethromorphus (assembly GCA_029606265.1). Taxonomy (NCBI): domain Eukaryota; kingdom Fungi; phylum Ascomycota; class Eurotiomycetes; order Eurotiales; family Thermoascaceae; genus Paecilomyces; species Paecilomyces dactylethromorphus. The sequence goes on along the minus strand of JAPVCE010000041.1, from coordinate 1,639,149 downwards.
TATTATTCGACTGACAATTATGTTAGGTACGTTGCAATCTGGATGGGCATCCGGCAGATGGGACCGCTCGTTGGTGGTGCGATATCTCTCGCCCTCAACATTAACGCGGCGCATGCTGGCAAGGTCACCTACACAACATACCTAGGACTTGTTGCCATCTCATCCCTTGGTGCTCCATTTGCATTGTTGCTGTCACAGCCACAGAATGTCATTAGAAGTAATGGCACCAAGATCCCTTATCTGAAGAAAACGAGCTTTACTATTGAGGCTCGCGCTATCTGGAAGCAACTTACGAATAAGTACATCATGCTGCTCATCCCGGTCTTTCTCGCAGGGCAGTTTGGTACAACATATCAAGGGAACTATTTGACAAGTATGGCTTCTCCAATCCTCCTTTGCTAATAATGAATGGCGTCGCTGACAGGGAAATTAGCGTACTTTACCGTTCGCTCCAGAGCCCTTGCGTCTTTTCTGACAGCTATAATTGGCGCCGCAGCAAATCTGACGACGGGCATACTACTGGATCTCAAGTATTTTTCTAGAGAGACCAGGCGCAAAGCTGTATACATATTCGTCCTTGTCTTTGTCACAGCATCTTGGATATGGATTGCTGTCACCCAAACGAAGCTCTCCCGCATGGCCGAACCACCTGCCTTCGATTTGGGCGATGGTCCATTCTTTAAATCGTCTTTCGCTGTCTATATGTTCTTCAAGTTCTTCTACGAGGTGCTGCAGACGTACATCTATTGGTTGATGGCCGAGATCAAGGGAGCGCAAGGAGACGGCGATATCGCAAGAACGACCGGCATCCTGAGATCGTGGGAGTCCATCGGTAGTACGATTGCTTACGCGGTCGGCGCAACTCACTGGCCCAACTTGAACCAGATGATACTGGGCTTTTCACTATGGGGTTTCACTATCCCATTCACAATTCTCGCGGTGTTCGGCAATTGGAATCAACCTAACACGCTTGATGAGGATGGAAATGCGGATAGCAGTAGTCTCGAGGCGCAGACAGTAGTTGTTAATCCCGATAGAAAGGACTAAGATGCCTTCTATTGTTTCAGGACCTCTTTGCCCTTAGGGAGTCCTGTAGGAGATCTCCCACACCTTCAGGGTACAAGTTAACTTTGCGCACAGCGGGGATTTAAATAGCTCATCTCTAGATAATTGAATAAATACCTATACCTTATACCGTATTTAACCACCTGGCGCACGTTCCTATCTCGGACTGCTAGATTATACAGTTCGGTGCTAGCTCAACTACGCTTAGGCGACCTCAGGCAGCAGCGACCCTCGTCCTAACTTCAAGGAGCTCGTCCCTAGTTAGCTGCCCAGGCAGATTAATGATCCATTTTATTTAATCCAATAAGATATAATTCAACTTCAATGGTTAGACTTATCGACCCTCTCCTCGCTCCTATTATTAGGTTTCTTTTTATCCAGGGCCGTCTCGCTGTTGAGTCCCCTCTGCTTCTTCAGCTAGCCCTGATTAGCTGACCTGAGGACTTCACCTTTTTATAATTGCCACAAGTATAGAATGCATGGGTGAGCGCTGTGTGAAGGAGATTAATAAGTAGTATGCAAAGGTTGTTGAGGCATTTCCGGATCCAGATGAAGGGGAAGAGGATTATGAAGGATGGATGAATTGCTCAGTTTATACATTGGTGAGGCTGTTGTCATCTATGGGTGAGGCGGTATGCATGGCACACTTTTTCGAATGTCTGGAGGATGGCGTTTATTGAGCGTGAGCTTTATGAGCTTGGTGTAACGAGAACCTCTGTTTATGGAAATCTCAGCTGTTAGAAAGCGTGCTAGATTCTTTTCTATACAACAATGTTCATCGAACAGCAATCCTATGGCAGGAGACTAGTGTGCGGAGTGCAGGCATGTCTCTAAACGAGAAACCTCGCGATTACTTTTTTAATGAACAGGGAGGTATGTGTGGTCCAGGCGGCCCTTGTGCACAT
>JAPVCE010000041.1:1622524-1637097 GCA_029606265.1 Paecilomyces dactylethromorphus | reverse complement strand
TTTTTTTTTTTTTTTTTTTGACTTAATCAGCTTTTTTTTTATTTCTCATTCCCCCTCCGTCTTACTCCCTTGCCCTATCTTTCAATTTCTGCCCCCTAGGATCAACTCTCTTCCCCTTGGGATGTCGTTTCTCAGCTAACTCCGGCGGCAGCTCTTGAATGACCTTCCCATTTTCAAACAGTATCCCCAACCCAGCCTTCCGTTCCACAGCTATATCAAAGAACTCAAGGGGGACCACTCTCTGCTTGGTACCTTCATCGTCTCCTCCTTCGCCTGTATCCATGCCCTCACTAAGAATGACGCCGTTCTCACTCCGCCAGAATGGGCAGCCAGCTGCTAAGGCCCTCTTCAAATCAATATAGATTAATACCTGAGCATCCCTCCGCATGCCTGATATCACTCCGTTCTGGAGGTCTCTCCCGTTGTCCAACAACTTCACTTTGCCATCTCGACCGTCCGGCATGATGGATTCGAGAGACGGCCCCGTTGCGAAGTGAACGTGGTTCCGACTCATACATCTGAGTCCACCGGAGGCTAATATCGCCGGCCATGCAGCGTGATATGTGCCATGCACAACTGTGTCTGGAAGGGACTTCGCGGTTTCGGGGGCATCATCAGATAGAGATAGACGTTCTAGGAATGAAGCAGCATCTACTGTCTTAATACTGTGGCCCTGGGTAGCGCGGATTAAGAAGTGAGATGGATTTGTGTCATCTACTGAAAGGGCGTGTGCGGTCGAGTTCTGTTGTTCCTCACTTGTGGACGGGGCGGACCCAAGAACGGCAGAATCTCTCTCAGATGCAGGTCCCTGGTGTCTTCCATCCGCAACAGACAGCTTTGTGGGTTCTGTGGTGGCTTCTTCTTTCGATGTGTCGGCCGAAGCGGAGGGGATGTGTAATAGTGCAAAGCGCTTCTTATCTGATGACTCGACAGCATGTAGGATCTCGGGAAAGGTGACTTTAAGGGACTTGATCTTCCTCCAGGCTAGCTGTTCATAGAATAATAATCAGATTAAAATGTACCTCCACCAAGATAGTAAAAACATTGAAGTACAGGGAAGCTGAGATGGTACGTACCACGTCCGCCACATTAGCGTAACCCTGTGAATTCATCTTCAACCCTTCTTTCTCTGCTGCATGTCGTAGGAGATAACTTAATGCTTTTGAGACAGCCACATCTCGCGATGGCTCACGTCTATCCTTGCGCGGTCGAGACATGAACAACCTTGTGATGGAATTGCGGCGTGATAAATTTGAGTGGACTGACTGCGCACTGTTGCACGGGAAGCCCTCGCAATACAATTGAGCTTCCCCAGAGTTGTAGATCTTATCTAAAAATCTAGAAGCTCTTTCCTAGATAGTGAGCTATGAAGTGGTCAATGGCAAAGTAGTATGACTGGGGAAGGAAAAAAAAAAAAGATCGGCAGTGTCTTGGAGTCAAGGATACGCTTTGTGAGTCGTTTCTCTAGGCAACAGTCTTTCCTAGCTATCCAACCATAGCATCTCTCGTAAACAAGGATTCCAGTAGCGCAATATTTGCCTGGTGGACTCGTAAATAAAGGCGCCGCGTCCTGCAGAATTTCCGCATATGCGGGGTTCCTTGGAGCTTTCTTTTAGATTTAATCAATGTGGGGGCGGAGGTTCCGCTTGACATCATCGCTCGCTTTCAGTAGCGTAGCCGCGAGAACGAAAAGATTTTGGCGTATAGTATACTTGAAATATGGTCTCAATAAGCTATATTCACTCTCTATAACTAGCTAAGCGCCCGTGTACCTGAAGACAAGAGTCTGAAATCCTAGTATGAGCGCCTCCCAGACATGACTGCTGCATCTAGCTCTCTTGTTTGCAGCAGCTGAAAAGTCAGTATATGCGTTTAACATAAGAAATTGACCGCTAAAAAAAACACAAATCTAAATATGATACAATGAAGACCCATGGGGTTTCTGGAATATGGGGGCGAATTTCAACCAGCAATAGCGGTGTTGGAATGCCTGCATCAAGGTGAATGAATCCCGGGTACCGCGAGCTTATAGGCCACGCAGGATAGATCTACTTGATAAGTCTGCAGCTTCAGGGAAGTCTCATGCCACGCCCCTCAAAACACCACTTTGCATCCTGGGGGGAGTAAGGCGAGAGGAAGAGGAAGTTTGGGGAATGGGTCGTGTGGAGTAGTAGAGAGCATGAAAAAGGTGTCACCAAAGCAGAGGAACAAGTGATAAAGCCATCTATAGAGCTGTAATCCTCCTTGAACTTGGCATGGTGGAACGAATAATATCCAGACAAACCTCAGTTTTCAGGCTATGTCGTATACTGCAGTAAACAGTTAGACTTCGGCATTCGCACGCCTCCAGTATAACATTCCGCATCCAGCACCAGGGAGATAGTCGATGAGGACAACAGCACTGTCTGATGTAGGTAGAAGTTCTTAGAACTTGTGGCCTAGAGTCTAAAGTCTATCTACCAAGATGTCATCGGTCGCAGATACAGTTGCATTCAGCAACAGGACAGATTTTATGTCGGGCGAACCAATCCCTGGCATGATGAGCATGGAAGCCATGGTTGCAGTTAATACAGAAGACAACAAATCTCCGCATGATGTCTTCTTCTGTATGTTTTTGGTCTCCTTGACCAGCATCAGCCGCGATACACGCCCTTGTCATCGGATCCGGGGAGCCCAACCACAAGGTGCAGACTCCGCAGCGTGGCATGTGGCGTCCGCATCTGGGACAAATTGTACCGGACAAAGCGCTTGAACCAAGTGGATTTCCTGTTGTGGGGTGCACAACCTCTCCACCAGCCTTGGAACCAGTCGATGTATTGTTCTGCGTCAGAGGCCGCGTACAGTAATTACAAGTCAAGCTGACTTGTTGCTGAGGTGGTGACACCAGCCTTCGACCATCCCAGGTGACAGCAAACTTCCGAGAACCGACATCAAACCTTGCTCGTTCGAGCTGCAACTTCCAGGAATTCATTTGCCAACGATAGGTCTCACACCATGCATTAAAGCGAGCCACTCTGGCCTCATCATCGATGAATCGCGGCACAGTATGGCTCATGGCAAGCACCGATGTCTGTACATCATTGAATTTGTTGATGTAAGACTGGAACAATTCCATGGCCGAATGCGTCAGTCCAGTGAGTACGATTCCTTCGATATCGCCTTGTCGGATTGCCTCCGTTGTAGCATTTCTCAAATACGAAGTGAGATCGTCGTCCGGAAGCCAACGTAAAGCAACCTCGACGCGATACTTCAGAGGCAGAGTAGTCTCCTGAATCACGGAGTTCCAGTCACCTTTGCTCACTAAAGCCAGGATAGCCCGAGCATAGGGATCTGTCAATTCTTTCGCGATCTCCGCACAAGTCTCCTCCCAATCGGAGTCAGTGTCTCCTTTCGCAGCACCGGCAATAGCCATAGCTAGCAGCTTATGGGCTTGTGTAGGCTCATTGTTGCGCAGTGCCAAATAAGCCAGTTTTGCCTCATCCTGAAAGACAGCGAGGGCTGCTGCTTTTGTATGCTGTCGTTCTGAAAGTAGTTGCTTCACAGTCTCCTCCAAGTCGCTCTCAGATTCCGCTGCGCCACAGATATGGAGGCATAATTGCCGATGCTCTACAAATTCTGTCTCGCAGCTTTTTCCTTCCGGAAGCTGCAGTTGGTGAGCAAGTTCCCTAATTGTTTCACCAATGTCGATTTCCTCGTTGGTAACTGGACTGACTTTTCGGCTATTGAGACTTGGACCTGAAGGGTTGTCAGCACAGACAATACATACCAATTGCCGGGAACATACCTAGATCATTGTTCCAGATACTATACACTCCGAGGTAATTCATGTCGATGCCATTTATGATCATCGAATCTCCGGATGAGTGCTCTCGGGAACCTTGTCACGTTAGTACATACAAAGCAAGCACCTGATCACGAGGACCTACGTTCTATCCAATCCCAAAAGTCCTGAAGGTCGCTGTCATCGGCCAAAATCTCCTTGTTCTTAGTACCGTCGAAAAGGTAGCCTTCCTTACATCGGAAGCGACGGACAGTCATTAATGTCAAAGCATCTCGTACTTCGAGAGGAGTTCCCAGTGTTCCGAGAGACAAGGAATGCTCTCGACTTTCACGACTTGAAAGAGGCTCAACACCATCCTTCTGGGAGGAACCATCTAACCCGTTAGATGCTGGTTGTTCAGCAGACCCGGGTAGCGCACGATGTCGGATACCTTTGACCACATCTGATATTTTCTTATTGGTTCCGGAATAAGGATATACAGTCTCGAAGTCCGCATTTCCGGATGAACCACCACGAACCAGAACTCCCTGAGATGAAAGACGGACCGGTGGGCATGGCGGCTGAAGAGTGGCGATTTCTACTTTCCCATTGCCGGCTAGGGTGATGGCACTTGGCTGATTTGAAGCGCTGATATTGAGGAAATCGAATGAAACCACCCTATCAGACTCACTGCAGCCACGAGTGGGGTGATTGTAAGGCGCCCGGATATCACGGACGTACTTCGTGTAGATCGGTTCCAGGTAGTCCCTAGAAGAGCCCTGACCGAGCGTCTGATCAAGATTCGCGCTTTGTCCTTCGGACATATATTCTTTCGCAATATCGTATGCTTTGAAGTGACCCTTATTGGAGAGGACACCTAAACAGCCCCTCCTTGTCCTGGAGAAGCGCATACTCCAGATCGTGCCATCCCGATCCAGCACATTTTTGAATTCCAGGGCAGGGCCTAACTGACTTGGTTCTGTGGCACCTGGTGCAGACGGGACCGAGACAAAACGCGATCCTGAACGACGATCCCAAACACAAATCGTGGGCTCGTTCGATGTATAGCAGGAAGCTATGTAGTTCTCATCCAGCCAATCAATCGCTAGATTGTGCACGCAACGCGTTGGAAACTGGAGTGATGGGTTCCCAATACCCTCTGCACTTTTGTCAGCATAATCGAAGCGCTTGGGGTAAAGAACTGCACTTACCTCTCAGATCGTAGATCCTGACAAACTGTCCCTTGACGCCGGTTACCAAAGTATCCGGCTGGTCTCGAAAGAACTTGATACTAGTGATTGGTTCTGAACTTGCGAGCTTCCGCAGTGGTTCTACAACCTGCCTGTTGACTCCTGTTCCTCTGGAGCTCACTGATAGTCGTTGGTTAACATCCCAGATGTTAAGACAGAAATCATTGCGAACTTTGTCCAGTCCTGCAGCCAGTAGTCCATGCGTGCTAAATGCAACCGCATTACAATACCGTTGGTTTCGGATAGGAAAAGACAGCGACTCCTGCGAATCACCAACCATTCGCAGAATGGTAGCATCCCCGGAAGATTGGCCGACGGCGACAAGGGACTCATCCGCGGGGGACCAATCGAAGGCGCGGAACGCAGGCACTTTCGAATGAGTAGACAACACTTCATAATCCAGGTTACGCCCGTCGAACTCCGTAACTCTGCATAGTCTGAACACTTTCCCTGCAACATCGACGTTCAGGAAGCGTTGCTCAGCCGTGGTGGACCACGGTGACCAGCGAATCGCGGTCTCCATCTCTGCGTGCCGTGGTCACCAATTTCACTGGTAGTTTTTGAGAAAAAAAGAATGGCCTAGCCACCAGATCCACCATCCATCTTTTCACGCGACAAAGGAGCGATGCTCGACGTCGTCTGAAACGCGGGGTGATTCCTGGATCAACTCATCTGATATCGCGCTGTTGCGTGGGAGTTCGACCTGTTATTCGTCCAACTATTGGTTCATTGACGCTCTTAGCCAAGACCGGCGCTCTGTTTCGGGCCGAGAAATGATCCGGACCAGATTTGTCCAGCCTATCGTCCTTATCCGAAACATTTATTTTCAATCAGAAAGAAGTTGCCTTGTGCTCAATAGCACCGTGACGGACGCACTTTGGGCAGAGATTCCAATTGCTCTCCTCTGTTCGACGATACATACTCACGGTCTCTACCAGGTAGCTTAGTCAGATTTACGGATATCGCAGCTTCAGTCGTCGATATTTGAGCTTTTGCAAGATCTTAAATCATGGCTTCTAAGCGTAAGGAGCGTGAACTGTCTGAAGATGCACCTCCAGCGAAGAAGTCACACTTGAATAGGACACATGGCGTTTCGAAGAAGGGGGTGCAAACTCCTAGGAATGACCGTGTCGTCCTTTCTGTCAACGAGCTCAAGAAGAGAATCCGCGATGTCAAACGGTTGCTTGGCAGGGTAGACTTGGCTCCAGAGGCAAGAATCACGCAGGAACGGGCCCTGATAGGGTATCAGAGAGACCTCGAGCAGGAGATGGCCAAGCGCAAACGGTCTGAGATGATTAAGAAGTATCATTTTGTTAGGTTTCTGGGTAGGTTCCCATATGGCTATCAAGATCTTATTGTTGTTGCAGTTGTGAATCCATTGACTAACGATAATTTCCAAACGAATTAGAAAGAAAGACCGCTACAAAGGAACTCAAGAAGCTCCAGCGACGCGAACGCGAGGTCTCGGAATCCGATTCCCCGACCAAAGAGGAAGATCTGAAACTGCTCGCCTCGCGGATCCACACCGCACGGGTCAACTTGAACTACACCATCTACTCTCCACTTACGGAGAAGTATATTTCCCTTTACCCGAACAAGACCCAGAAGAACAAGGACGGCAACGTTGCAAATGCGAGTAGACAAGAGGGTTCAGATTCTGATTTTCAACAAGACAACACGAAATCAAGGTCCGGCTCGCATCAGTCTCAAGATGAATATACTATCCAGACCAATGAGTCAGGAGAGAAACCACCACTGTGGTACGCGGTGGAGAAGTGCATGGTGGACAAAACGCTCGATCTTCTCCGCGAAGGAAAATTGAATATTGGGGCGGATGGAAATCAGAGGGTCACGGCGGCAGAGTCGACAGCTACAAACCCGTCTATTGCAAGCAAGAAGGGCAGCAAGGAAGAGAAGAAGAAGAGAGAAAAATCCAAGGCAGAAAAGAGCAAAGCGGCCTCCAGGACGACTTCTAGGCGCGATGAAGACATTGACGAGGACAGCGATGGTGGGTTCTTCGAGGAATGAAAGTGAGCTTTCACCTTGGAACCCTATTCCAAACCATGGTATGACCCGGAGTTTTCGTGGTCCATTTGACGGCCATAACCCGTACTGTCTGTCCTGACAAGCGGCGTACATAATAACATAGCGATCACAATCATATGATACCCAAGCTCCCACCGTGTATATTATACTGCATGCTATATCGATGCTGCTAGTCCCTTTTGTCACGAGTACTGCATCTTAAATGACAAGATGTCTGTGACATCTCATCCCATATGGAAGGTGACATCACAATCTTAACACTGCGATAGCCAGCGCCCAAACATTCTTGGAACCTGCTCTTACTCATTCTACCACCTAGATGTTAATTGGTCACTGTTACTTGTGGCACCGTTGCATTCATATGTAACTATCTGGAGCAGATATCTATCGGTCTCGGTATAAGGGTACCTGCCTGTTATGACCCTTTTTCCTACATCGTTATCGGAGACGTCCCCACCTCACCTTACGTATATCCCAATAAGGTAAGAGATAGAATTTATCCAGTGCATAATAACTAGACTCTCTGCCAAAATCAATTCTTCAGGAAAAGATCGACATGTCGGATAAGTATAGCGGGGAAAGCCGCCTTATCAATTTTACCGAGAAGCGGATAGTTAGATACCCTACCTGCCTGCCACGCGTGAACTAGATAAACTTAGCTATGACTAGCACCTCTCTCTAGAGCCGGAATTGAGAATATTAAAGTTAGGTAATTTTTTATCCCGTCTGCTTGTTTCCGATGTAACGTTAATACTACCTTGCAGTACTCTGGAGTACCTTCGCGCTTTCATGAAGGTCTTTAAGATCCATACGGAAATAAATTCTCCGGGTTCAGCGGTTAAAATGGCCTGTTTATATACAAGACAAAACCCCTCTTCGGCGGTGACATCGAATATTGGAAATACAAGGATATTTATCTGCTTGCATAAGAAATAAATGATTAATTGTCAAGGAAGAAACCTACTGTCACTGTAGCTTATCAATTGAATTCAAGAATGCGCTCCATATCCACCGCAGCCTCCCTATGGCTCCTCCTTCTACATCTCTGCACCGCAAGCTCTAATCTCTCATTACAGGCCACCGCATCACCACGTTTCAATTATACCAGCACATCATTCTACCTCGATGGCAAACCATACCAAATCATCGGTGGCCAAATGGACCCCCAACGCATCCCATACCAATACTGGAGACAACGCCTCAACAAAGCCCGCTCAATGGGTCTGAACACGATCTTCTCATACGTATATTGGAACCTCCTTGAGCCCAGCCAGGGTGAATGGACCGCCAGTACAGAGCCTGGAAATGACATCGCGAGCTATTTCCAGATTGCGAAAGAAGAGGGCCTGAATGTGGTCCTGAGACCGGGACCATATATTTGTGGAGAGAGGGAATGGGGTGGGTTCCCTGCATGGTTGAGTACGATTCCGGGGTTGGAGGTTAGGACAAATAACACACTATTCATGGGTTATGCGAAGAAGTATCTGGAGAAATTGATCGCGGAATTAAAGCCGCTTCAGGTTACGAGAGGGGGTCCCATTCTAATGGTCCAAGTTGAGAACGAGTATGGGTCCTATGGAGATAACCACAACTATACAGCTTCACTGCGTGACATTCTGCGAGAGAACCTCGATTCCGGTTCGATTTTATACACCAATGACGGGGGTGTCCAGTTCACCTTGGATGGAGGAAATGTCCCCGGTGTCCTCGCTGAGACTGATGGAGATCCATCATCGGGCTTCGAAGCTCGCAGTACATACATCACTGACTCGTCTGAATTGGGTCCTCTCCTAGATGGTGAATATTACACCTTGGCTCCGGATCAATGGGGTTCCAATGCCACGCACAACGATCCAAATGGAGACCGGTCAACCATCAATGGCTTCGTGAAAGATCTCGACTACGTCCTTGGTGGAAATAATTCTATCAGTCTATACATGTTCCACGGTGGGACGAATTTCGGATTCGGCAACGGCGGCATCTGGAGACCGGAGAACTATCTAGCTGCGTTTACGACGAGTTACGATTATGGTGCTCCACTAGATGAGAGCGGACGGACGACGCCTCTGTATTATACCCTGAGGGACGTGATCCAGAAGTACTCGCCTCACGGGAGCATTCCAGAGGTTGTACCCGATCTACCTCTATCGTCTGTTGCGGATTTCAAGCTTGAGCCCATTGCAGAACTGTTTGATGTCTTGCCAGATCCAACTCACAGCACGAATCCCGTCACAATGGAATCGCTAGGTCAAGCCTATGGCTTCATCCTATACGAAACAACATCTAACGGATCTTACACCGGTCTCCTCCAAACAGGCGATCGACCTCGAGACCGTGTCCTAGTATACATAAACGGCCAAAAACAAGGAGTTATCGATTCCATCTACGAATCACCCGCCAAATTCAACATCACACTCAAACAAGGAGACAAACTCCAACTCTTAGTCGAGAACCTCGGCCGAGTCGATTACTGGTCCCTTGAATCCGGTACGGCAAATGAACTCCTTCAACCGCACAAGGGCATCATCGGCGACGTCACCGTCGGAAGCACCATCCTGACAGGATGGGATATATATCCCCTCCCTCTAGACCCTCCTCCCATTAAGCAGTCAAAGAAGAGAAACACTCAATCGAGCACAAATACTACCACCAGCACATTAAAAACACCCATCTTCTACTCTGGCAAATTCCCCACCCCAACCAGTAATGCCACGGACGCAGTAACTGCGGCTATGGAACTGGATACGTTCCTATCTATTCCTAATGGAACCAAGGGCGTCGTGTGGGTGAACGGTTTCAATCTCGGTCGATATTGGATCATCGGACCGCAGCAATCTCTTTATCTTCCAGGTGTTATACTTAATAAAGATGAGGTGAATGAAGTATTGGTTTTGGAGCTAGAACCTGCAGATGATCAAGTGATGATTGGACGTGGATTGGCGGAGAGGGAATGGGCGAACTATCCGGATCCGGATGCTCCTTGATTGAGAGAGGAAGGTAGGAGGGAGGTGGAAATGTAAGGGGAATAATTTGTTTATGAAATTAAGTGAGTGGCATTGTAAATACATCAGAATGAGCTATGTCAGATATTCTTTTTCGTTGTTCCTCTCGCAAATAGTAATCCATTACTTATAGCCTTGAATTTATATCCACTAAATACCAATTTGTCCTCTCCCAGTGCCTACTGTCATTCTCTGGTAGATTCGATAGGAGCAGGGAGGAAAAAAGATTATATAGAAAAATGGAAGATATCATGATCTCCAATTTCGTATTTGAAATATATTCGAAATGACCTAGAGACCTATCGAGAAACACCTAACGTATAACTCCATCCAGAGTCTATGTAAGAAATGAAAAGTGAAGCAGACTGGTCTTGATGAAGTCGAGAACTCCTGCTCCGTCATGGTCTGCTAGTGGACGCTGTTCTGAGATGAAGAAGAAATCCATATGTTCCTATCCAAAATGAAAGTCCAGCTCTTGTTCATAGTTTACTAACGAAGGAAAAGTGGCGCGTCAATGAGGGTGCGCTTAGTTTATGAAACTTGAAAACTTGGAAATGCCATGTTGTCGCAAACATTGCTTCATTGAGAAGTCCATGGCGACATGTATCGACTTAAAGACCTGCTTTGGATCGTTTGTATCATGTGATGGCGTCACATCGTCAAAATATGCAAACTGCGAAGGACGCTGCGGTTCTCAAGCCTCTCACCTCCCACCTTTTTTTTAACCGATGCTCCGAGAAACAGCACGTATAACACCATGGGAAAGACTGTAGAGAAAAAGAGAAGAAATGGTCATATGGTCGCTGAAGAAAAAAAGCAGAGACGTACAAGATACTGAGAGAAGAACGAAATGGTCCAGCAACAGTAAGAAAGTAGTGAGGGGAAGGGAAAATGAGGTCCAGACTAGGAGTTGTGGGTCATCGAGAGGAATATTGTATCGAGTTCCGCTGTCATCTTACATCACAACACAGCCTCCGCTCCGCGCTCGTCGTCTGGCTCCACCGACAATGGGCCCGAAGCCTCCCATGCCAAGGATCTCTCCATCTCCTTCATCGGCATTGTATAGTCTTTCGACTTCGCGAGCTCGACGTCGTCGTCTCCTCGCTCCGGCACCGCCGGCACCGGCTTCCTCTGTGACCATCATGTAATCAGCCCACTTCCGGTCCAGCCTGCTTGCGGAGGTAAGATCACCCCGCAGGACCCGTTTGGTATGCTCATCGACGGTCATCTGCCAGCCATAGAAGCATTTCAGCTGGATGATCTCGTTGGGGAAGGTCTTAGGCGCCTGAGGAACAGACGTCGTGGAAATGGTGCAGGTGGCTGATGCGTTGGGGTCTGTCGCCTCGGTCACAGTGATCACAGCAGCAGTCGAGAGGTTCTTGCGAGAACGAGGTATGTAGCAGTTGCTCGAGAGTACCTCCCTTACACCGGCCCAAGTGACATTGGCGCAATCGAAAACTACTAGTCGCATGCCCACTTTGGGGGGCTTGCTACCGTAACCACGCCGACGCACTCGAGAACTAGCTTCCATAAGCGATAGATCCGAGATTCGAGTATTGTCCATATCAATTGATCGAATTTTCGGACAACTTTTGAGAAGCTGCAGCATTCCCGGATCTCCTAGGCTCTCACAATAGCTGACGTTCAGATGTTCAAAACATTGTGCACAAGGTGATTTGGCAATCTCAATCAAGGCGTGGTTTGACAGCTTGTCGAGGTCCTCGAGATCGAGATGGGTTAGCCGAGGAGTGGTGCGGACAATGTCAATGATCGAATCATCACCCAGCTCATAGCACTGCGAGAGCTGCAGACCTTCAAGGTCTGGAACATTGTGCGCGAGAGCTCTGACGCCGGCGTCAGTTAATCCTGTGCAATGATGAAGATCGAGATGCTTTAGTTTTCGGGGTGGGACTATCGGCCTCCCTGTCAAGACATCGATTTCCGGATCGACGCCTCGCACCAGAACCTTGAGGCTGTCATCTGTCACATCCGTCCGGGGCATAACGAGCCTCTCCAGATTGTTAGTCTCAAAGAGTCGCTGCATAAACTCTTCATCATCGAAACCACGGATTTCACCAGCACGAAGGTCCTTGAGCCGGGTACACGAATCCACAATTCTCTTCAGGCCTTTGGTATTGACATTGGTACACCAAGATACATTTAACGTTTCGAGAAAGGGACACGTTTGGGCGATGATCTTCATGGCAGAATTGCTGACCGCCGCAAGTCCCGAAAGGTTAATATGTTCAAGCCTTGTGTTGCGGAGAAGGAAATAATGGATAGACGTCTTGTCAATGCGGCATCCTTCGAGGGAGAAGTTGATCAAATTCCGACATGCGTTAGATATCTTCTCTCCATCGGTGGCCCACTTGTCCCGTAGCTGAATACAACCTCTCAGATTCAAGTCTCTAATGAATGGGCCACCTGAGATAAGAATCTTCACGAGAGAATCGCTGGGGATTCGGCTATAATATTCAGATGCATCAACACTTGTCCACAATTGACCGTCAAAACACATCTTATGCCATGTCTTAGATACGGTGGAGCATTGGACGATCTCCTGAGGTGTAAGGTACTGGAAGATCCTCATCTTGAGCTCGTCCGGCATGTCCGTCCAGAAATCGAATGGCCGTTTTTCAACGGGTTTCGTGACAGGTTTTGTGACAACCTGTGTAATAGGCTCTACCACGACAGGTTGTGCGATCAACTGCCCCATAGTCTCTTCGTAGACCTCCCTCTTATCACTCGCAGCCTGTACTCCTCGAGAGGTAGGTCGTACATCTGCCGGTAGAGGCACTGTCATAGACTGAGAGACATTGGGAGACGAGCCCGGCCCTACCAGACGAATTCGGATGTTGCCCTCTGAAGGTGTTGTAGCAGCCGCGGGCCGGACGTTTAGCCCGGGATAAAGCTGGGAGGAGCTGCCCAGACATGTCGCATAAGATGGTGAGCCTAGAGAGATGCAAGACATCGAAGCTTCTCCATCGCCGCGGTAGCCTGTTGAGGAAGATCGCGTCCGTCGGGCCAATGAGGGACTCGACGACATGCGCTGCAGGCTCTGCAAAAATCTCCTACGGCCCTTCAGCTTCGGGGGTTGCTCCAGTGGGATTTGCTCTGTCGATGATGTTGGGCTAGCCGGGGACGCCAGCCCCGGGCTCTGTACAATCTCGTCCATAATTCCCGAAGCCATGGTATGATGTGCAAACGATTGAGAGCAGAGACGCCTTCCGAAGGTAAGCGAGAGATATTCCGCCGGAAGTCTCTATAATGATCGCGAGGACGGAAGGAGGTTTAAGAAAACCCGAGCAATAACCGCTATCAGGTCGGATAGACACTGATATCGTAGTGGATGCGGAGTCGCTGCGGAGTCGCAATCCCGGGAGGTGTACCTCAGACAATCATCGCTGCCAGGGATTGTGTGGAACGAGATCGATAAGCCGCTTTGGCACTTGATCACCGATGGAAGGGAATGAGAGACACGATCAGTCCAGCTAGAGGAAGAGCGTCGAAAAGACCGGAGAGGCTGGCGGCGACGTGCGTACGACGTGAGCGGGGATACGGCTTGTGAGCGAGTCTTGCGGCCAGCTCGGGTTGTTTAGCCAGGGTCGGGAAGCGTAGAACCACGGGTCCAGTCAGGACAAGCCGGGAATCGGGTAGAAGGCGGGGAGAGATAGATGGGCAAAGTTGATGGGCAGCTGAGGACGTCAGTTGCTCATCATCCCGTGTGGACGAACGAGTGAGAAGGAGTGTGAGAGCGGGTGAACGATACGCGCGTGCCGGCTTCAGTGATAAAGAAAGAGAGAGAGAGAGAAAAAAAGGAGGATGGGATGGATGGGATCAGATAGACTTTAGGGTTCAGATAGACTCGAACACAGGGGAGAAGGTCGAGACACCAGCCAGAAGACCGGAGGAAAGACAAAAACGGTCTGCGCTTGTCAGCCGACGCTGATTGCTGATTGCTGCTTGCTGCCCAGTGCGTTGGAGGAGTCTATTCTAGTGTGGATGCCACCATGAAGCTAGAAAGAAGACAGCCAGAAGCGATCCAAAGAGGACTCCTTCTCTGGTCCCTCACCATGAGCCACACTCACCTGGGCCAATTCCACGACAGGGGAAAAGACAAAAGCGTACTTGATCGGTCAAGAACACCGCGCCAGGCAGCTACAAAAGCAAAGTAGAACACGGGTCCACCGGATGGAGAATGCAAGAAACAAAAAGACCCCATCGGGGGCCATTCGCTCCTCCTCTCGTTGGACAATGATCTATCCAACGAAGCGACAAACGCTTCTTTCTTTTGCCATCCGGGATGTTTCATTTTTTTGCCCGTCAATTCCCACTGGCATCTCACCCCGCTGCTCACTTATCGGATAACTTATCGATTAACGATAGATAACTCGCCCATCGCCCACATGGCGCGTCCGCCCGCCCGCCTAAACACGTCTTAGACCAGACCAACTAGAAAACGCTTAAGCCGGCTTTGCCTCCGAGTGACTTCCGGTGCCACGAGACTCGCGAGGA
>JAPVCE010000041.1:1588260-1622461 GCA_029606265.1 Paecilomyces dactylethromorphus | reverse complement strand
CGACAGTACACACCACACTACTCTACGAAACTCAAGTAGTCCGCTTGTCACTTTCTATTGTACACTACTCGAGATAACGGAACTGATAAAAAAAAAAAGGGGCACGCGAGCGCAACGCCTGAAGGTGTCATACGGAACGTCGTTATCGGCGGCTTAGCATAGTGGCTTGGTCCTGCATTATTCCAGGCCAACAAGGCGGTCAGGCGCAACATTCGTCAACCTTGATGGCTTTGACTGAATGAAAAACTGGTCCAAACGGATGCTTTAACACAATCGAGGTCGAGACTAAGCCAAACAACACACTGACAGGGGCGGAGTGGTCGCTTCTTAGCTTGGGGGAAGGGATGATCGTCGACAAGACGGTCCTCACTTTTTTGAGTTGCTCTAATGCTGTTGACTTAAACCTAATCCGCCCGGCCCGCCAGGATAAGAGCGAGAAGCCCGTCTTTAGACTTCGGACGGACTTTCAAGTACCAGTATGGTGTACTCTAGAATGATTAGTAGTAGAAGCTCAATTTAACATTAAAACAATGCTCTTTGTACTTCAACCCTGGGGTTAACCTTCTGGAAAAAAATATCCCTCATCATAGAACTGATTGGCGGTAAAACCACCTATCCGCCACCGCACTGGGTCCATTGTCCATTCACCTCTCTCTCTCCACTTCGCGGTTAAACCGAAACCCACGGTGTACAGCCACCGCCCACATCCTCCCAAGAGATGGGAAATGCATACGAAAGCTCCGGATAATGGGCATATTATTGGCTCTGATGGCGTGTTCGCCTCACAGCGCCCATGAACATGACTTGTCCGCAAAGAACTCCGTAGTCCACACATGCTTTGCATAATAATGGGTCTGAGAGCTGAGAGCCGAGTGTAAGAGTATCGAGTGGAGTAGTATTTTTACTCTGCTGCAGTTCGGTCTGTTTGTCTTAGTCAACACTGCACAGCCCTTATTTAAGCTGAAAATTATCCATCGCTAAATACTCTTAATCCTGGGCCCCCCGCATAAGAGCTTATGTCAGAAATTTCGCCAAGGATCCCGACTGCGGAATATCGACCGATAGGGAGTAAATATTAATAGCAGACATTCCGAGTCGGTTCCGTGTTGCCCGATGCTTACTCACGTATTTCTCTACCGGGAGAATGAAGAGACATAGACCTGAATAATCATTCTGCTTGTCATCACGCGAGATGAGAGGATGGATTGAGTCGATGAACACATGGGACGGATGAAATTACGCGAGGACCCTAGATAATGACGATTGTGCTGGATGACCCGATCGTCATTCACGTTCGTGACTGAGTGAGAGTAGATATGCAATGCAAGTTTTTTATTCGACGTAGATTTGTATGCTTCACAGTTTGCGCAATATTGCAATTTTATAGGTCAAGACTCAGCATGTCCACATGTCAAGTGACTACTTGTAGCCTTCCCGAACAGATCAAAAAAAAAGGATGGGAAAACCAAGGGGTATCTTGCCTCCTCACTTTATCCAGTAAAAAGCTAGCACCAGACTGTCGAATTGCTGCCGTATATTCTTCCTTCACCAAATCTGCCCTGCTCAGTTCAAGTCTTTCCCCCATAAATGCCCGATATGGTACACAGTCTGCTCTACATTCACCAGCATCTATGTCCATCAGCTAACGGCAGCTATCCATCATTCCAACCAATCACTTATAGCATTATTGATCGCCCTGTGAATCCATATTGAAGATCCCTCAGTGCTCATCTTCCGAACGCCTCTAGATCTCAGTGGGATCGATAGAGAGTAATTAGGAGAAAAAGAAAGGCCAGAAACTGAGATAAACGTATTATGCTCTGTGGTAATGTTTGATAGAGCGGAGAAGAGGAGTAAAATAAGAACGGAATAAATCTGACATAAGAAATCGCTAAAGGATAGATCATAACACGTGCATGCCTCTATACCTTCCATTCCGTAGCAATGAGCTTTTTTCCTAGACGAAAGAAAATTGGCGCATCGTAGATGCGAGGCGAGACGGGATCTTGTGCTCTCTTTCCCGAATCTCTCTACCTCGAAGAGGTCCGTTCATAACAGCGTTTCTTCACTGGATTGCTTGATTTGTGGAGCTCTCAAAAAGGCCGTTGATCATAACAGTTCATCAAACATGGGCGCCGAGCTGCAATTGGCATAAACCGCACCCTCCGCCAATTGTACCTCAGCTATTCCTCATCCACGGATGTTCCATCACTTCTGAGATGGTGAGACGATTGTCGACATCGCGGTCCAGCATCTTTCGGATTAGATCGATACAGTCCTCTGAGAAGGGGACGAAAGGCACCCGAAGAGGATGATCGAGAATCTCGTCGATGTTGTAGAATGGATTCTCCTTGTAGACAATAGTGTAGAGGAGAATTCCAAGAGCCCAGACGTCCTGTTCCTTACCCCGGTAAGACTTGCCTTGGAGGACTTCGGGAGCAGCGTAATCTGTCTTGTTGTTAGCCAAAAACTCAGAAGAGAAAAAATTTAAAAGACTAACCTATTGTCCCGACAAAGACATCAAATGGGCCGTTCTTGATATATGCTGCACTTCCAAAATCGATGAGCTTAATCCGCCCCTCGCCATCAAGAACTACGTTCTCATCCTTGATGTCACGGTGCACAACCAAAGCCTTCGTATGAAGGTGGTGGATAGCATCAACAACCTGTCGAAAGATGTTCCTACACTCGCCTTCATCCATATTGGCCCGCAGCTCGATGTAATCGAACAGGTCCATTCCAGGAAGACCGTGCGGCTTCATCTCAATATAGTAGTTGATCTCATCTTCGAAAAACCCTTCCATCTCCACGATGTTTGGATGCCTGAGACCGTCTCGACGGAGATAATCGAGGACGTGAATCTCCAAGGGCACAGTACCTAGACGACGATCACGCGTCCATGTATCGACGAGAATCCTCTTCTTTGTGACATATTTCAAGATGACTTTTTTATTTGGATTTTTCTTGAGACGGGCCAACTTCACCTGGCCGTAAGCACCTTGGCCCATTTCTTCCAAGATTACGTAGTCATTGATCGTCCTCTTGGCTGGCATCTCTGTTGTCGAAGACGATGCTACCTCAGAAACTTGTTGTCCGGGCTTGTCTGTAAGTGGCTCAGATGCGGCTTCGTTCAGTTGCTGACTCAAAAGTGACAAAGGTTGCTGGTTATTCCCAGGGGCAGTCTTCACTTCAGTTGATGTAGGAGCAGGAGCTTCTGATGATCGTCCTGGCGACGGTTGTGGCGGGGGTGTTGCGCTCTCAGATGTTACCACGCTGGGAGACATTGCACCTGATGGAGCAGCAGAGTGTATTTGTCGGGAGTAGGTGATCCATAATGCGTACACAACTTCAGTCACAGCCGTCGGCTCGCCATCGCTATCATCCGTCTGATTACCTTCTCCCGCAGCCTTCTCTCGTTTATTAGAGAAAACCGTCTCACTCTTAACAACACGCATCTGAATGTCTACAGACATTATGGAACCATCACGGTGTCTAGCGGCAATACCAGTTGGTTGTAGGAATATCGTCGCGGCATTAGCCTTCCCTTCTCGAAGAAGGGAAAGAGCTCTTGCCCGTCGAAAGCTGTGCTCTGGAATCACAATGCCATCAACAAGAGGGATTTTGTCTTCTTCAGTCAAGACACGCAAAAGGTCATCAAAGTGCGGGATCAACTGGGTGACGCGAAGTCCCTCAGGTCTTGCTTGGCCAAATAAAGCAGACGAGAAAACCGAATTTATACTGATTATGTGCAGTGTGGTCGACGACAGCACCATCATTCCAGCAACGTGAGGGAAGCTGGAGATCCGCAAATGTCGTGCGCCTTCGGCCTTGGAAACTGTAGCAGGAATATTGCTTCCGGCAGGTGTGCGAGCGGTGAAATGTTTAAGCTCGGCGATCCGAGAAGCACCAACCTCTGACGTATCCTCGATACAGTCCTTAGGCAATCGTGGAAGGAGCTCTGTGATTGGAGTACCGGGCTTGACAGTTTTAAGGCCCCAGATCTTGTCCATGTCACCATGGGCATCCACAACATGTCCCTTTTCGTCGTAACGAAGATACACAACATCTTCTGTGATCTCTTCGAGGACCCAGATCAACCCACCACGCTTCTCCATAACCCAAAGACTGGCGGAACCCTTCTCTCCGTCTCGTTTTTGGATCGGAACCACATCACCACACAATAAGACTCCACGGGATTTACTAGATGAGTGATTTGGTTTCCTTGGATTCCGGGTGCTCGAACCGAATCCGTCATCAGTTTGCGCCCTTCTGGATGCTTTTTCACGTGAAGATGGTTTGCTGAGAAGTTGTGCTGTAACACCGTTTCCCATCCCAGACAGTTTAGAATTCACAGCATTGACTCGGGACTTGTTCTGGGATCTAGCGGTTGCGTCAGTGCTTGGATCTCGCAATTTCGACTCCAGCCAGTCTCTGCGCTCCTCCTGCACTACCTCGAGAATGCTCAGTTTGCGTACTTCCGCCTGTGTCACGCCAAACACAAGACAGGCCAGGTCATTAGCGGCCAAAATAGTCCATGGAGCTTTTGATTCCGTTCTAAACACGGCCTGCGCAACTGGTGTCCATTTGCTGCTGTGGCTATGCACCGGAAAGCCTGAGATACCTAATCCAATTGCCGAGCTCACAGGAGAGAATGCCTCCGTGGCATTGTATGGTTGCGCTAGTGTCTCCATTAGCTTGCTCTGAAGGGAAGCAGAGCTCAGATCCGTGTATGTACGTTTTAAGCTTACGCGCCTGGATGAGGGTGCCGATTTCATCTCTCTCTTCTGGTTATTTATTTGGTCATCCGGGACTGGGCTGAGGAAGCGAGCATTCTCCATGACCGCGGCATAACTATCATCTCGAGGTGAAAACTCCGCGTCTCGGGCTGCTTGATTCCGGTCATAGAATGCTTTTTCAAAGACATTGCTGTTGTCCACATCCGCTGGTCCAGTGAGAGGTCCACGACCCAGTCCAGCGGAACGACCTTGATCTTCCAGAATGTTTGCCTTTGATAAAAGGTCCACCATACTTTGGACCTCCGGATCCCCACTTGCGCGAGCCTGCGCATAAACAATTCCGGAATTGCTGGCATGCCAGCCAAATCGGTCCTTCATGAAATCAATGGATCTCTTCAAGATGTTCTGTCTGCTGTGCAATAGCTCCTCTGACTGTTGGGCAAATGAGAAGGAATGCAATGATTCTGATGGGAAACGATGGAGGTCCTCCAGAGCAGGGGTACTCTGCCCAGGAGAAAAGTACGTTGAGAGAGCCCTAGAGGATATACCAGAACGCGGAGATGGGCACAGCGAGTGAGGAAGAAGCGACGTGGTGGATGTGTTTGGTAGAGTAAGTACTCGGGATAGAGGTTGTTGACGGATACGATCCAGTCCTGAAGGTCCCATTCCATGTTCATTCTCGAGCAAGGGGGATCTGTGGTAATGTATCAATTGTCAGCCGTATATCACGACTAATTAGATATCGGTCTGCCGCTGGCCTATTTACCGACCTTGGTATACGATCGGTCTCGGAGAGAGAACTATCCCCTGATAACCTCATCAAGGAGCTCCGGTCATCTGTGGTATATACTGACAGATTCCCTGCACTCATCGATTTCGAGATCCATGGCGCAGATTCTGGTGAGGTCGAGAGGGGACCCACGGGCGATGACAGAGGACTTGGCTCTTCTGCTTCCGTACAGAGGTTAGCAATGATCTGGGGTGAATCATGAATCCGACAAACGCCTGCATGGTGAGACGTCAGATGGCTGATGCCCATCACCACCATCGAGATGCACTACAGATCTTATCTCCGAAGGGATGGGTAATATGCGGGTGAATATGTTGTATAGATATCCAAATTCAGTCCAAGTCATATTATACCCCTTCCATTCCGGTAGACGTCTGCTGCTCTTTTTTCTGGACAGTCTGCATCATCTAGCGGGATAGTCGGGTTGGGTCTAACGATCGAAGACGGGCCCGCTGCCCGAGATTCAACCATAACAAACATAAAGAGAATCATTCGACTAACCATCGTCATTATATGAAGACCCTGGCATCCTCAACAATTGCAAGAGCCGAGAGCAAGCAGAGGACAACCGGATATGCTGAGCTCGGAATGGAGGCTGCTATGGGCTAAGGTAGTGAGAGTTTCGTAAAGCTACATCAGACGACGTAGGTCGACCACGTTCCCAAGAAAAGCTCGTCGGTTGGATCTGTATTTCGTCCGCCTCCGTTCCTTCTATACTACCAGACGTGCGGCCAAAGCCCCGATCGCCGTGACCGGTCACTTGTCCTGCTGTTCCGTCACTGGACCGTCAATGAGGTCAAGATACAGGAACCAAGCGGGCGGCTGCCTCGATCAGTCTGAGGTACAATGCCTTGCATAGGGTCCTATGACATGTGCGCCGGTCGCTTGGGTGTCAGACTGTTTTGCCTCCGCGGGGGGGCGCCGACCGTCAGCCCAGGCGGGGAAGAGCCAGCAGGTCCGTTTTGAGGGAGGCGGATGGAGGGAGGATGGGAGGATGGTCAGAGATCGAAGGTTGAAGGCGGTTTACGGCAGATGAGGGGAAGTATAGGGATGGTATGCACCAAGGAGATCGACGATGTCTTCGGGTCAACAACAGTGGTGATGTAATTCGGGCGATACAAACCTCTGCGAGGGGGCCGACTTGTCCCTTGCCGTGCAAGGACTAGAGAGGGAAAGGGACGGCAGGGGAACAATCGGTGGTCGCTTAGAAGCTCAAGTTGTTCTGGATGTTCTTGGTTTTTTGCCCGACCGGGCCGTTGGCTCTTTTCTCCTGTGGCGGGGAGCAGGATCGTTTCAAGGTGTGGTGGCTGTCGAAAGTTAACTAAGTCTCAAAGAGGAGGCAGAACGGACGGCCGACAACGCTATGGGAAAAAAAGCGAGCCGCGACTCACCAACTATGGGTTTTACAGCAACGCCTCGATGCTGACGAGGTAATATTAATACAGACTGTATTTCCATTGAAGTCTCTCGCCAAGATACTTGTCTGTGATCGAACCAGATGCAAAACACAACTATTAACTACTATCACGCGGATCATTTCTGCTGTGAGCCCAGCCCGTACTCGTACTGTCTTTCCTGACACAGGAAAGTACGTAGCTACCAGTGGCTGTTGTTTGGAACTACCCACAACTACGCGTCGCATACAATAAAGTAGAACCATCGCATATCTCGCCGCTCCGCTATCCTGGCATTTAGAATTTTTTGCCTTTCGGATATCCGATATCACCAAATCGGAATTCGGATGGAAATCTCGGAGATCGGACATGGATTTTCTCCCAATAGTCCTTCCATCTCAAATACCGTATAGTATACGAAGGACTCGGAGACGCGTGGATACCCTACTTGGCTGATCCGATCCGATCCAACCGATGGATGAAAATTTCCAACCATGGTAGAAATCACAAAGGGATTATATTTTTTTTTTTTTTCAGACTCTCCACTCTCGGTTTTTTATGCATACATATCTATACGAATCGGATCTTCTCCAGGGATCGAAATTGTCCTTATTTTGGATGCTGCTGCGTTAATGACGGTATTAAAGCCCCCTTGCTTAGGGAGGCATCACGTGGCTTACGCAGAGCCGTTCACTCGTCGTTAACTTTGAACCTTGTTCGATAACTATGTTTCAAGCGCTGTTTAAATGTTACGGATGGTATCTAACTTACGTTCCATGAAATCATATATTATTCGATAACTCGCGAGCATTTTATCTATCCCTAGGATCAGGTTTCATTATTAAGAACAAATTTCTTATTATCCTCACAAATCTCTCACGTTCCTGTGTGGTGAAATGAGATCTTCGTTATCTGCACACGAAGAGCTAGCAGACCTGGAAAGTAGAGCTATTCATGTGACTCTGAAACCGGTACAAAACATCCCTTCTGGTCTTTCAGAATCCAGTCATACTCGTCATGGCATGAGCTACTGAAACATCCGCCTGGAAGATATAGAATCCGAGCCCGTAGGAGACTGATATGCTGCACTCTATTAAGACAAAAAGAACTTAGCTTAGAACTCAGGTAAAACACATTTAAAAAGCTTAGCACTGCACTACCCCAGCTCATCTGAAAGATGAGTTTCAGAATTCGGAAATAGAATCTCACTGTCGAGCCTAAAGTGTGAGTCTGCATGAACAGTCATCCAAAATCGGCTAATTGGACATCTGGAAATCGTATATTGTCCTGAGGACATTTCCTCAACATATATCTAGGTTTGATATATTTGCCCGGTCTTAGTTAGAAGCATCGAGTTATAGAAATTGATATTCTATTACTATGTTGGTATGGATCAACGCGTCATCGTGTCTGCCGGAGAACTTCCAGAAGCTTTCCAGAAACATGCTACACCTCTCATAAGACGCTGGCTGTTTAGAAAATGTAAGACCATCATTAAAATGCCTCAATGGTTCAAATACCGAACATATACATTACAATCCAGACACAATCTTGAAGTTGCTGTGTAATAATCCTCCTCTCAGAGTTTGGACTCAGAGCTATTGAAGTTGCTATATTGAACAACGATGGATTTTTTAATGATAATAAATAATACTCTGTAGACATTCTTTTTGTAACCACAGATCCAAGTAGACAACATTGTGATCTGGTCAGGTGATACACACAACTGACCGTTACCAGAATGACTGGTTTCCTTGTGACCTACTACTTGTCTAGGTAGTAAATCTCGTGCATTCTTATCGCTTAGATGACATGTCTATCTCACCTACTCAGCCAGCCATGCTTGACGATCCGTGCAGCTAGTAAAAAGCGGTAAGGGGTTAAATACTCAACCGGGGAAAAAAATGACAACCCGAAATGAATGAATAATGCCGGAGAATTTCCGGCGATTTGCAGAGTTGCACATGTATTCTGTGCATGTGCAAGCTCGTGCAGGTTTTCTTGGCCAGGGTTATTTCCCTATTAGCCGAGATGTCATGGCTTCGAAACAAAATCCGCGACATACATATTACTACTCTGCCTTTCGATGACTACTTTCCATATCAAGAAAGACCATATCAACTTCAATAAAACGGGTTGTCACTTGTCCGTGGGTAATTTAAGATGTCTTCTTTTGGGTATGCTTAATGTATTTGCACCGTCGTATGGGCAAATATGCATATCCTAATGGCATTCGATGGATCTGCAGTGCATATATGTCGTACGGTAGCTTCATTATAGTACTATTCTCAAGTGGTAAGCGGAGAATGGTGTTCGTATTCTTCGTGCATATCAAGATGTCAGAATGCATTTTCGCCTATCTGACCAATGATTAAGAGGGGACCAGTATGAACATCACACGCTCTAAGGGGAACAGACAGTCGGAAATGCAATAGCAAGTCTATTACTATTATGTTATTATGATAGCGCCTCTTAGATACCGGTGCTCCTTTCATCTTCAGCCATCAGCTCCGCGAAGACTATTCAACACCATACCATCATCATCTGCGGTAGCGATCCGTTTCCGACCATCTTCACCTCTTGCATCTCCAAAGAGAGAGTTCTGTCTGGTCTTGCTGTCGCCGTGCCGGCTCTGTTCCGGAGGAGCCGACGCAGAACTTACAAAGCTAGAGCGATGTCGTTTATCGCCAAGCATCCAAGAGAATTCCGAATCCACTAGAGCTTGTCGCGGTGCTGGACGAACTGGTACTGGCTGTAATGGCCGGGGATTTGGGGTGGTACTTGTGTTACTTGCTGCGATTCCACCACTCTGCAACGCCGTGGGTGTAATTGGGGACATGCTGGTACTCTGCACATCAGGGGGAACTGCGCCTTGCTTTACACGCTCCTCCACTTTCTTCTGAGCACTCGCTTCATGTGGCCTATCAGTGGGTGTTATTGCTTTCGACGAGTCCTCAAGACATAATTGGACAGAGCGGATCTTATCCAGAGCCTGGCTGAATGCCTCCCGGGCGGCAGTATCGGGGGATTGATCTGCTTCTTCGGTCTGCGGCTTCTGCGACTGGAGAACATGGAGCGCTTCCCCTAGCATTCGTGAAAGCCTCTTGTTACGATCTTCCAGAACTTGGATTCTCTTATTGAGATCTACCACGTGAGAACTTCTGACCTGTGGCGGGCTCTGTGAGCCAGACGGGCTCTCCCAAGGCCTCGAGGTAGGCGAAGTCGCATTGGACTGAATCGTTTGTATGTTTCTTCTAGCCTCGTTCATTGCTCCCCTGACGACCTTTGCTACACCCCACGCTTCCGTTCGACGTTGAATGCCCTGCGAGACATCCTGGAAGATTGTCTCGATGCTTTTTTGGCTACTCCTGGCAGGAGATCTGCCCGGGGAGCTGCTCTCACTGATGCTCCTAGAATCTGTACGAAGCGATACCTGCCTTGCTGGCATAGGTCTCGTTTGCAGAGGCCGCCTCATGTTCTCAAGAGGTCTGCGCGAATATTTAGATATTAGAAAAGCCCCTCTCTCAGCCGTCAAATTTTGTTCTAGATATAGTGCATCCTGGACGAATGTCCAGGGTGGATGTGGTTGCGGAGAAGGGTAATGGAGCAGTAGAGACAAAGCCATCGGATAGTCAGCTTCCAAGACTAGTATTCAAGAGTCAACCGATGCACAATTTGCATAATCTGATGGAAACTTACGTTGCCAGCGAACTCGCAGAAGCATTGCAACACATATTAGATCGATTAGTTCTGTGTGCAGGCCTTCTGCAAAAATGAAGTCCCAGAGTGCTAGGACATCGTCGAAAGGAAATTCCCGACCGAATAACAAGCGTATCCAACGTCTTCAATACGATCAGCGATGCTTATGTGGTAGTGACTCTTTACTTACGTGAGGAAAATCTGTGGAAGGATCTCGATGGCATATAAGTGCTCAGCAAGTTCTTCATCAGCTACCATTAGGAGACCTTGGTGGATGTACTGGCAGCGGCCGACGATGGGAGCAACCTCTATTTGACCAGCCTCAGAGCGTTGTTCGCCAGGTTCATAGTAGATCCTAGTCACTTGCATGATAGCACAGAACAGGGTAAAAGAATCATGCTCGACAAATGTTTCATCAAGCAACTGAAGCATTAAATCATTGCCAGATTGATCGTAATCCACACTTTGGAGCGATTTCTTCTCGATGGCATCCCGTTCAACTACCCATAGGACAGGTGCCAACAATTCATGCATACCCTGTCGGTATCCAAGATCAGGGTTGAGCTTGGTATATATGAATAATATATCCAGCATCTTTGCCTTTGTTGAAGGCTCCCGGAAGAAATAATTGTCCTGCAAGCATCTTTCCACATCTTGATATATCTCTGCTCTTATCGCTTCATCACGTCGAAGGGACTGCCATGGGGACTTTGGGGAACAATAAAGGTCAGATGTCCGAATATCAAGACGCCACGGCAGCGGACTGAGAGTAGCATACCTCCTCGTCCTCCGCTAGTGGGTCAGCAGTCGATGGTAGGTCGTCTGGATGCTCGATATACTTCAGGAAGTGGTCTCGTAGTGCGGAGTACGCATTCCGGGAGTCGGATATCTTCGCTGACCATTCTGATAGATCGAGGTCATTGTAGAGTAGAAATGCCTTAGAGCTCGTCAGCAATTAGCTACCAATCTCTTATGCCAATCAATATTGACCTTCCAATAGACTGATCTCAAGCTATCGTCGTAGTTACTGCCATTGTCTTCGGACTTCAGGGCGCGCCTTAGGTCGGAGGGTCTGCTGATGTTTTGGAAGACCGCATTCCATCTCTTCCTAGGAAAAAGAAAAGAAAAAGGATGAGCTCATGTGTCTCTCATGGATATTTTGAAACCAACCTTGACTCTTCGACGGTTCTCATGGCATCCCAGCTGGCCAGTTGTGAGGGCGGGACGGATTTGGCGTGGTTGAATGCGCTGAGGAGCTCTGGGGAGCATGAGTTACGATAATCGCGGGAAGCCTTAGGTTGCTGGCTGCCATCTGACAGCCACCTGCAGTGACTTGAAAGCCAGAAATTCCGTCAAGCTAGTCTCTACTCGCCATTGACCTACATTTTCAACTATTGATAGCTACAACTCAATGGATATACAAACCTCTTGTTTGACATAGGTAGCTGGCGTCCTTCTTATGATCAATTGACATTTGTCAATAAGCGAAAACCGTATTTTATGGTAATCCTGACTCCACCACTGCTTTGTCAAAACGTAAAAAAAAGGAAGCCAGCATCAGCACACAAAAGCATTAACCTAGTTCCTAATACTAGTTCTATATTTCTAAAAGACATAGGCTCTTATCCAGGTTTTAAAGCATTAAACGATCTGTAGACTCGGGTGTACAAGGGCATCCTTCCTAGGGAAATAGACGTAGAATCACGTGAGTCAAGTGTGACAGAAGTACTAGCACTAAAAATCCAACACTCTTCTGGTCTAATGATACAACGAAAAGGGCCCTTGATTGCGCGATTTTTGGACGGAACAGTGAAATTATTGACAGCTCACTACTCCGTAACCGGATCCCATCTGACGAGTCAGACTCACCGTAACGCCCATTTGCAGGTATGCCGCGGGGGACATCCCGCTGGGCCGGTCGGCCCCCGTCGGAAATACATGCGTCCGTGACCGACTGATAGCGCGATCTGACAGCATCGCGGGGCCAGAAAAACTCTGTCTCTCCCCCTCTTCTTCTTCTCTTTCTTCTTTAACACTCTCCTTTTCCTCATATTTGACTTCCCTTTTTCTTGGAGTCAAATATTTCTACCAATTTTATCTTCATTTCTTATCACATCGAGCCACAATGGTTCAGTCTTCAGTTCTGGGATTCCCCCGTATGGGAGTCCTGAGAGACCTCAAGAAGGCCACCGAGGCTTACTGGGCTGAGAAGATCTCTCAGAGTGATCTCCTGGCCGAGGGAAAGAGACTCCGAGCTGCCCACTGGAAGATCCAGAAAGATGCCGGTGTCGACATCATCCCCTCCAATGACTTTTCCTTCTACGACCAGGTTCTCGACCACATCCACCTGTTCGGTGCAGTGCCTGAGCGTTACACCGCTCAGAAGCTCAACTCTCTCGATGAGTACTTTGCCATGGCTCGTGGTCACCAGAAGGGAGGTGTCGATGTTCCGTCCCTGGAGATGGTGAAATGGTTTGACAGCAACTACCATTACACCAAGCCTACTCTTCAGGACGGCCAGACTTTCTCCCTTGCGAAGGATCCTAAGCCCGTCCGAGAGTTCCTCGAGGCCAAGGAAGCTGGAATTCACACCAGACCCGTCATTCTGGGACCTGTGTCATTCTTGGCCCTTGGAAAGGCTGACCGTGGTTCCACCGTCGATCCGATCTCCCTGATTAACAAGCTTGTTCCCGTCTATGTCGAGCTTCTCAAGGCTCTCAAGGCTGCCGGAGCTGACACTGTTCAAATCGACGAGCCGGTTCTCGTCTTCGATTTGAGACCCGAGGTTAAGGCCGCTTTCAAGCCTGCTTACGAGGCCATTGGATCTCTCGGTGCTGCCGCACCTGAGATCATCATTGCCACCTACTTTGGAGACATTGTTCACAACATTGAAGTTCTCCCTGCTTTCTCTAACCTCAAGGGTCTCCACATTGACCTGGTTCGCAACCCTGAGCAACTCGAGCCAGTTATCAAGCACCTTGGCCCTAAGCAGGTTCTGTCTGCTGGTGTCGTTGACGGACGTAACATCTGGAAGAATGACTTCAAGGCCTCTCTTGAGATTCTCAACACGGCCATCAAGGCTCTCGGAAAGGAGCGCGTCATTGTCGCTACCTCTAGCTCTCTCCTCCACGTCCCCCATACCCTCACCAGTGAGAAGAAGCTTCCGGAAGAAGTCTACCAGTGGTTCTCGTTTGCTGTCGAGAAGACCCGTGAAGTTGCAATCCTTGCTAAGGCTGTTACCGAGGGTCCCGCCTCCGTCCAGTCCGAGCTTGACGCCAACGCTGCTGCTATCAAGTCTCGTGCTGAGTCTAAGCGTACCAATGACCCCAAGGTTAAGGAACGCCAGAGTCAGGTCACTCCTGCCATGCACAACCGCAAGTCTCCATTCGATACCCGCTACGCTCAGCAGAAGAAGCATCTCAACCTTCCTCTCTTCCCTACCACCACGATTGGTTCCTTCCCCCAGACTCAGGAGATCCGAGTCCAGAGAAACAAGTTCACCAAGGGCGAGATCACCGAGGACCAATACGATGCGTTCATTCGTAGCGAGATCGACAACTGCGTCCAGATCCAGGACGAGCTTGGTCTTGACGTCTACGTCCACGGTGAGCCTGAACGTAACGACATGGTGCAATATTTCGGAGAGAGACTCACAGGTTATGTTTTCACGACGCACGCCTGGGTTCAATCCTATGGATCTCGTTGTGTCCGTCCCCCGATCATTGTGGGCGATATCTCCCGTCCTGCTCCCATGACTATCAAGGAGAGCAAGTACGCTGCCTCGGTCTCCAAGAAGCCTATGAAGGGTATGCTTACCGGACCTATCACTTGCCTTCGGTGGTCCTTCCCTCGTGTCGATGTCCACCAGTCTGTTCAGGCTCAGCAGCTCGCTCTTGCCCTCCGCGATGAGGTCGTTGACCTTGAGAAGAATGGCATCTACGTCATTCAGGTCGACGAGCCAGCCCTTCGTGAGGGTCTCCCTCTTCGCTCTGGCAAGGAGCGTGATGCCTACCTGAAGTGGGCTGTGGACAGCTTCAAGCTCTCGACTGCTGGTGTTGAGGATTCTACTCAGATCCACTCTCACTTCTGCTACTCGGAGTTCCAGGACTTCTTCCACGCTATTGCTGCCCTTGATGCTGATGTTCTGTCTATCGAGAACTCCAAGTCCGATGCCAAGCTCCTTAAGGTCTTCATTGATGAGGCCTATCCTCGCCACATCGGACCTGGTGTCTACGATATCCACACCCCTCGTATCCCATCGGAAGAGGAAATCAAGCAGCGCATCTCCGAGATGCTGCAGTACCTCAAGCCGGAGCAGCTGTGGATCAACCCTGACTGCGGTTTGAAGACCAGAACCTGGGCTCAGGTCAAGCCTGCCCTGGCCAACATGGTCGGCGCTGCCAAGTATTTCCGTGAGCAGTACAAGGCTTAAATGTGCCTTTGTAAACTTACGTAGAGAACTTTCCTTATTCAGTTCCATTTTTTTTTTCTTTCTTTCTTCAACAGGCTTTCAACACATTATGATGATGAGATGATGATGATACCCCAAAATAGGCGCCATTCTCAACGCGGCGTTTCTTCGGGCATGGAGATGATAGCGATATTTGCTTCAACAATTTGCAATTGGGTGGTTCAGTATAGGCGTTCAACATGTCTGAGACTGGGATTTCTTCAACAAGAGATTCAAGTCTTGAGTCAGCATAAAAGCAGGCTTTATGTTATTGAGATGTATTGAGTGGCGTCAAGAAATAGACATTTGTAATGATCCAGGGCACAGAAACCGCATGGACGGTACAGAGCCTGGACGATATCAATCATACAAATTTCCCTCGGGAATTGTTATTCTTATTTATTTATTCCCTCCATTATTCTTCCCTTTAAGCTTTTCATATTTAATCCGGAACACATGTTAACGCCTAGTCACGCAAAGCCAAAGACTCCCATGAGCAGACGCACCTAATGCATTGTACCCGACATGTGTAACGATCCTAATGAAAGACGCTTAGCCACTGTTTTAATATCAGGACGTCACATAGAAGGCTACTTAGAAAGAGGAGAAACATGGAATTTTTGAATTCCGTAGATGTCGAAGGGTCCGTATGGTTTGCCGTAGTCTTGATCACCAAGTCCCAGAGTCTGGACCGAGCGCCGCCGCCATCATCCGGGTCGCCTACCGGCACAGCTGCGACTACTGCTACTCGACTGGCAAGTACCGGCCTGCTTGCAAAAGCTATATATCTTCAACAAGCCTATACTCGACCACATCTATTGCATTTGAAGGGAAATCTCCTGTTAGAGACAGAGAGACAATTGCTATAACCTAGAAGCCCTCAGGGAGAGTGTGATGCTCCAATGACAGCAGTCGTCAGGATATGAACACCCAAACTTGGCGCTTGATATAGAAACTGCACTATATAGTGCTCTAGAAAAGCATTTGTCTTCATTTTATCATCAGCGGGCTTTAATCGTTCGGTATTTCTGCCCATAATGTCAGCAGACTTGTTAGCTGAATTCGGGTCGGCCTCGGCTTCAAAGCCTTCCCAAAATACTTCGAGCCAGTCACAACATCAGTTTCAGACCAGTTCTCTCATTCCTGATCTCGATTTTTTCGGGGATTCTACAACACATCATGTCAGCAGTGGGCCGAAGCCTGCTAATCATGGTTCAGTTGGGGGACCAGGACACCAAACTGTCCAACCTCATATCTCAAGCCCACCTTTAAACGAGAACATTTGGCGTCATGATAGTAGTGGTGCTGATGTTTTATTTGATGCAACTACTGAAACTGCACCCGCTGCTGCTGATGATGATGATGACTGGGGAGAATTTGAAACGCCAGAAGCCGCTCCTGGCGAAGAGGAAGATATTTTTGCATCAAAGGTGGACTTCACTCCAAAGGTGACTTCTACCCCGAAAGTGTCCGCTGCCCCGGAAGTGTCTTCTACTGCCAAAGTGTTTTCTCCGAAAGTGTCTTCTACTGCCAAAGTGTTTTCTACCCCGAAAGTGGCTTCTACTGCCAAAACATTTTCTACCCCGAAAGTGGCTTCTACTGCCAAAACGTTCTCTACCCCGAAAGTGACCTCTGCCCCAAAAGTGGCCTCCACACCAAAAGTGTCTGTTACTCCAAAAGCAGCCGTTCAAAGTGTATCAGTAGGCTCCAACTCAACTACCAAAGGTGTCTCTGCGGCTTCTTCTGGTGTCGACAATTTGATGGACCTACTGTCAATTGAAGATAAGTGCCCATCTATCGAAACGAGACAACCTTCTGCAAGTATAAAAAGCGAAATTCCTGCATCAATAAATCATCAAAGTCCTCAAAGAAAAGATCCTAATACTCTGCAAACACCTATCGCAGAGGACAAGCAAGATTCCTTTGATGAATGGGGAGACTTCGTGGATGCAGATGATGGGAAGCCCAGCAATGAGAAACCCAGCAATGTGAAACCGAGCAATGTGAAGCCTAGCATCCAAGAACAAAAATCTAATATGCAAGTTAAGAACCAAAATACCAATAAGCAGGGTTCAAAAAACAAGCCAAAACCCTCTCTCCCTACAGCAACGAGTTTCAACAGCACAAGTACTCCTCAGACCAGCGAGGCATCTGAATCTCAGGTTCGTCCGACCAATGTACCTCCACCCTCTGTGTTACTACAGCTATTTCCTCCGCTATTCGAACGTCTGCAGGAGGATGCTGCTGCGGCAAAGAAGGATGACAGCCAAACCGCTTTTTCTCTCTACTTGGTCCTGAACCTTGCTTGCACGTTGAAGGTGGCTTCAAGGATCATTGTCGGTCGCACTCTAAGATGGAAGAGGGACTTCATATTGAGTCAGAGCACTAAGATCGGCCCAGCTCGTTCTGGAAAACAAGGCGGGATGAAGCTCAGCACTGTCAGCAAAAGTGAGAATGTTAAAGAAGAACAGGAAGCTGTTGAAGTATTAGATGCCTGGCGTCGACGCGCTGCGTTGTTCAACTCCCTACTCATGTCGTCCGGAGAACGTGTAATTCCAGTGGTAGCAGTGCATGCTCCAGTGCAGACTGTGAAAGGGGCCTTGAAGGCACCACACGCTTGTTTCCTGTGTGGATTGAAAAGAGACGAACGGTTACCAAAAATCGATGATAACGCTCAAGATAGTTTTGGAGAGTGGTGGGTAGAATACTGGGGACACACTGATTGCAAACAATTCTGGGAAGAGCACTCCAAGTCTTTACATCAACGTTGACCCTGGCTGCTCTTTCATAATCTCTTCCTACGAATAGGGAAATTAGAAACTCGTTTGGAATGGTATTTTCCAAGATAACCCGCAATTCCAATACTACCAACCGTTGCGACAGTCAATATATTGTCAACTATTCTGGATTCGCACCGCTTTCCAATATTTTTCAGTGTCAGTAATACCCTGGATCAGACTCAACATTAGCCCTCAATAAATGCTTCTGATAGAAAATGATATGTCTGAGAGCAGCAAAGGTAAGAGAACCTGCTGGGTCTAAACGGTACTTAATTTCTCCAGACAAAAAGCTTGGGAGATTAGACCAAGAATGGTTATATGAGTAAGCATAAATGATACAGTATTAACCCTTATTTCCCGAACTTCAAATTGATTGCAAGGTCTACGGTATTTATACGAGCACCTCACCATAGGTACCTTGCTAGAATTATCCAACGCAACAGGGTGACGTCGACTAACTATAAATAGCAACAGAAATTGCCAGAATATTCTACGCACTTTACGATTAATCTGTAGGTTTTGAAAAATTTCGTATCCCTCTCTCGCATATGATGACTGGAAATAGGTTCTA
This sequence comes from Paecilomyces dactylethromorphus, assembly GCA_029606265.1. Classification (NCBI taxonomy): domain Eukaryota; kingdom Fungi; phylum Ascomycota; class Eurotiomycetes; order Eurotiales; family Thermoascaceae; genus Paecilomyces; species Paecilomyces dactylethromorphus. Next base: position 1,604,041 of record JAPVCE010000041.1, on the reverse strand, counting down.
GGCGGTCTTGTGTATTGGCTAAATTCTGGGAGACGTAGAGACTCCTCCCTTGCCACAAATCCTTGTGAGGCTAGAGCGGCATATCCGCGGAGGATGGCGCCGGATAAGGAGCGATAGGGCGGTTACTGATAAGCAGGCACAACTTGGGTGTAATTCGATAGCCGGCCTCCAGATAGGCATGGATGCTACGTAGGGCGATCCAGTGCTCATCATCTGCACCCCTAGTATATCTCCAGCAAATCTAACCTTTTCTCTTTTTTTTTTCTACCTAGTGTACGGTGTTTCATCCACGCGATAGTCCGAAATCTGTCTTAGTCCCGCGTGGGCCAAAGCTTCCCATGGGGTCCCAGCTGCACCAAGGTTAAGCGTGACACCGCCCGGCGGCGCTTCTTCTAACCTGGCAGTGCAGTCACCCGATACTCTAACATCACTCCTGCTCTTTCATCCCTACGAAGATCCTAGATTCTGAGTCAGAGGCCTCATTTGGAGTGACAGGGTGGTGAGCCCGTCAATCCAGATAGGTACTTGCCCTTGTATCTCACGAACCACCGCCTCCAACAGACTACCTAAGGCGCAGGTGCCACCTTTCAGGCTCCATCTCACTTACTGCAGCTGTCCTTCAGGAAGGGACTCGGCAAGAAGGTGCTGTTATCTAAGTTTTATACGGTACTAAGGCATTCCCAGCTGAAAGTAACGTCATTTCGAGACGTTATTACGGCTGAAACTGGGGCCTTTTAAGTCACCATCTTCCCAGCAAAGCGGACGGCTGCCAGAAACCAGATTCCCCCGCGCGGCACGACTCTCGACCGCCACTCTTCAACCAACACAACTTCTCAAAAAAGCAATTTTACAGAGCTTACTCACCTCTCTTTCACTCCCGTACACTAGTTCCTGGAATTCACACAACAACTTGGAGAAAGGCACCTGCGAACTATCATAGTAAGCCTTCGAAGACCGACGACACATCACCAAGAAATACGAGCAGGAATAGTATATAGTGAAAGGAATCGTCATCATGGGTCTCGCGTACAACGTTTATCTTACTTCCAATAAGATTTTTGGGTGCAAGCACTGCAAAACGCACCTCGCTGATTACAATGATATCATTAGCCGGGTAAGTAGGCCTTAAATATATGATGGATAGCTGGTTCTTATGTTTCATGGAGCCTCAGCTGATTACCCTTGAATGTCTAGAATTTCCGCGGTCAACATGGAAAAGCATATCTATTTAACACGGTAGTCAATATTACCCAAGCCGAAGCCGTCGAACGCAGTATGACAACCGGTCGACATGTTGTCCGAGATATCGCTTGCAGGCAGTGCAAAGAAACAGTAGGATGGAAGTATGATAAGGCATATGAAGCCAGTGAGAAGTATAAGGAAGGGAAATTTATTCTAGAAGAGGAACTACTCTGCGTGGTGTGCTAAGAGCCTGGCTACGCCAGAAGAACTTATTAAAGCGCTCCCAAGATCCTTGACTGGAATGGACCCTCGTTGGCTCTCAGGATGATATATGATTCAGCCCCCCGATCAGACCCTCTGGAAGGCGCAACGACTTGATTCATTTTCGGCAGCGGTACGGACAATGGCGTTGAGGAGAACTTGCACCTTCTCAGAATATTCGGAGTTGACCGGAAGACTTGGAGAACTGAGATTTGGCATGATTTGATATTTTAGCTTGGGGAAATTCTGAAATTCTCACATTATCATGGATGATTTACATTGGCCAATCATTGCATTTTTCATGCTGTTCCATATTGGGATTATAGATTTTAGCAACTTCTCAGGAATCTAAAATTTTCAGTTCATCGTATGTCGAATGACGCTTATCACTACCTGGGATACTTGTAGCACGAGACCGCAATAGACATTGTGAAGTTCAATATCAATACCCCCTGACGAGCATAATATGCGGCCCGGGCCGGATAAATAGAGCAATGATAATAGTCCTGTTACCAGGAGCTAGCCATTTGTTAAGTCAGAACAAGTTGTTCCTGAAAATGAATTCTCCAATATTAATTAATTGAAGCATGGTTCCTGAATTGACCGACTTCTTCCGACTTTATCCGCCTAATCATGATACCCGTCGGTGAGGGCGCTCACTCATTCGGGCTTAGAAGCAGTGCACTGCCCCTCCCCCGCACTTTTTCATCAACCCCTCCCAAGCATGACGTTTCGATTCGATCGTTTGTCGGTTATGAGAGGTAGACGCGCATGCAAGGATGGATTGAAGCCTTTTTCTCATACGACTTCTGCATTTGATAACCCCCCTGGCCGGATTGCTTACGTTCTCTCGGGGTCATACTAGTAGTTACTAGGAGGCAATTCCGAGAAGGAATAATCTCGGACCGGAAGGATCCCAAAAACGGGATCACACAACAGGGAAACATGAGTCCCCGCTTTCGGAGTTTCCATTCTCTTGTACTGTTGGTTAATCTATCGGACGAAAATGGACTGGGTACGTGTTAACGGGCTGGTCCATTGTGATGTTCGGAATGAAATGCGAAGTGGCCCGGTTTGCAGTTCGGAGGCAATGCCGGAGGGCTGAGTTCCAACGATGTGTTATGGAATGCTATCCACGTGGTAAATGATGATGTGTGCGTGAAATGGATTTTTCGGGGCATTCTGTGTTGTACCACGATGGAAAGATTGCCCATGTAGGAATCTTCCCTAGATGCTTAGGCTATGCCTCCCAACAGACAAGGATCTCCTTCCCCAGCTGTGTATAGAAATTCTAATCCATCTCTTCTTGGAACACATCCCTACCAGAGTCCCGTATCCCCGCTTTGGATCCGGAGTAAGATTTAAAACTTTGTACAGCATCCACAAAACGCCGGACTCCTGTAGATCGGCCTTTTTCACGAATTGCCTTGCTGTATCCAGGTAAAGAAGCTCGAGTTCCAGAGCCGAGGGGAGCAACCCCGCTTCCCGTAACTCCGCAGACCCGTTCCACTGGGATATAAAGATCGCATGAGATAATGCAACTGGGGGCTTTTTTTGCTTGGGACGATTGTCATTTTGTCTTCCATCGCTTTCCCTTAGGATCTCTTGTGAGACGTTCAACAAGACGTTAAACTCTGGTCTTTCGGCTCAGCGTACTCGCGAATTCCTCAAGACCGCCTCCGCTGTAGGTCGCGTGGCCAAAGTAGTTTTCGTGGCTGATATTAGAGGGTCTTCAAAAAATAAGTTTCCGAGGACATAGTTGATTCTTGAAGACAACAAGAACAGAGCTGTGTGACAGGTCGGAAAAATGGCGATTAAAGATACAATGAAAGCTGTCGTGTTTCACGGCCCCAAAAAAGTCGCCATTGAAGAGCGGCCAATTCCCAAAATTCAGGAGCCCACAGATATTATTGTCAAGGTGTCATACACCGCGCTGTGTGGCAGGTAAGCAAACTTCTGTCCCGTGTTCAGGTGGCTTGAAAAATTCAGCTGGCATCCGCAAAATTATCGCTGTAGATTATTGCATCTTTACTGACTGAGATTCAGTGAGCTCCATGTATTCCGCGGTCATCAGAAATCGGCCCCAGGGTTCATTATGGGCCACGAGTTTACCGGTACTGTGGTTGACACTGGTAGCGAAGTGAAGACAGTGAAGAAAGGAGATAGGATTGTGACTCCGTTCACGGTATCTTGGTATGTTATTATGAATTGTGGTTGATACGGAGTAAACTAGAGAGCTGCCGGTTGAAGATGCGGGGATTTAAGCTAGTGGGGATCACAGCTCCTTGAGGACCTTGGTTGCTAATATCTGCTCATTGAAAACCATAGCGGGGAATGTTATTACTGCAAGCACGGCTTTTCCTCTCGATGCGCGAAATGTCTTCTATTTGGTTGCCCTCTGCTGGACGGAGGTCAGGCGGAATATGTGAGTTACTTGGAACTAATCATATCATGGTTCGTGTTGCATCGAACGAATATTGATCAAATTTCCCACAGGCTAGGATCCCTCTTGCTGATGGAACTGTCATGAAAGCCCCCGAGGGCATTGACGAAAAGGCCCTTGTTCTCATGGCCGATATCTTCCCAACTGGGTACTTCGCCGCAGCGAACGCTTTTAAGGAATTCAAGAAGGAGGAGCTAGCCGATTTGACAGTGGTCCTCATTGGATGCGGACCAGTTGGTCTCTGTGCACTGATCAATGCGCTCGAGTACAAACCTAAGCATATACTCGCTGTCGACTCCGTGCCTTCGAGACTAGAACTTGCCAAGTCTCTTGGTGCAGAACCGTGGAATTTCCAGACAGATAGAGCAGGACTTGATAAGCGTGTGAAGGACTTGACAGAAGGAAGAGGTGCGGATGTTGTCATCGAAGTCGTGGGACTGAGCCCGGCGTTGAGGACGGCCTTCGACTTGCTTCGACCCTGGGGAACGATCAGCAGTGTGGGAGTGCACAATGCAGAGGTGAGTATGTTCTGCACAAGACCTAGGACCGATCACTAAAGATTTCAGATTCCCTGGAGCGGAAACGAGGCCTATGGTAAGAACCTGAAGCTGCAGATGGGCCGATGTCCCGTCAGATCCATCTTCCCTCAGGCGTTGGATATGCTGAAGAAGAATCAGCACAAGCTGGGGTAAGTAAACGGTGAATCTGTGTGCTTCATTTCGCTGACGTGTATAACCAGATTCATGGCGGACAAGATCATGCCCCTCAGCGAGGCTGTGGAGGGATACGATCTCTTTGATAATATGAAGGCACAGAAGGTGATCTTCGAGGCGGAGAAATAGCATCACTTCCTCGCCCTCTGAAACACTTCTTTGTACAGATTTACCAGGGCTTGCCTGCACATCTGTTGAGAAGTTTATAATAGCAATCCTCGGCTTATTTATGTGAACTATGTGAGGCTGTATAATACCAACCGTCATTGTGCATAGGTAGTAGGGCTTGACCAGATCTTACCATGAAAATATGAATATCATTTATCTTAACAGGATATCTAGTCGCGCTGAATGATCGACTATTTTTGGACACAGATCCCGCTAGAGGTTTCCGTACCGTATAGAAATTTGTCACTAAGATTTCAGTCCCATGGCCTCTATTTGATCATGATGCATTATTATGAACAGCAACATGATGCACTGCCAATCTTGCAAGATGATTTGAGGGGCCCGAACGGACCAGCACTGCTTAACAGGGATAAGCGGTTGAAACATGGATCTACACCAACGCCAGCCAGAAGCAGAAGAACAAAGCGGGGTTACTTCAAATTGCTTGGCTATTTTGGCGGGTGATGCCCTCGTCTCGCTTGCACACGGCGGGTAGAGCGTGGAAAGCGTGTCTGGGGAACAAAAGAGTGTGGCGGGAAGAAAGCAGTTTAGCTAGGCTTTGGAGGTAGATGAACAAAATGTAGAGCCATGTAATGAAAAGGGAATAGTTATACTGGATATTGATTCCAAACGACAAACGATTCAAGTAGTGTGTTATTTAATAGAGCTATGGAGAGAAATAGAGACTAGCATTCGCGGCTACTGATAGAAGATGAAACATGCAACAGTGAAGAGCACCGCAGCTGTTCCTTCTTCGCGCTCACGCCTCACCTCCTCCGCCTTCCTCCCACCAAACAAGTGCCTCATCTTCTCCATCTTCCTCCTCCTCCACCTTCTCCTCATCCCTCAACTCCTCCTACCACCCACATCCCTCTTCAACCACGCTTCTTCTATCCTCATCCTCTTCATCCTAACCTCTCCTCCTCTTCCTCCCTCAACAACCCTACTTCCCCTCCGACTCTTCCCCGAAACACCCCCCCGTCGTCATCCTCCGCCCGCCACTTCTCCGATCCTCCGTCGAACAAACAACTATCTCCTGCCTCCTTTACCTCTTCTCTTGTGCTGGTGGGTCTATATAATTCACGTCCTGTCGGCTGTGCCAAAGCTTGCGTCACTGCGGTGTTTAGCGGCGGAAGATCACATTGGCATACTGTCGATAAGCAAATGCGCGTCTCGAAGCCGTAGAAGCTGACGTTGTTCCACTGCAGTCCCGACAAACATCTCACAGCAGACACTGATCACCCCCTCTACCGGAATTATACGCTCTACCGTTCATCCAAACCTATATATTTCCGATAACCTGTTGTCATTTTTTTCGAACAATGGCTACCACCGAGACCAACGAGGCCCCCGCCGTCGTGGATGAGACGCTTAACGATTCTTTCAACCGTGTCAATCTGGGTCAGCAGGCAGACCTGGAAGGCGCTCCTAAAACCGATGAGGAATACGCTCAGTCGATGCTAACTCTGCGCGCTATCGTGTCCTCAAAGGAAGCGGGAGTTATTATCGGTAAGGCTGGTAAAAATGTCGCGGATCTGCGCGAGGAGACTGGTGTCAAAGCTGGAGTGAGCAAGGTCGTGCCGGGTGTTCATGATCGAGTTTTGACAGTTACCGGTCCCTTGCAAGGCGCCGCGAAAGCTTATGCGATCGTGGCCAAGGGCCTTCTTGAAGGTGCCCCCCAGCTGGGCATGGGTGGCATCGTTGCAAACAATGGGACTCACCGTAAGTGGCCCTCCATTCGCTACTCCACTTAGGTATCTACATACGGTTCTTGAACCGTTCAGAATATTTTCGCACGTTATGTACTATTGTCCTTGGTATGTGAACTGATTCGGGTGTAGCTGTTCGCCTTCTCATCTCTCATAATCAGATGGGAACCATCATTGGACGCCAGGGTCTAAAGATCAAGCATATCCAGGATGTATCCGGGGTACGCATGGTCGCACAGAAAGAAATGCTGCCTCAGTCAACTGAGCGAATTGTTGAGGTCCAAGGAACTCCAGAAGGTATCGAGAAGGCCGTCTGGGAAATCGGAAAGTGCCTGATCGATGACTGGGAACGGGGAGCTGGTACCGTCCTTTACAATCCTGCCGTCCGTGCATCTACTGGTGCTGGAACACTCAACGGTCTTGGAGGATCGAGCCTTGGTGGCTACGGTCGTCCCTACAATCGCACCGGCAATGGTGCCGATTTCAGCGACCAGGCTGGTGGCTACAGCAGGCGCTCCAACTCGGACGCAGCCAATCGCGGCATTCCTCTTGTCACAGAAGACGGAGAGGAACTTCAGACCCAGAATATCAGCATTCCTTCTGACATGGTCGGATGCATCATCGGACGCGGCGGGAGCAAGATCAGCGAAATCCGGCGGAGCTCTGGCGCCCGCATTTCCATCGCCAAGGCTCCCCACGACGAAACTGGTGAACGCATGTTCACCATCATGGGCAGTGCCCAGGCGAATGAGAAGGCCTTGTATCTCTTGTATGAGAATCTCGAGGCTGAGAAGATGCGCCGTAGCCAGCAGCCGCAGGAGTGAGAAATCTCTTTCGTGGCAATTGGTGCTTCTATATAAATAGCATCTCGTCACGCTTCACGGTCTAATGCCCTGCGTTCTGGGCTCGTGTCCATCAGAAGCAATCCATGGCTTTGTTGTGACAATTACCGGCTGTTTTCTTCAAAAAGTGATTCCCATTTCTAATCATTATTTTATTGTGATCACACGATGTCTTGATATTCTAGACGAGGTTCTCGCTCGACGCGACTGTCCACGACTTTACGATACCACCACGGTCTCTATGGCCTTCCGGTAATCCTACATCATCGGACTCCGGTTTGCAAGACATGCCTGGCCACGTCCCCGGAGTCTGGGCTTCGGGCCGTCTCAGGCTTGTCCCTTTCCGACCCTCTACGGCTTTTCGCTCTTCGACCCGTCTCTTCCTTCTTTCCGCCACCTTTCCCTTAATCATCGACTTTGTCAACAATGCGTCTGAGCATCCGACGCTCTAAGAAAATTCACCGCTGTCCCCAGTCTCCCTTCTATTCCTTTGTCCATGAACGCTCACCGGTCCTTGAATTTCTCCTGTTCCTCCTGTCTCATCCAAGCTCTACCTATCTTCTCCACACTTATTCTCTGAATGTCCTTCCGCTACCCTGCACCTCATGTTCGCCAAATATAGTCTCCACCGACACATCCCTAACCCCTTTCTCTCCATATCACTCGTCTTTCTCCATGCCATTCGACATGGGTTGCTCAGGAATGTTCTCTCCTGCCAGGATAGTCAGAAGCAGACAGACCATTGTGAAAGATGGCGCCATCTGAGATGATGTGGAATGGGATTGAATGGTAGACAAATATGATATGACCCATAATCAATAATAGACGCAGAGCCATATACCTTAGAAAATTATTTGGGACGCTGTCTCAATGGAACCTGCTGCATCTATGACCTATCCGGAACTGCGCCACAGTAAATATCCACTAGACGGTTCCTTTGGAATATACAGTTAGCCGGCTATGATGTAGTAAGGCTGTATCGGTTTGGAAAAACTACCAATTACGACGGCCGAGCATTATACAATCTGAGCATACATTAGATATTTCGACTTGTACAAGCCCCCCACCTGTGGTGACTAGCCGCATCTGTCTCCGTTTCGTAATTAGCAGGAGAATAAGTTTATTATTTGTTCTGCACAATTATTCAGCCATCTCCAGTGCTGCAGTTAAACTGCAAAAACTTGGTCGGACTCCGACATCAAGTGTTATCAGCATGCGCATTGCTGTCATAAGCAATCCAGAGAGACTCAAGACATCGTGAAATCTTAACAATACAATTCCCGCATTAGCGTGTTCAGCAGATATTATATAGTGAGCCATCTAGTATGTACCTGATTGTTGCATAATTGATTTCTAATGTCAGAAATTACGTGGACTATCAACGACTTACTACTACTAGTGAAACAAGCGAGCTCCACTGATTTATGCAATCAGTCATTCGGGCACATATTTATCCAGATCCCTAACCCATGGGTTCATTCGTCGCCAAGGTAGCGTCCGTATCCCGCGGGCTCCTGGCGGAGTCCCAAAGAGGAAAAAATACCGCCCGTGCTCCACTGCTTATTCCTTATCGACAGACATGTGCGTCATAGAAAAGGCGCAGCCCCCCCGCGTTAGTTTAACGCAACTATCGTTAGAATTTCTGCCTCGATTGTATTAAAGTGGAGTGGATCTCATTATTCTCTCTTTCTTCTGGGATATATATTAGAGAGGAAAAGTTTTTTCTACCGACACAATTGGTTGAGAGGTACGTGCAAGAGCTGTCTTCCATACAACACGAAGACAAGTGTCAATTTAAATTGGTTACTTTTCTAAATAAAAAGAAAATTGTGTTTCTGATTTTCTGACTAAATTTGGGGTTCTTATATTAACTCGAAACAGGTGTCTCACTCTATCGTTCTTCTTTCTTGGTCAAAACGAAGCTGGCAAAACCGAGTTTATATCCGAAACTACATTAATCCAATATCGAATTTTTAAGAAAATCGTCACCGTCTTGAGTTAATAACTCAATTAATATTTATATTCTTCAATTGTGGAAGAAACGAAAAGAAGACTCTATTATTTGCTTCGCCACTATTTGCTCCTCAGATTTCCAGAAATCGACCGAAACACAACCAGAACAGGGAACGTGTCATTCCCATCGTCCATTCCATAACTTTTGTCTCTCTCAGACAAAGAAAAAAGAACCACTATTTCAAGGATAAGCAGGGAGGAGTAAACAAAGAATTGCAAAAATGCCCAACCCCAACTTGCGCGTCCTCCAGGCGACAGTACACGACGTCCCTAACTTGGCGAACATCTTCTTTGGCGCATTCCAGAACTCCCTTGCCTATCAATGCTTCCCTAACGTCCCATCTGTGCGGAATTGGTTCATCAAATCCAACACGGAGGAGTTCAAGGATCCAAACACTTTGTTTTTGAAAGTGATTGAAAAGAAGAACGGATACGAAGATGGGCCCATCGTGGCGTTTGCGAAATGGAAGAAACTCGTTAAGGAAGATCGTGTGGAACCCCTCCCGGAGTGGCCGAAGGAAGGTAATACACAGTTAGCGAATGAGTTTTTCGGACAGTTGAAAGATGGCCACCGGAGATTAATGGGTGACAGGCCACATTGGTGTAAGTGATATATTCCATATCCTGCACTCGGCTTCCCACTATGATAATCATATCAACATCAACTTGATTTCTTCATTTCTTCATTTGTCATTTACTTACTCACAAATCCAGATCTCGCACTACTCGCCACCTCCCCCTCGCACCAAGGCCAAGGCGCCGGGTCCCTGCTTCTCAAAGACATCTTAGCTAGGGCAGACGCAGAGCAGATCGAAGCCTACTTGGAAGCGTCACCAGAAGGAGAGCCACTATACCGCAAATGCGGATTCGAAGCTCAGGAGAAGGTGAATGTAACAGTGACGGTAGATGGGAAGCCGGAACCATATCTTAATACCTTGATGGTGAGGAAGCCACAGCCCAGCGCGACGTGATGGGATTCCTGTATTTCAGCTTTTCAGAAGTTATTTTGGAGTTGGACGGCTCTTGTGAAGATAAAGTTCCCCTTTTTGTTCCTAGTGTAGCTGTGTGTACATGGTTTTCTTAATAAAGAGCGAAGCAGATTACATCTAACTAGATTTGTTTATATTATCTAGAAGAGACTTGAAGCAATATAATGGTGATGTCAGTTATATTTATTTCATTGATTTCATTGATTTCATTATACATTTTCCATCTTGTTATAAACAACGATATAAAGACTGGGTATATACATTTCTTCCAAATGAAAGAACGCTATCGTAATGCTACAAAACATGCCAAGAATATGCAATGGGAAAGGCAAAATATGTATATAGATATGAGGTGCTCCCCGCTCACAGTTGCAATGGATCAAACATATAAACGCACTGGATTAGGAGTAATAACCTCCCCAGATGTAAAACTGCAATGTGCGTACTGGATATTGTCTAGTTCCACACCACTCAAATGGGCTGGTTCCTTATCAACTTCATTGTCATCATCCACGGCATCTTGGTCACTCGTCTTTACGCTCTCGTAGCCCTTGTTTCGGATACTCGGTAGTGAACTCGAGGGTCGTCCACTGCTCTCTGCCCTGTCCATTGAGGAACGTTGATCTTCGCATAGTGTTTTGTTCTTTGGATTTGGAATCTCTCCCCACATGATAGGCTTGAGCGCATGATCGTCATCAGTCAAAGGATGGCACGCTGCGCTGATTGCTGCGCTGCAACCACGGACGAGAGGCATGTTGGATTTGTATCGTCTCATTCCTAGTCCCAGGGCCATAAACACCATGAGAGAACCCAGAATGATGGCGAAAATGATAGAAATGGGCGAATAGCCACATGTGGACAGTTGCTGATCGGAGATGAGTTGTCCAGTCATGTCGAATGGGACGATTTCCACGTAGAAAATACTTTCGGATATAAGCCAGTGTAAGACGGCGGCCACCACCATGAGCGGTATGCTGTAGCGATAGGGAAGACTGAGATAGTAGGTAGAACGCTGTAGTCCTTTAGGCCAGGAGACTCGCAAGGGTTTGCGGTGCATGGCATAGTCGTCATATTCTGCGGCTAGGAGCATATGCGTCAAAAGACCGTTATAGAGGAAGTAAGCGGTGGAAACAATGACCTGTGGAGCGTTGGCTAGGAGGATCCATCCTACGAAAGGGCTTCTGCCGAAATAATTGAAGAGCGTTATCAAAGTCGTGGATGTAGCTGTTCCGAAGCCCAACTTCCACAAGGCTGGCAATGTGGCTGAACTCTCGGTGTTCTTCAGTCCATCTACACCTAGGGAGAGGAGGAACCCTGAAACGGAGAGCAAAATGATGCACCTGCGTTCATTCAGCACGTCTGGGGTATATAAAAGTGCAGGTGGAAAGGCACATACAAGCTGATTGTCACTAGCCAACGCCAGATACTCACTGCTTGGATCCACCTCTTCCTGCTGGGCAGGATTTCTGGAATTTTTGATGACTGGAAACACTTCGTAGCGGCCATGAATGGAGGTGCCACCCATGGCTGGGGACCTTGTCCGATATTTGAAATTGACATCAAACATCGCCCCTCCGTAGTGGGATCAGGCTTAGTGAGAAAGGACGATATAGCATCACCAACTGTCAAAAATATCTCCTTCCGGTTATCCTTAGCGGTTAGGAACATACATACGATCTTAGAGATATTGCAGAGAATAACGGCGATGCAAATAGGAAGACTAAACAGCAGCTGGCAGTCCTCTTCTGTCTTGTAACCGAGGCAATGATCGACTAGTACCACAGTGATATCGTCGAATTCAGCATCAAAATCTGTCGCAGAAGCACAAACGAATCCATTCTGTTGGACTTTCACCTCTTGGGCCCAACTGCTGTTTATCCAGTGGCTCTTATCAGCAAGATCTTCTTTCAAGCTTGCCTCCGAAGGATACTTCAGCATGAAATTACTGAGGGTCTTCGTATCCCGGCAGAAATCGGAATTATAATCGGAATTATAACCGGAAAAACAAAGAGACGCATATGGCAAGGTCGAGTTCATTTTCGTAGGACCGTCCGGGCTATCCACAGTTACCTCAAGCAGAGGATATGACCAGTCTTCTATCCATACGGACCAATTGCTGGAAACTTCCTGAACATAGTCCTTGTTGCACAGGTATGGAGAACCCACTGACCCACTACACATCCACTCATAAGTATTTGTTGCTGAGAACGAGCTGTTATCCACGGCATTTCCTGTTCCTACCCAATGCAAAGATTGGTTGTCAATAGATCGATCATTAGTAATGATCACAACTGTTCCCCATCCCGAAACATAGTCAGCGGCAAATCTGTCGATACATTGTTGTTTGGTAAGCTTTTCAAATTCTCCCTTTGAGATTTCAGTGTATAATTTCCGCATATCCATTCCGACGCTTTGTTCAAAGCAGTCAATATACTCGCTAGCATTGTTGGATAGGTTGTCAAAGTTGAAATCAGCAGATGCAGCAACGACGCCATATTCGCTTGTTCCCACTGCAGAAAATACCGCCGAGTTATATCTGTATGAAAAAAAAAATCACAATCAGAACTGAGCCACAATGAAAGGGACCTGTCAGGTGCCTACGAACATCAAATGGATAGGCAGAGAGCTCATTAGCAACATAACCCAGAGCAAGAATCGTCTTCGTCCGACAAAATAAAAATTCGTAATACTCGGAGTCCCGATATCAAGATACATCCTCTGAGCGTGTGCACGGTCAACATCCTGACGGGACGGTGAACTTAAACACTGCATGCAGTAGTTACTCGCCGCCAGAACGATGGTGCTCAGGACGTTAATCACAAAATGAAGCCCGCCGGCCCAACGTCTTGTTAAAACGCATTTTCCTTGATATAGTATCAGAGCACTGGAATCCTGGTGCTTGTATTTCGAGTACGCGATGGAACTGGCGACGATGGCGAGAATAATGTTTATGAATAGCACGACTGAGGTTGCGCAGGCGCAGACGAGAACTCCCTTAACCCATGCATCTTCATGGCTCGTTTTCAAACCTCTTCCACCATTGATAAGGTGTATTAATCTTGGAGACGGCTTGTTGATGGACGTGTCTGATGAGATTAACCCGCTTGATACACGAGAATCCTTTGCAGAAGCGTGGGTTTGTACCTCGCTATCACATACATGCACGCGTTAGTTCCAAAAAAAAAAAAAAAAAAGAATTCAAGCTTAGGTGATAAATGCAGACCTTGGAGGCGATAGTACGTCTAAATCAAATCCATCCCTCGAACCTTGTAGCTGATGATAGTTGCTGTCTCGCTTAAAGGGCCAAAACCCAGGGCGTCTCTTCCTTCGTGACGGCGGCAGTGTCTCATCCATATTCCACTTGCCCTTCCCCTTCACGTATAACATTACAGCACGCCTGAGCTTGCGTCCGGAGGATAAATAACACGAGGTCATAGCGCCGTTTAAGATATTTCTGGCGTGACCCTTATCTTGATTTGTAGTATTAGTCTACCAAATTTGGGGGCCTTAAAGTGGAGTACCTTTGTACAATCTTAGTTCATGGGTTCATGCTAAGCCTCAGTCTCAGCCTCGTACGAGGTCTTGTACAGATATCAACGAAACCGAGATAGCACGCAGCAGACATCCTATCAGCAGCATAAAAGGCAGATAACTAATCAATAGCATCTCGTCGACAGTAATGGTCCAATGTTGCACTATGGGAACAAGACATCCTAAAACTCGCTGGAAGCTCCATTGTTGTGTATTCGTATCCAAATGCACCTTCGCGCCGACCTATGCATAGAAAGTGATCAGCACGGTCCAAGTCAGGAGCAGCGAATCAGCTAGCGACGACGATCGTCATATGAAGCGCTCGAGCCTAACGGGAGTGATGGCTTTTCCCGGTCTGCATGACTCGTTAGGAAAGAAGTTTATTGGCAAATCGGGGTTTATGATGCATTTTAAAGCACAGAGGGCGGCAATGTCCATTGTCTTAAGGGGTCGCCCGCATAACAGCTCGGCCCCAAACCCCGTCTGATTGGCTACACCGTATATTATGCAAAGATCACGTTCTAGTGTGACTGTCTTGCAGTTCACATTCAGATCAAATTCATTCAAAGCCAAAGGTCTAAAAAATATTGAGTTCTGGTGTTTCTATTTATGGGTAATTAAGCATCAAGTATTGTAAACCAACATTAGGAACAACTACGTCAGACTTCATGCTGTATGTGATAAGTATGTGATTGTCAATTGGACGATAGCGAGGGCTTATTTGGTGGGGCCTAACTGTCAATATGGGACCACTGTAATAACCTTGAATCCGGAAGCCCTAGGCGTCCTAATTGGTAGCTTATTTTGTCCATTTATTTGACGGCATCCAGTTGCACTATTGTGACAGCTATATAGTCCAAATGTTAATGGAAGCTAGAAGAGACAGCAAGATACTGGTGGTTGCTAAAATCACGTACCAATACTATTAATAAGTCCACTTCCGTAAGTTTTTTTTTATTCTAAAAGTAGTTTAGTTGCGGCCGCCATCCCTCTAGTCCTGCCGCCAATGACGTATTTCTATATTGTCTTTTCTGTGTTGGTGAGAATGCAAGAAACCGACAGTGATCCTCACATAAAAACCTAGAATGGCGGCTAACGGCGGCCGCTACAGAGTATCCCACTCTGCACAGGTCTGTACCACATGCAAAGTTCGCAAGAAGAAATGTGACAAGGTGCTGCCACGCTGCGGCTATTGTGTCAAGTAAGAGACTGAAATCGCAATTAATCAGCAAGGAAGCAATTGGCAAGTACTGAAGAAGGGGTACTAGGAAAGGATTGTATTGTGCATACTCGTATGAAGCACAGTCACGAAATGCTAAACACCGCTCCTATTCTACAACATTCTCCTTGTTCGCATCGCAGACAATCCCATCGGAACCGGTAGCAGCAGAGGCCAACCTGTATCGCCAAGTCCTCCAACTGATCCATGAAACGGGTCAGTTTGTCGACGACATCAGCACTCGCTATTTCCAGGGCCTTCACCGATACCTACCCATCTGCTCGCGCTCGTATTTTCACAAGAATCTCATTACGCTGGGCGCTATTCCATCTGCTGACTTTTCGATCCTTCTGCTAACAATCTGTTTGACTGTATCTTCGTCCTCGAGATCGGGAACGGCCACTGAACATGCTAACAAACAATCACTTTACCTTAACACAAAGTCGCTTCTTATCCGAGCGCAGGAGTCCTACCCACCCTCCCTTCCCTTGATTCAATCTCATCTCTTGCTGGCTGTCTATGACTATACACATGGTCGACCGGAGGAAGCGTTTGTGGCCATCGCAGGCTGTGCTCGCATGGCCTATGCTGCCCGCATCCACCTCTGCCACCGTTCTCCGTCACAAGAAGTCCTTCTTGGTCGTGGCTCTGACGTAGAGACACACTTGGACCCAGATGGCCTGCTTCGAGCAGAAGAAGCAGCCAATACGT